>OX387239.1:83891899-84273092 GCA_947561735.1 Cenchrus americanus | reverse complement strand
GAATTTTATACTTTATCCATTGGTACTAACCCCCGTGGTATAACAAGTTCACGTGTGCATGTCGTTTTTGGAGTTTAATGTTTATGCAGGGATTTAGTGTTGAATGCAAGACTTTCGGGATAAGTTCATCAAGCACCTCATGACAAGACTTTGAAGCCCTGAACAAGTCATGCAATGAAGCAAAACTAACTCCAAGAAGCCGGGGACTCGATCCGAGAAGACAACAAACTCCAGGGACCCGACTCGTAAAAGTGCCGAAGCTTGCAAGACAAGGAGTTGAGTCCAACTCGGAGAGAAACCGACGACATGGACCTACATGCGAAGGGGAAGCATCCAGAAGCAAGGGAACCGACCTCGGCAAAGGAGCCCGCGGGCCGGGCCTAAATGGGCCTGAGCCGGCCGGCCCAGCAGGATCGGCCCGGAGCCCATTTAGGGCCCAAACACGCCGCCCTTTGACCTAGTTGCGATCGGGCTATTTATAGTCCCTGACCGAGAGCCACAGGAGAAGAGATCGTCTTCGGCAGCCGAGAAGCAGAGAAGAAGAGGGACATCATCTAGGAGAGGAGAGGGTCGAGCTAGTTGACTAGGGTTTCCCTAGCCGACGTGGGAACCTTGCAAGGAAGACCACGTCGGAGTTCCTGGAGTTAGAAGCAAGATCAAGGAAGGATCCCGGTGGTGATCTTGTGTATGTATCATTGTTATAAGTTGAATTATCAAGTCAATCTTTTCTCTCGCTGGGATCAAGTGTTTCCTCGAAGATTTGCGTTTTTCGATCGGCTTTTGCTTATTCCAATTCTATTCTCGAGATAGATTACATAGGGTGTTCTTGTAGCCGCGGTGGCTAGAGGTACACGCCAGGATCCTCCGAAAAGAATCTGACCTGTCTTTGACTCGCCCTAAGCTCCCGCGCGAATAGGGATACGTTTGGCATTTAACGGGGGTCTCGAAAGGCGGATGTTTTCGGATTTGGACGGGGAAACCACGATTTAAAGAGTGCTTTTATTAAGATTCGATTTGCTACTTCTTCTTTTGCCCTTTGGAACTTCAACGAAAAGGCTTACCCCGATCCCTCCAGTCGGTTTATCCTACCAAATCTTACTTTGTTTTCTCAGGTTTTTAGTAGATTAGATTCGTTTCATGTCTTTTACTTTAGATGTATCTTGTTCTTTATTGAAGATTGCAGTTATTTGGCTTTAATAGATTAAGTCTTGGGCCACACATTGTTCTACGGATTCGATACCTTGGGTTCACCACTCGAAAGGGAAGAAGGGTCCCTTGACTTCACGATGGGAGACTTGCTATTCTACAGTCTGGAACGAACTTTGATACAAAACATTAACCGTCAACAAGCCCCTTTTTCCGGCGCCTTGCCGGAACAAGTGATCAAGATTTGATTTTTTTATTGCTTTTTTTTTGTAATTTTCAGTACTGATTTTGTTTTATTTTTGCATCTAATAAGCTTCAATCATCTTCAAAATACATCTAATCTAGTTTGTTTAGCTCTAGTCTTTATAGATTTGTTTTGTTTTCTAGTTTCTTTTGCATATTTTGTTTATCGCTAACCCTAACGAGGAGATGGACGGCTACCTCTCCAACAAACCCAATAATTTTGTGGATGATCCGAAAAGACTTTACGAGCTAAGGAGACGCGAAGCACATCAAGCTAAAAATTTGGATTTTGTAGATTCGTGAGTCGTAAGGCGAAGGCCCGCGGGAATCTCCGAAAAATTCACCACCTCAAAGTCCGCGGGAGAGCCGAACGTCCACCAATGGGTGACCAACCACCGGAAGAACGCAAGATTGGGGAGGCTGTGCACCCCCGAGACATCATCGACCTACCAATCTTGAACCTCGAGGAGATCGTAAGACCGTTCGAGATCAAGACCTCAACCATCCGCATGGTGCAACATTCACCCTTCACCGGCAAAGAGGATCCGAACCTTCACCTCCAAGCATTCATTCGGGTTGTGTCGACTTTCAACATGGATGGGGTGACTCAAGATCAAATAGAGGGCAAAGGCTTTTTCCGTTTTCACTACTCTCGGAAGGCGTTGCAATGGTTCCACTCTCAGCCGGCGGAGACGGGCAAAATTGAACACGTTGATGAAGGTTTCTCTTCTATGAAGGAATACTACTCACCTGGAAAAGGCACAAAAGCTTGCGACTCGATTGCCACCTTTGTTCAATATCCTACGTAAACTATCACCGTGAGGCATCTGAGCGCTTCAACGAGTCACCGAGCGGTTCCACATCACAAGTTCCCGAAAGAAGACCTCGTGCAAAAGTTCTATCAAGGACTCACCATGAGCGTCAAGGACGATCATCGATGCATCAGCGGAGGATCTATCATCGAGCTTACACCCGACGGAAGCTCTCACGTTATTCAAGAAGGTCGCGGATGTGATACGAGGGCGTCGCAGGAGCGCCTACACCCGGCTCAACCAAGTGGGAAACGTCAAAGGAATCTTGCAAGTGGAGAAAGAAGACATACTTGAAGGCAAGATCGACCGATCTGAGGAGGTTGGAAAAGATGGGAGATAGAAAAGAAAGAGGCTCAAGACTTGGAAGGCCGCCAAGCAAGGTCCATGCGAAGAATGTGGAGAGTATGGCCATGTCCGCAAAGATTGTCGGAGGAAGCCAAAGTGCCTCGACTACATGAGGAAGGGAGAATTGCCGAACTTACCGCTACGGGCATGGTAGGCTCTCAATTTAATGCAAGCTCATCTATTCCTAACGCGGTTCCACTTCGGATACAATTGGAAAGGGAGTTCATGGATGAGCAAGCTAAAATCAACAAGGACAAAGTCACCAAGTTCAAAGACCATAGACAAGGTGGGGCAGTTGGAGAACATCGATAGCAAAGTGACGGAGGTAGGGAGTTCCAAAGTCATCAAGTGCCTCAACATGATGAAGATGCCGAGACGCAAGTTGGACAACTTGCGGGCGCCCTCACTAATGATGAAGGGAAGCTTCAGGACAACCCAAATGTCCCGAATCGCGAAGGCCATTCAAACGCGTTCGGGGAAGGAGACCGAAGATCCGGAACGTGCCGGCGCGGGAGCAAGGAAGCCGAAACCGTCCACCGAGGTGGAAGGAGCTGCTAAAGAGAAGGTTACGGGGATCGATCACCGAGGAACCCGAATTCGAGATGCCGGAAGATGACACGAGGGATACCGCAACTCAAGCCACGCTACTTCCGAGGTAAACTTGACAACCACTTTGAGAAGTTCGTGGAAGTTGTGCGTAGACTTAGCATCAACATGCCGTTACTAGATGCCCTACAAGTACCTACATATTCTCGTTACTTTAAAGACATACTTGCAAATAAATATGAGATAGCAACACTCGGGGTAGATCATGTCAAAATGTCCGAGGAGTGTAGTGCACATTGCTTATGGGGCCGGAGAAGCAAAAAGACCCCCGGTGCCCTACAATTCCATGTTCGCCTGGTTCTTTCAACTTCGAGAAGGCGTTATGCGACCTTGGAGCTAGTGTGAGTGTCATGCCGAGGGGATGTGTTCGAGAAGTTACGCCTACCGATGGAGCCTACGGGAATATGTTTGGAGCTTCGGGTGACAACTCCATTCGCTATCCCTTGGGCATTGCTGAGGATGTACCCGTGAAGATTGGACACCACTTCATCCCCGTCGACTTCGTTGTGCTCGAGATGGGAGAGAGGGAGAAGCCGCCGCTCATCCTAGGAAGGCCGTTCCTCAAGACCGTGGGAGCAACTATTGATGTTGGCAAGGGGGAGATCATGTTCGATATCAACGGAGAAAGGAGTTCCTTCAAGTTCCGTCCAAGGATTGAGGCATGCAACATGATTGGAGTGAAGATAGAACCAAAACAAACGGAGGGGCTGAAAAAGAAGAAGGAGCGAAAAAGTGAACGTAACGAAAATTAAAGAAGGTGTTGCATCCGTCAAGACAAAGGAAGAGAAGCCGCCCGTGAAGACCAAAATGACTAAGCCAGCCAAGCCAAAAGACAAGCCCGGCGCCCAAGATGGTGCGGAAGTGGGTACCCAAGATTGCAACGCCCGCAAAGAGCGTTGATCCGAGTAATCAAGTGAAGAAGTCTAGCTATAGACTATAAACGAAGCGCTAGGCGGGAGGCAACCCGTTTCGTCAAGTCAAGTCAAGAATAAGCGACGGGAGGACAAACCCGATTCGGGTTTTTCGAGTATTTTTAATAATTTAGTTTTTGAGTTTTCTACGAAAGACATTAGACTTAGAAGTGGTTGAACAATATTAGAGACATAATTCTTGATTGAGTGTTTGCTTTATTATAAACCCTTTGCATGAACCCTCCTATGTGCTTGTTTGATTCTTTTCTTTTCGAGAAACCCCTCAACCAAATAATTTCAGAACCTTAGCTCAACCTTTCACCCTCATTATGGTGCTGAGGTTGGCTTATTTTTCATGCTAAAACCACACGAGTAGAGCCACGATTTATATTCAAGTGTTATAAAAATTCAGCACGTGGTAGGACTCGCGTGAACCTAGAAATCAAAGCTTTTGGTTGATCTTAAAAATCTTTATCCTTGGTTTCTCTAGGATTAGAATTTTCTAAGCCCATTCTAATTTTGCTTTATTCAAAATCTTTCTTATTTAGCCAAAATTAGAACCTAAACCTATGCCCCCCATGATCGAACGGGAAAACGGCTCGCTCTCAACCGATGAAGGCAAACTATACCCGGTGAGACGAAAAATCGACGTAGTCGAAAAATATTTTCGACTTACATTTGTTTTTAATGGTTTAAAAACTTCTCTAAAATTATGTTCAAGCTCTTGCATGGCTCTGAAAAATATTTTAAAATTCGAATTAGAGGAGTGCTTAACCTTAAACACACCTAAATGGAGGCAATCAAGTTTGAATTAATCATGCATGCACCATTGGATTCTCTTTTATCAACTTTCACCCACTCCACATGCAAAGGACAAGCATGGTGGGCAGCAAGCATCAACTTTGCAGGATTTCAAAGGTGGCATGTGAAGCAAGTGGAGCTAGGGAGCATGGACATGACCCAAAGCATGGAGCATCAAGTGGGAGGACCAATAATTCAAGAAAAGGAGTGGACGAGAGCGTTTGGGCGGGTGCAACTTGTGGAGCACGCGGGCAGGAAAGTTGCAGAGGCGAGATGATCACGCTGGGAGAAAGACGCGCAGAGGAGCACGCGGAGGAGCCCTGGGCCGGCTGGCCTAGGCCGGCCGGCCTGCCCTATAAAATGCACCCCCGGTGCCCGTCTTCTGCAGGCAAGCCCTCCCTCCTCTCCCTTGTTTGTGTGTTCAAGTTTGTGTGCTCAGAACCTCCGTAGACTTAGCCAACCATCCCAAGCTTGGAAAGCTCAAGAAAAATCCACATCCTTAAATCCACTCAAAGTCCACACCCGAAGCTAAGAGTTTAAGTGCCTAGTTTACCGGTTGCAACCCGGATTTATAGTTGAAGAAAGAGTGCAGCAACCATGTGGAAGAAGACCACAAGTCTCTTCTCCAAGAAGAAGAGTTCGTCGTCGTCCAAGCCGTCATCAACCACGTCTTCGAGGAGGCACTCGGTTTCCGAGTCTCCCGGAGCATGGAGACGGACACAAGACCACCGAGGAGGAGCGACGCTCTCCTCCTTGGTGGTATGAGGGCTACGAGAAGCACTTCCATGAGGTTCACCGAACCTCGTGGGGCACACGGAGGAGCAGCCCGCGCCACCACGACGATCGACTCGCTCAACCGCACCACCTCCTTACCCCTGACACAATCTTCGTACGGCTTCATCATCATGTCGGCGGAGGAGGAGGATAGGCTCGCCAATCTTGAGAAGAGGCTTGTGCCAAATGTCGAGATCGACGACCAAGCACTCCACACCTTGGGTTTTCGCACCGACATAAACTACATGTTGGGGCACCTCGGGTGGATTCAATTCTCCAACGGAATCTCGGTGGACACCCACTTGGGTTACACCTTGGAAATTTTAATGACTATGGCACCCATCGTTGATGATGGTGGGGTGCAATGCTTGTCATTTATCCCGGTTTGGAGGAATCCAACAAGTGGTTCCCTACGAGCACGTAAGGGAGCTGCTTGGATTCCACAAGGAGCTCCCGGAGAAAGTCGACGCGCCTCCCGGCATGTTGGCGGAATTTTGGGGCATGATCTCCGGAGATGCCCATCAACATCGCAAATGCATCCGCAACCCCATTATCCGAATATTCCACTCTTGGATGTGCAAGAGGGTATTGGGGAGGATGAGGGAAACAAAGGTGACCGACACGGAGTTAAATTGGCTATACTCGCTTTGATGGCCGGGCAAGCACCCAATCGACCCCTCCTACCTCATGATCAACCGTTGGTGTTGTGAAGCAACATCGGGGGCTAGTGATATTGGGTCGGGGGTGTTACCTCTCCATGTTGGCCTATTCCTTGCGGCATCGGGGATCGCAAGAAACCCCGGTCACCTTTTGCGCGGTACCTCTCTCGGTTTTGAGTACTTGCGGCAAGGCAAGTACATTAGTGGAGAGAGAGAAGAGGTTACCGATTGGCCATTGTGAACCTCCCTCTTCCGGATGAGAGGCTTAGGCTTTTCACCGAAGGAAGGGAAGATTGGTTGGAAGAGGGAATACTTGTCCCTGCAAGGAAAAATAAAAGAGGCAGGATCGTAGAAGAGGGAACATCCTCCGCACAAGAGGGTGGAGCACAACCCAATGTGCAACCATCCGAGAGGTTCCTCCTCCGCCCAACTTTATTACTGGGAGGGTCTCACCAACAAGCATTGGGGGGTGGTGCACCAGTACCCCCTCAAAATTATGTTGTGCCCAACGTTAACTTCGCTGAGGCCTACGCTCATCATCCCCAACCACAACAAAGCATGGCTTTATTGGAGGATACGCTGCAAGAAATGCTCAAAATATCGCAGCCATCCAATCCAACGCAGCTCAACTCGGTGAAGGCAACGCAAATATTGCCTTTGAACTTGGTCGCCTTCACCTTGTAGAGCCAAACCAATTCGACCGGAGGAAGCGCTCATTCATATTATGGAAGGCTATTATTATCAAGACTATCAACATCAACCAATTGCAAGCAGAGGATTAGAAGGCTTAGGAACTTTAGTTTTCTTTTCTTTTCTTTCTCTCGTAATTTTCAGCTTTTGCTCTTATGTGTTTGCGTAGTATTTTTTCTCGTTTTTAATTAAATTTCAGCAAGCTTGTTATGTTATTTCAGTATTCTTCAGCTTGATATCACCTTTAATAAAGTCACCACCTTGATTTTTATCATTGGAAAAGTTACAAAATTTGTGCCATGTTGATATATGATTAAAATTGCAACTTTGTTCATCTTTGTAGTTGATTTATGCATGTTTAAGCTAGTGCTCTCCTTTAAAAATACAAATCTGAATTTATTTAAATACTAGGCTTAATTTTCAGCGGAGGTTATGATTAAAATAAAGACCCATAGTGTTTTATGTGCTCTCAAGTTATGAATGGATTAAATAGATGTCTTTTATGCTCAAAAATATTGCTAACTACTGGTCTAAAATATCACTTGTGTGTTGCTCAACCTATCCAAAGCCTTATATATATTTGAGTGCATAAACCCTTAGTGTACAAGATTTATTTTTGAGTGAGTTATTGCGGGGCATGATTTCTCCTCGGCCGAGACTAAGAAGCTTAGTCATTCTAGTTTTTGCGTATCTATCTTTTTTTGCTAGCCTTTTATCGGTGCATTATATAACCCCACATCGGTGGTCTCACAAACTTTGCCGGATATCCACCCCATAAACCAAATATCATTTTTTGTGATTACCTCCTTGACCACAACCTATCATTGAGAATGGATCATCAATTCAAGGAAGATGGAAAGACGGTGCCAACGTTGAAGATTTCAAGTATCTCTCCAAGGAAAATATCTCAGGGACCGACCTTATTTTTTTCGCCTCTTTGCTCGAGGACGAGCAACGTCTAAGCATGGGGAGGAGGAGGTAAGGTACCGTGCTGCCATGGAGTTCAAAAGGGTAAATTTCAAAAAAAAAAAAAAAATATATACAATGATGAAAGAAAAAAATTCGGCGATGTACATGACTTCCACAGCAAAGAAAGAAAATATATATATAAGGAAGAAAGAAAGAAAGAAAAGAATGAGAATATAAGAGAAAAAAAAATATATTTGTGCGTAAAATGAACTCCCAGGTTCTCTAAGAGTGCATTGAAGGCTTCAAGATAAAAAGATCCATTCTCATTTTCCAACCATGTGCAATCCGATAACTGAGGACTTCCTTTGTACTCGGATCACTCTTGCCATTTGCACATGTCCCACCTATCTAAAAGTGTGTGTATTTTTCTCTTTCCCCTCCTTGATTTAACATTATTTTCCAATGACCTTTTGAGTCTCGGTAAGACCATGAGAAGCTTGTCTTGTTACGACAACACCTCACTTATAAATTCTTGTTAGGACTAAACTTTCCCAAGCTCCATATAAAGCCTTCCACATATATATGAGAGGGAAAGGAGTAGAATATATAGGCTTGAGAGACAAGTGAGATGAGAGTTATGAGCAATACATGAGATGATTTAAATTTGTGAATTTGGTTTAGCTTTTTTATCTCGTTCTTAATTTCAAAAATTCTGAGATCCATTTAAAACTTTGTGAGCATGGTAATACTTGTGGGATAAGCTTAATAAGAATCCACCCTCTAGTGGAGATGAAGGCTAGTACATTATGGAACTTTAATGAGATTAATATTTTGAGAGCATTATGTTTTCTCATGTATGGTCAAATGCAGAGTTTAAACATTGTTTAAGCGAATGATGATATCCATCGAATATTTTCCGAGGACGCGAGCAAGTTCCAAGCATGGGAGATGTTGACGGTGAAAATCCGTCAGCCTAGCCATGAGTTTACCTTCGGTGTTGGCATGAATTTTATACTTTATCAATTTAATAACCCCAGGTAGTATAACAAGTTCACGTGTGCGTGGGATTTTTGGAGTTTAATGTTTATGCGGGGATTTAGTGTTGAATGCAAGACTTTAAGGATAAGTTCCATCAAGCACCTCATGACAAGACTTTGTGAAGCCATTTGAACAAGTCATGCAATGAAGCAAAACTAACTCAAAAAAGCCAGGACTTCAGTCAGAGAAGACAACAAACTCCCAGGGACGACTTGAGAAGAAGTCTTGAAGCTTGCAAGACAAGGAGTTGAGTCCAATTCGGAGAGAAACCGACGACATGGACCTACATGCGAAGGGGGAAGCATCCAGGAAGCAAGGGAACCGACCTCGGGCAAAGGAGCCCGCGGGCTGGGCCTAAATGGGCCCAGCCGGCCGGCCCAGTGGGATCGGCCCAGGCCCATTTAGGGCCCAAACACGCCGCCCTTTGACCTAGTTGCTGATCGGGCTATTTATGGTCCACCGACCGAGAGCCACGCAGAGAGAGATCGTCTTCGGCCGCCGAGCAGAGAAGAGAGGGACATCATCTAGAGAGAGGAGAGGTCGAGCTAGTTGACTAGGGTTTCCCTAGCCGACGTGGGAACCTTGCAAGGAAGACCACGTCGGAGTTCCCGAGCTAGAAGCAAGATCAAGGAAGGATCCCGGTGGTGATCTTGCGTATGTATCATTGTTATAGTTGAATTATCAAGTTGAATCTTTTCTCGGCGATCAAGTGTTTCCTCGAAGATTTCGTTTTCGATCGGCTTTGCTTATTCCAATTCTATTCTCGAGATAGATTACATAGGGTGTTCTTGTAGCCGCGGTGGCTAGAGGTACACGCCGGATCCTCCGAAAGAATCTCGACTTGTCTTTTGACTCGCCCTAAGCTCCCCGCATGAATAGGGATACGTTGTACGAACGGGGGTCTCGAAAGGCGGATGTTTTCGGATTTGGACGGAAACCACGATTTAAAGAGGCTTTTTATTAAGATTCGATTTGCTACTTCTTCTTTTGCTTGGAACTTCAACGAAAGGCTTACCCCGATCCCTCTAGATCGGTTTATCTACCCAATCTTACTTTGTTTTCCTCGGTTTAGTAGATTAGATTCGTTTCATGTCTTTTACTTAGATGTATCTTGTTCTTTATTGAAGATTGCGCGTTATTTGGCTTTAATAGATTAAGTCTTGCGTCACACATTGTTCCACGGATTCGATACCTTGGGTTCACCACTCGAGGGAAGAAGGGTCCCTTGACTACGACGGGAGACTTGTACGCTTGCGAGTCACGAACGAACTTTGATACAAACATTAACAATCAACGATTACATTGTGTACTCCGTTGACGGTTAATAATTGTATCAAAGTTCGTTTTGACTTGCAAGTGGACAAGTCTCGTCGTAGTCAAGGGACCCTTTTCTTCCCTCGAGTGGTGAACCCAAGGTATCGAATTCGTGGAACAAATGTGTGGACGCAAAACTTAATCTAACAAAGCCAAGTAACTTCAATCTTCGATAAAAGAAATCCTAATGCATCAAAGTAAAAGACACGAAACGAATCTAATCTACTAAAGACCTGAGAAAACAAAGTAAGATTGGGTAGATAAACCGATCTAGAGGATCGTGGTAAGCCTTTGTTTAGTTCAAGCAAGAGAAGAAGTAGCAAATCGAATCTAATAGAAGCCTCTTTAAATCGTGGTTTCCGTCCAAATCCGAAAACATCCGCCTTTCGAACCCTCGTTCGTCACAATGTATCCCTATTCATCGGGAGTAGGGCGAGTCAAAAGACAAGTCGAGATTCTTTCGGAAGATCCGGCGTGTACCTCTAGCCATCGCGGCTACAAGAACACCCTATGTAATCTATCTCGAGAATAGAATTGGAATAAGCAAAGCCGATCGAAAAACGAAATCTTCGAGGAAACACTTGATCGCTAGAAAAGATTCAACTTGATAATTCAACTATAACAATGATACATACACAAGATCACCACTCTAGATCCTTCCTCGGGTCGCTCTAGCTCCGGAACTCCGACGTGGTCTTCCGTGCAAGGTTCCCCTTAGCTAGGGGAACCCTAGTCAACTAGCTCGACCCTCTCCTCTCCGAGATGGTGTCCCTCTCTCTCTGCTTCCTCGGCCGTCGATGACGAATTCTTCTTTCCGTGGCTCTCGGTCTGTGGGGGCTATAAATAGCCCGATTGGCGGCTAGGGCAAAGGAGGGGGCAAAGCCCCGGATAGAGCACAGCCGACCGGTGGAGCCGGCCGGCCCGGGCCCATCTAGGCCCGCCCCCGAGGGCTCCTTTGCTCTACGTCGGTTCCTTTGCTTCCCGGATGTTTCCCCCTTCCCGCATGTAGGTCCATGTCGTCGGTTTCTCCGAATTGGACTCAACTCCTTGTCTTGCAAGATTCAACACTTTTCCGGCCAGGTCCTCGCAGGAAATCGTCATCTTCTCTGGATCAAGTCCCCGGCTTCTTGGAGTTAAGTTTCGTTTCATTTGCATGACTTAGCACGGCTTCAAGGTCTTGTCATGAGGTGCTTGATGAACTTATCCCGAAAGTCTTGCATTCAACGCTAAAACCCCGCATAAACATTAAACTCCAAAACCGACATGCACACGTGAACTTGTTATACCACGGGGGTTAGTACCAATGGATAAGGTATAAAACTCATGCCAACACAGAAGGTAAACTCATGGCTAGGTTGACGGATTTTCACCGTCAACATCTCCCCCATGCTTAAACCTTGCTCGTCCTCGAGTAAGCCTTCGATGGATATCATCATTGCCAAACAATGTTTAAACCTTGCACTTGATCATACATGAGAAAACCTAATGCTCTCAAAATTTTCATTCATTAAAGTTCCATAATGTACTAGCCTTCATCTCTACGGAGGGTAGATTCTTATTAAGCTTATCCCACGAGTATTAACATGCTCACAAAGTTTAAATAGATCTCGGAATTTTTGAAATAAAGAATGATATATAGAAAAGCCAAACCAAGGTCACAAATTTAAATCATCCTGTATATTGCTCATGAACTCTCATCTCGCTTGTCTCTCAAGCCTATATATTCTACTCCTTTCCCTCTCATAACATAAATGTGTGGTAGGCTTTATATGGAGCTTTGGGAAAGTTTAGTCCTAACAAGATTTTATAAATGAGGTGTTGTCAAAACAAGACAAGCTTCTTCATGGTCTTACCGAGACTCACAAAAAGGTCATTGGAAAATAATGTTAAATTAAGGAGGGGAAAGAGAAAATACACACACTTTTAGATGAGTGGACATGTGCAAATGGCAAAGAGTGATCCCGAGGCTCAAAGGAAGTCCTCGTTATCTAGATTGCACATGGTTGGAAAATGAGAATGGATCTTTTTAACTTGAAGCCTTGAATGCACTCTTAGAGAACCTAGGGAGTTCACTTTACACATATATTTTTTCTCTTTCTCATTTCTCATTCTTTTCTTTCTTTCTTTCTTTCATTCATTATATATATTTTTTTTCTTTCTTCTTAGAGACCTTCACCTTGCAAGTTACGTATATCGCCGAATTTTTTTTTCTTTCATCATCATTTTTTTTAAAAATACTCCCCTTTGAACTCTAAAACTACACCATACCTACCTCCTCCCCCATGCTTAGACGTTGCTCGTCCTCAACTAAAGAGGCGAAAAATAAGGTAGGCACCGGAAATATTTTTCCTTGGAGAGATACTTGAAATCTTCAATGTAGGCACCGTCTTGCGATCTTCCTTGAATTGATGATCCATTCTCAACGATAGGTTGTGGTCAAGGAGGTAATCACAAAAGATGATATTTGGTTTAAGGGTGGATATCCGACGAGGTTTGTGAGATCTCCGATGCGGGGATACACAATGCACGCGATAAAAGGCTAGCAAAAAGATAGATACGCAAAAATGGAATGACCAGACTTCTTAGTCTCGGGCCAGAGAAATCATGGCCTGCAATAACTCACTCAAAAATAAATCTTGTACACTAAGGTTTATGCACTCAAATATGTATAAGGCTTTGGATAGGTTGAGCAACACACAAGTGATATTTGTGACAAGGTTAGCGATATATTTTTGATCATAAAAGACATCTTTAATCTATTCATAACTTGAGAGCACATAAAACACTATGGGTCTTTATTTTAATCATAACCTCCGCTGAAAATTAAGCTAGCATTTAAATAAATTCACATTTGTATTTTTAAGAGAGCACTAGCTTAAACATGCATAGATCAATTACAAAGATAAACAAAGCTGCAATTATAATCATATATCATCATGGCACAAATTTTTGTATCTTTTCCAATGATATAATCAAGGTGGTGTCTTTATTAATGATGAAATCAAGTTGAAATACAAACTGAAAATAAACAAACATGGTTGCTGACATTTAAATAAAAACAGAAAATACTACGCAAACACACATAAGCAAAAGCTGAAAATTACAGAGAAAAAGAAAAGAAAAGAATACTAAAGTTCCTAAATATTCTAGTCCTCCGCCGGTGGTTGATGTTGATGATCTTGATAATAATACTCTTGCTCATAATATGATTGGACATTTCCTCCGACGAATTGATTTGGCTCCACAAGGTGAAGGCGTCCGAGCTCAAAGGCAATATTTGCGTTGCCTTCACCAAGTTGAGCTGCGTTAGCTTGGATGGCTGCGATGTTTTGAGCGCCGCCTTGTGGCCGCCGGGGGCTGCGTCCCCTATTTAGATAGACCGCTCGTTTATTTTCAGACTTGAGTTTGTTTTATTTGTTAGCCTTAGCTACAACCGAACAGCCCGCCATCGTGCCGCCGTCGTGTAATTCGGACTCCACCTTCGAGTGATATTAAGATTGCCCGCCTCAAATTCTTGTTCGTTCTTCGATTGCGTACGAGGAATTGATCTTCGTGATCGAGGCCGATCTTGCGCCGGCAAGGTTCGTAACCATCGGGAGTTGGTTCGGCGATTGCATTGGCGCTTCGAGTTTTGCTCATTGTAGTCGGATCGTGAGGGTCAACAACCACCAAATCGGATTTATCTCCACTCACCGAAAGATCGGGCACTCCCCCTCTATCAAGTGGTATCAGATTTCCAGGTTGATCGGTGAGTTTATCGAGTGTCTTTTTTTTTCCATAGTCCACAAAAACCATACAAAAAAATTTTACCTTGTCCCAGCAACCCGTTTTAGCCTCGCACTTTCATTCGATAAGTGTTGGGGTTGAATTGGCATGCTAATTCTATTTTTCGTGGCTGATCTCGGTGTGTCTTTTCCATCTCCTTTGCCACCAATTTTCTACCGCCGCCGTTTCCTTCTTTTCTTCCACCGGATATTGACGCCGTTCTCCACACGTTCCTCTCTCGGTTGACCATCAGAAACCGCGTGTAGCGTGCCTCGGTTGAGCAGCGGACACCGCGTGTCGTTCGCCGTTCGGATCGTTCGCCCCGAATCGCTCAACGGCGCACGAGGTTTGAGTTCCAGCGGGGCGCTGCATTACGTGACCAGGGCCGCCGCTCCTCCTTGTGTTGCATGCGTTCGGTGTTGCCCCGATTCGTTCCCCCTGCGTAAATTGCTGGAAAAAAACAAAAAAAAGAGCAAGAAAAGCAAAAGAAAACAGAAAAAAAAGATAGGGAAAGAGGGACGATCGGTTCGGCAACGCCTTCCACACACCGTTTCGGGCTCGCAGCGTGCCTTTTACCTTCTTTTCCACTTTTTCTTTCATTTTTCCTTTTTCTTTCTTCACACTTGTGATCAGCAGCGTTTGTGACGGGTTTAGCACTATAATTCAATTTCGCATTATTGTTTGATTGTGCTAATCCTTCAATTGAGTGCAGCCTTCCCAAAACTCCACAAAGTTCTAGCCGACTAGGTTTCGTTTCGCCGAGCAATCGCTCCTCCAATCTTTCGCAGGTTCCACCGGTTGGTTGCAGGTCGCCCCTGCGTGCATGGTAAGAACGGATCAGAATTTGATAACAGCACTAGTTTGAGCGCCTTTGTGAGCAACTACACCCCTGTTTTGTTGTCGATTTTGTTTTTGTGTTTGCGCTAACAATGGCAGGTGACGACAAGAGGGATGACCAGCCGCAGGCCACTAAGACCAAGCTCGACACCATTGTGTCACACCTCGATGCAATGAAAACATTGATCACAAGTTTACGTAAGGAGATGGATGCAGGAGTCTTCAGTGGACGCGCCCGTTGTACGTGCATCCATGGTGGTAATGATTCTTTTGCTAAGCTTCCTTTTACAATTCCACCTTACAATGGCAAATATGATCCAAGTCGCATATCTTGATTGGGAGTTAGCAATCGAACGGAAATTTTCATGTCATGATCTTCCTGCTAGTTCTCAAGTTACAACTCGCTATTAGTGCTTTTACCGATCTTGCCTTACATTGGTGGCGTTACGAACAAAAAGTTCCCATTAGCAATCCCACCACTTGGGCTCGAATTAAAGGTCTGCTATGCGATGTAGATTTGTGCCTTCATATTATGCTCGCAACTCTTTACGTGATGTGCGGGGACATCGCTCGAAGCAATATTCTAACTCTTTTGCGAGCGAAAAGCTCGACATCCGGACTCGGCGCCCGCTCTCCCAGCGCCATCTACTCCCACCACTACAGTGCTCGAGGGTCCAACGCCATTCACGCCCACCACTACACCGCTCGAGAGGACGACCGAACCTGCAGGAGCATCCTCGGACCCATCACTTCACAATGCACCTAATACTCCTAATGAGAACATAGGTAATGTCCATGGTGCTACACTCACGGAAGGTGAGAATTGTGTTAATATGCTGAATTTTTCCACAAATCATACTTTAGTTGAGCAATTAATAATCTAACCATCTCTTGAATTATCTTTGTCACATGGTGATTTGCTTGATGTTTCTTGTGATAAAGATACATGGTGTGGTACTACTTCCATTTTACATGCTAGTGCTGAAAATCAACTTGTTATGCATGTTTCTAGTGGAAGTGATGAGATCCATTTCTTGTCTTCTTTGCATACCTTGGGCTACATTGAAGTCGATGATTTGTGTAATCTAGATTGTTTAGAAGAGAGAATTTTTGCACATGCTGATTTGCCATGGTTGTCTCGACATTCATATCATGTTATTGGCAAATATAACAACAAAGGACAATATATAGTACATCACATTTACATTTGTAGGTCTTGTTCCTAGGTTCGGTAGCACTCCGGTGGCTATGTGAACTTGGCAAGAGAAGCTTGCGGAGGTGCACGAGTGAATTTGGGTTCATAGGCCGAATTCTTGAATAGAATTTTTATCGGCTCCCATTCACTCCCCCCCCTCTCGGTTCGCCGTTTCGGTCCTTCAAAAAGAAAAAACAAAATAACAATAAAAAGAAGACAAAGCTTCTAACTAAAAGCCCAACCAAGCGACACAACAACTAACGCCCATCAAGCCAAGCCGCCGGCGAAGCGAGTCACAAGCCTTCCAAAGCGACGCCCCCAAGAAGGAAATGACGCCGCACCCGCCATCGTCGCTCTTCCGAAAATCGGAGAAAGGTTTTCACCGGAAGACGAGAGACCGGGCGGGGAAGCATCCCAACAACACCTCCAAGGAGGACTACGACATCCGAAGGCGCCGCCGCCGTTGACACCGACACCAAGTCGGGAGAGCTTTCGCCCGACGCTTCGTCCAGTGCCGACCCGACGACGAGGAGAAGATGGACCGCCACACCGACCACGATCATCGGAGGCACGAGGGGCGAGCGCTTAGGCCCCCCCCCCCCTTAACTACACCGATGAGCCACAACACGAGAGTCGCGACACCTTGCCCACCTCGCGGGGGAACCAACACCGACCGGGAGGAACCAGATCTTCAGGGGGGACGTCGAGGGGCGGAAGCAACCCGCGGCAGCCGCAACCAATGCCAACACCGTGCCGCATGTCGGCGAACCTCCGCGGCACTTAGGCTACGAGACGAGTTCACACGTGAGCACGAGGTCTGCCGAGGTCACGAACCACCACAAGCCACCACCAACCTGCACCGGGCACAAGGCATCGGGCAACCAAACCCTTCCCCGACACTTAGTCCGGAAAGGTTGGCCCCCAACACCGATGCCCGGTAGCCACCGCCGCCCATGTTGTCGCCTACGGGAACGAGGCGGCGACCCCCGCGGATCCGAGAAGCCCACCTCCGCCTTCTCCACCCCACGCTTGACCGCCGGACGCCGAAGGCACCCCTCGCGGGGCCGCCTCGGCCACCGGCCCACCGGATTTGCAGGTGCGGATCGGGCCCTTGTTTAGTTGGTGAAAAATTTGCCTTTGCAACCTTTTGAACTCATGTAGCACACTGTAGCACGTTTCGTTTGTTTGTGGTAAATATTGTCCAATCATGGCTTAACTAGGCTCAAAAGATTCGTCTCGTGATGTACAACAGAACTGTGTGATTAGTTAATTTTTTTACCTACATTTACTGCTCCGAACATATGTCTTTTAGTGTATTTAATGTGATATGATGGACGAGAGAGTTGAAAAAGTAGCAAAATTTTGGCAAATGTCTTACCCGCTCCTAGCTTTCGCAGCTACAAATAGTTGTTAACAGGAGCGGTTAACAGATCCGCACATCCAAACATTTTCCTCGAGCGAGCAATGAGTGCTCTGCGCCTCTGCTCTTGCACCACATTTGCAAATGGATTAAAAAAAAATGGACCCTTATGAGAAACATCTTTGTTGAAACAAATGATTGTATTGATTGTTTGATTAGGGGGTGGACCCCACTATTTATACATAATGAAGGGGTGCATAGGCATCTATTGGGAGGAGTCATGTCTATTCGGAAGGAGACACCCCCACATAGTGAAAAGGTGTCCCTTCCCTAATTACATTAACTAATAACTAGATTAAGCTAATGATCATCAATAATGATTCTCAACACTCCCCCTTGATCAATAGCTTCATTAGATCTTGATGTAATTTGACTTCAATCTTCCTTGGATATTATCTTGTAAAACTCCTCCAAAAACCCTATGGGAAAACTTGAGGAGAAACCAATTTGTGTGTATATGCCACTAAAAACTCCTTTAAAACCCAGGTGGGGAAAATATTAGGAGAAAATGATATAGCATTATTGTCTTTGTTAGATATTTGTATGATAAAACCTTTGGTAAGGAAAAACTCATATATTAGAATAATGATATGAGGATCATGTTTGAACATCCTTCTCCAAAACCTAATAGGAAAATATGAGAGAGGATTTATATCTTCTTAAAAACTCTTAGAGAAAACAGAAGATATGACATAGAATATGTCTTGTATATCACCCTTAAAACCTTAATGGAAAAATTAGGTGATATGTTCTTGTATTGTTATTGCCTCATTAAAACCTTTTTATGAGAAACCTTGTGAGGAAAAACTCATATAGGAAAAAGAGTGCACTAATCAGATGATTATTTATATAGGTTATATTAAAGAGAGTCTCCCCTGATTCTTGCAAATCTTTGAGTTGTCTCATACCAATTCCAGAAACATATTTCTGGAATAATGATGTTGGTAATGATTTTGTGAATAAATCTGCAAGATTATCACAAGATTTAGTTTGCAAGATTTCTATCTCTCCTACCTTTTGTAGTTGATGAGGAAAGAATAATTTAGGAGCCATATGTTTTGTAAGATTACTCTTTATATAACTTGCTCTCATTTGTGCAATACAAGCAGCATTATCTTCATACATTATGGTAGGGTTCATGATTGAACTTATACCACATGATCGTTGTATGTGCTTTATCATTCTGCGAAGCCACACACATTCACGTGATGCTTCAAATAATGCAATTATTTCAGAATGATTTGTGGATGTGGCTATTAAAGTCTGTTTTGATGACTTCCATGAAATAGCCGTTCCACCATGTAAGAACACAAAGCCTGTCTGAGATCTGGCTTCATGGGGATCAGATAAATAGCCAGCATCTGTGTATCCAATTAATGATTTATCTTGGTTAATTTTGTAAAATAATCCAAGATCTATTGTGCCAATGTGATATCCGAAGATATTCTTAACTCCCCGCCCAATGGCGTTGTGTCGGAGCAGCGCTTGTATCTAGCTAGCAAGTTTACCGCAAATGCAATATCGGGCCTAGTACAATTTGCGATATACATCAACGCCCCAATGGCACCGAGATACGGAACCTCCGGTCTCAATACCTCTTCATTTTCACCTTTAGGTCCGAATTGATCCTTATCAATCTCAAGAGAGCGTACGACCATAGGTGTTTTGGATGGATATGATTTATCCATATTGAATTTCGTAGAATCTTTTGGATATAAGCATACTTTGGTGTACTAAAATCCCTGTTGGGAGATGCTCAAGTTGTAAACCCAAGCAAAATATGGTTTTACCCAAATCTTTCATTTCAAATTCCGTCTTAAGATGGTTGCGTGTTTCATTTATATCTCGTTGAGTTCCAATGATATTAAGATCATCAACATATACAGATATAATACAAAATCCAGTTGAGGATTTCTTGATGAATACACATGGGCAATCATCATTGTTGGAAAAACCCTTCTGAAGAAGGAATTCCTTTAGTCGGTTGTACCACATTCTTCCCGACTGTTTTAAGCCGTATAATGACTTTTGAAGTTTTACACAATACATGTTGCGTGAATGATTCTTGTTCGGGATATCAATTCCTTCCGAACTTTCATGTATATATCCGAATCAAGTGACCCATATAGATATCTTTGTCACTACGTCCATGAGATGCATGGATAGACCTTTTTGTCGATAACGTGTTGAAACAAATGATTGTATTGATTGTTTGATTAGGGGGTGGACCCCACTATTTATACATAATGAAGGGGTGCATAGGCATCCATTGGGAGGAGTCATGTCTATTCGGAAGGAGACACCCCCACACAGTGAAAAGGTGTCCCTTCCCTAATTACATTAACTAATAACTAGATTAAGCTAATGATCATCAATAATGATTCTCAACACATGCCACGTACATTGCGGTGGCGCCAGGCTGCCGCCTGGCATTATGTCAAATACCGAGGCGCGCGCCTGCGACCGTGCCCTGCACTAGCTGCCTCAAGCTGCTGTGCCTACGACCGAGGCCCCCGTGGACGGCGGTGCCTAGCGTGCCCAACTTGGCACAGAGCCTCCGAGTCTTGAGTCGAGTACTTACTCTCGAATTTAAGGGTCATCTGTTGCGTAGAAGGTGCCCCGAGTGAATCTTGAATCTCGTCATCACCCGTTGGACCGAGCGAGATGTAGCCGAGCCCCCGAGATAGGTTGTATCGAGTACCGGAAGCCGAAGAGTCGGCCGCCGCCGCCGAGTCGGCCCCGATACTTATCGATCCGGCCGTTGCAAGACCGCCGGTTGGGTTATAAATAGACGCGAAACCCTTAGGGTTTGTCATTCCTCGCAATAGCGGCCGCCGGAGTAGATCTAGCCAAGCATCCTTCCACTCTTCTTCGCCGCCGCCTCGCCGTAGATTGCAAGTCAACGCGCGCCGCCGGCCGCTCGCTACCGGTGTAGCCCCCGAGCGGATGCGAGTGAAGACCCTGTGCACTTGGAGGATGAAGTCGTCTCCGTCCAAGGGCGCAAAGGCTAGTGCCGGTGCCGGGAAGAAGAGATCCCGCGGCGAGGTGGAGTGATCTCGCCCGGGGATCGACGCCGCCAACATCTCCCTCGCGCCCCAATCCGACCAAGGAGTGGAAGAAGTCCAAAATGAAGACCGAAGATCTCGCGGCGGCGGTGAACGGCGGGTTCTTGCGGGGAGAAGGAGATGGACATGTGGCGTGCCGTCGCGGGCGACCCGTACCCCATGGAGAAGAATCCCGACGAAGTCCCCATGTTCGCGCACTTCGCCGCATTCGTGGAGCGCGGATCGGCACTCCCCGCGAGCGATTTCTTCAAGGGTCTCCTCAAGTACTACGGTATCGAGTACTTGAACTTGAACCCCAACGGCATTTTTCACGTCTCCGTCTTTGAACACTTCGCGAAGCCTTCGTGGGGATCAAACCCCCACCGGATCTTGTTTCGAAGTTTTTCCTTGTGAAGCCGCAACCCGGCGCCAACGACCCGCGAGTAGTCGGAGGAGCCGACATTCGATGCGAGAAGACGCGGCCGACCGGTACTTGGTGTACAAGCTCATCGATTCAAACCAAGACTGGAAGGCGAAGTGGTTCTATATCAGTAACCACCACCCAGAGCTGCCGAAGCCAAGCGGGAAGCAGCCGAAGCATCGGGCGTGGTGGAACACTGAACCGACGATGCGGGAGGGTATCCAACTACCCGAGTTGTTGCGGAAGATCAAGGCTTTGAGAGAAGCGGGCCGAGGGCCAAACACGTGGCCTTCGACTTCATCAAGAGGAGGGTGCGGCCAATGATGGCACGCCACACCCTCGGGTACCGGTACACGGGCGACGAGGATACGCCGAGTATGCCCGCAACGAAGTCGACGATGAAGACATTGTCGAGAGGCCGGGCGGGGATATTCAAGGATATGC
The DNA here is from genome assembly GCA_947561735.1 of Cenchrus americanus. Lineage (NCBI taxonomy): Eukaryota > Viridiplantae > Streptophyta > Magnoliopsida > Poales > Poaceae > Cenchrus > Cenchrus americanus. Next base: position 84,251,718 of record OX387239.1, on the reverse strand, counting down.
CACCGTACACACCCCGCCCGGTCCCCGAGTACTCCGTGGCTCATCCGCCGAACAAGGTTAGGAACCGATAACCTCGCGCCTCCGAGTACCGATTAAATAGGAGTAATCGCGCTCACCCAAGTTGTTTGCTTTGCAGGATGACATTGCGAAGTTTGTCTCCGATCCAACTCCCCCTCCTCAAGTTGTAGATATTCTAGAGGAGGGCAAGGGCTAGGCAAAAGAACGTCGTGAAGTCGGCGAAGGTGACGACACCGTCACAATTGAAGACACGTCCGACGAGGAGGGATGGGGAGACGCTTCAAGAGTGATTTCGACCGCGGTCCGGGTTCGGCCGACTTGGGCGCCCAATATCCCCCCTCATTGAAGATCCACCGACTAGCTTGGAGGCTAGTCTCCCCGCGCCACCGAGAAGGCCGCGCAATGTGGCGCGTAAATGTGTCACCAAGAAGTTGAAGGTGACAGAGACTACGTCCCCGAGAGGTGAGTTCCTTGAGTAGAGTAGCCGAGTACTTGTCTTGAAGTATTGCATGCCGGGTTGAATTCCCCGAGTTATCGCGGGAAATTCCATCGTCGACCCCATAAATCAAGAGGAGGAAGACGGCGGGACACGGTGGGTGAGCCAAGCGAAAGGAGCCGCGATCCCGGCCTCCCCCACCGTAGAAGAGCTCGTGCCACGGATGTCACAACAGATGACTAGTACGCCAAGCCGCGGTGCCGGCGAAGAAAACGAAGCCAAAGGCGAGCGTGACTACCGGAGTTGGAGAACCAATAGCAGCCCGGAGTCGAAGAGGAGGCACCCCGAAGCCGGGCTCGTCGATATCGCCGGCATACTTGGCGCTCCGACCGTGATCGTTGTCCGGTCCAACTTGTAAGTGAAAACCATCCCCGAGTAGTACTTGTACCTTGGTAATCTTGCTTGGCCGACCACCAAATCTGTACCGTGCGGTAAGTTGACCGATCTATCCCGGGAAGGAGAGGAACCCAACACGACGGCTACCGAGGAAAATCCGTCGCCGGGCCGTCGAGGAATCCGCTCCCCTTCCCCGGGGCGAGTCCGTGGCACCGGGCGTAGAGGCTACGTCGCCGGAGGCCACCATAGTAGAAGGTATGTATATTGCGGTGATGTCTTCCGCCCCATGTAGTAGTCATAGCCCCGGGTGCGACGTCATATGCCTTGTTATAACGAAACACAAGTCGAGGGACCCGTGATCCTTGAAGCCGTTCCGGTCGAGGGTACCGCGCCGGAGGCCGCCGTGCTAGAGGGAGCAACTGCGGGACCGGAGGTTCCGGTAGCCCCCGAGCCAACGGAAGAGGTGCATGATGACGCGCTTCCGGGGGCCAACATGGACCTTGTCGTGAGGTCGCCGAGAGATCCAAGACGCGGAGCCAATACGTTCGGCGCCGATGTCGAGGCCGCGCCAACTAGTTGTGGCGGACCGGAGCTTCGTCGGACGACCTCATCGACCCGGCGATGGTGACTCGGAACATGGAGACGATGCGTCGGCCCGAGCCGTGGATGAAGGTGCGCGAAAATACCTTTGAGTAGTCGAATTCCACAGAACCGAGTACCCAAATAATGGTTGTTGTCTTGTGCAGGATGTCATGGAGAGATCCGAACAAAAATCTGATATGATCCAGGGATATGGCGACACAGTGCTCCGGGCGGAAGCGTTGGAGAAAGTGCTCAACAAGGCCAGGAAGCACTCCGCCATGTTGCAATCCAAACTAGATGGGGCCTTCGCCTAATATCACAACGAGGTACAAGAAATGTAGGCGAAGAGTGATGACTTGATTCACATTAACAAGTCGTTGCGCCAAAAGAACGAAGGTAAGCCGCCACCAAACCTTGTTGAGTACTTATTGCGAGTACCCTGACAGTAGCCTGACATAAACTCCTAGACTTTTGCAGATCTCGAGGCCCGGGTAGACCAGCTGAAGGCATCGGAGACCGATCTGAAGAACATTGTCTACCAAGAGAAGGATGCCCGAGAGGTACTTGAGTATGAATATAAGCAGCTGTCTTATGAGTGCAACAAGCACATGGAGCTCCGAGAAGCCTCGGACCATGACCTTGTTAAGTGCTATAAATCTCTCGTAGAAGCTCAACTAAGACTACGAGAAGCCGCGGGGCCGGCTCAAAGAACTTGAAGAAGCCGCACTTCCCATCGCAAGGCCTGCTGGTGCCTCACCTTTGCGGGCCAAAGATAGCTCCTTTGGTTGATCGGGCGAAGGAAGCCCCGGGCGTCCGGCGACTTATGTCAACCATCCGGCGAAGTCCATTCCGAACCAAGTCTTGGCGTACATGAAGTCGTACTTCCCCAAGGCTCGGTCGATGTAGTCGCGGGAGGGATAGTCGCCAATTGCACGGATGAGCAAGACAAGGAGCTTCGGAGCGGATGGCGCCAATCGCGGAACAAGTCGTGGAGAAGCCGAACCTCTAGTAGTTGTCTGTAGGGTTAGCTTTTGGCGGTAGTTGTAATATAAACAAGGTTGTAAAGAACTTGTTTGAAGTTTGAATGAAGAGATCTTCCATAAATGAGTACTCGTTGTCGCGGTGTGTATGTGCGGAGTACCCCATCCATGGAGTTGTTGCGAGTAGTAGTACTCGACGGTGGACCCGTTAAGGGAGACACGATAAATGAGTTGACCGAGAATCAAACTTTATTACCGAAAATACACCGTATGGCCGGGGCCGTTTACAAGTGTAGTCGCCGGGACCGAAGGCCGCCTACGGGCGAAGTGGTGCTAGGGCGAGTGGCCGCTTATAGCCGTAGATCCATTAATAGCCGTATAGGCCGGATCTAGAAGTACATGGTCTCTTGATAGACCCCTGCTAGAGTCCTTGACGCCCCGAGCGACCCGAGATCCGTTAGTAGCCGTTAACGCTAGATCTTGGAGTAGAGTAGTCCGGAGACTAGTGCCTGGACCCGGAGGCGGCTTACGGCGAAGGGCCCGGGAGTAGCCGTGTAGACTTGAGCCCCCGAGTAGTTGAGAGACTACGCGTAGAATCGACGAGCCGGTCGATGTTCCACGAGTTGCCGATGTCGTCGCCTTCAAGTGTTTGGAGGTGGTATGAGCTCGGTCCGGTCACTCTTGCGATCGAGAAGGGACCTTCCCATGGCGAGCCGAGCTTGTGTAGTCCTTTCGTGTTACGGGATGCGTCGGAGGACTAGATCACCAACGTTGAAGGAGCGTTCCTTGACATTGCGATCGTGATAGCGCCGGATACCCTCAAGGTACCTTGCCGACCGGATGAGGGCGACGCAGCGGGCTTCTTCGAGACCGTCGATATCAACTCGTCCGTCGTCTTTAGAGATGCCTTCGTCGTCTCGCTCTACCGCGGCGAATCCCACATGACGTCGGTAGGTAGAATAGCCTCGGAGCCATAGACCGGGAAGTATGGTGACTGCCCTGTTGGCTTGGTAGGTTGAGTGCGAAGCCCCCGGGGTGCATTGGGTAGTTCCTTGATCCACTTGCCCCCTTTTGTGTTAGCGCATCGTGTAGTCGCTTCTTGAGAGCATCGAGTACCATCCCGTTGGCGCGCTCGACTTGTCCGTTGGCCCGTGGATGGGCGACCGAGACATACCGGACGTCAATCCCGTTGTTCTCGCGGTACTCCCGGAACCGGTGACCGTTGAAGTTGGAACCCGTGTCCGTGATGATGTGATGAGGTAGTCCGTAGCGATGCACGAGTTCATCCAAGAAGTCGAGTACTCGTCGTCCTTGGGGGAGGTGACCGACTTGACTTCGATCCACTTGGTGAACTTGTCGATGGCCACTAGAACTCTATTGAATCCTCCCGGCACGGTCGGAAGAGGCCCAATCATGTTGAGCCCCCGGCGGGCGAAATGCCAAGTTGGTGGTATAGTGACTATCTTGTAGGCGGGACGTGCGTTGCTTGGCGAAGTACCGGCACCCTTGGCACCTTCGACGAGTTCCTCGGCATCGCCCCGAGCCGTGGGCCGGTAGAAAGCCCGTCGGAAGGCCTTGCCGACCGGCCGTGCGTGAAGACGCGTGGTTGCCGCGAGACACCTTTGTGGATCTCCTCCAAGATGTCCTTGCCTTCTTCTCGGGGAACGCAATTCATGAGTACTCCGAAGTGGTGCTCGCCCGTAGAGCTTGTCCCCGACTAGTACGTAGGACTTGGCGCGGCGGATGATTTTCTCGGCCAAGTTTTTGTCCGTGAGAACCTTCTCGCTCGCAGATGTAGTCGATGAAGGGTTGTCGCCGGTCCACGTCTATCATCTTGACCTCTCGGCCACCGTAACGCCCGCGTTTTTAGCTCCAAATAAACCACCTAATAAATCATGCGTATTTTCGAAACTGTCCAGCCGAGCTCAATTACCCCTCCAAACCCTAGTCGTTGTACCTCCCTCTCACCCCGACGCGCGTGCCGCGAATCCCGCCGCACCGCCCGCACCCGAGCCCGGCACCCATGCGCGCCTTCCCAACGCCGCGGTCGGCCACCGTGCCGGGAATCTCGCGCACGCCGCGGTCCCGACGGCCGGTCCGCCTCGCCATCACCGTCGTCCCGAAAACGCGCCGACGCCGGGGAATCGGAAAAATCCCGCAAAACCCTTCCTCTAATTTTCCATAACATTTTCCCTAATTTTCTAAATTTTTCCCAAATTCTTTTTCTATTTTTCTTCTCCCTTTTCTTCCTTCCTTTTTCTTTCTTCTCTTCCTTTTCCTTTTCTCCTTTCCTTTTTCCTTTTTCCTCTTTTCTTTTTTTCCCTTCCCTTTCCTTCTCTCTCTCTCCCTCCCTTCCTTCTCCTTCCTCCCCGCGCGGCCGGGACCCCGCGGCCCCGACCGGCGCCCCTAGCGCCGTTGACCCGAGGGGCCCGCGCGCCGCACGCCGCCCCTCCTCCACACGCCTCCGGGACCGGCAAGAGCCCCCTCCTCGGCACGCCACCGCGCCGCGCCGCCGATGCGACGCGTCCCCGACCGCCGGCGCCACCACCGCGCCGACCACCGCCCCAAGGCCGCCTACACGCCGGGTCTTGTCCACAGCACCGGCCTAACTCTCCCCGCACAAGTTGACCCGTAGCGGCTCGAGCCGTCGCGTCGCCGGTCGCCGCGGAGTCCGGCCGGACTTTGAGAAGAAGCCCGAGCTCGTCGGCGGCCTCGCCGAAATATCTCCCCCCCAAACCGACCTACGACGCCTATTTAAGGCCGCACCACCACCCCCTTGCCTCACCACACCGCAATCGAGCGACCACAAGCTTTCCCAAGCTCCACCGCGCCGCCGCCCCTAGCGCCGCCGCCTCCCTCTCGTCCGCCGCCGCCGATCCGCCTCCTCGAGCCGCCTCGGTCCAAGGTGAGCGCGGGGAAAAGACCCCCTCGCCCCCTCTCCATTTTGCCTCATTCCCCGGCCACGGCCGTGGACGGGACCGCCGGCGGGCGCCCCCGCCGGCCGGCCATGCCCGAGCGCCTCCCTCCCTCTTTGTTCGATTCGAGGGGGAGGAAGGAGATGGCATTTTTGCCAAAAACCCCCGGCCTACCCCAATTTTTCCCCCACCGAGCCGCTCCTTCTATTCCCTTCCTTTCTAACCCCCTAAACCTTAAGTTTCTTTACCAAAACACCCCCGTTATTTCTAGATAGACCCCTAGGCTAGTTTAATTAAACCCCACCCTACTTAAATAGTATGTTTAGGTCCGTTAATTCAAACTAAAATACTAACCAACCCTAGTTAATTATGAACACCTCTCTAACTCCGACATTTCATGCGCGGGTTTAATCCCAATCGCGCCCAACCTTCCCCATTAATAAAAATTACCAATAGGCCCTTAGCCCTTTAACCCCTCTTTAACTCGGCGATTCATTTCCCGATTAAATCCAAACTTTACCACACCTTTCCCGGTAGTACCCCCGCCGAACCAACCCCCTAGGACTTATATATATACCCCCCGCTCATTTCCCCTCCTCGAGCTCGGCCGGAAATATGTGTGCTAATATTGCTAGCTTGCCCGTGTGTGCGCTATAGCCGACGAAGTAGACGGAGGAAGGTACCCCGAGCCGGAGATCGAAGCCGACTACGCGAGCGGGAGCCCGAAGCCCCGAACGCCGAGCCGGCACTCCCCGAAGACTTCGAAGACGGCAAGTTCAATCTCATCCTTTGATGCATGCTTCGTCCTAGTTTTATAAATATACCCTATACCCGTTTTATAGATTGCATATTGTTTTACCGCAAAACATGGTAGGATAGCCACCCTTGATTGCCATGATTGAACCTTGTTTTGGCTCGAATGTTTGCTCTAAAATGTGTGAGTGCTTTCAAAATGTGTGAGTACTTTCAAAACGTGTGAGTGCTTTAAAAACAAAAGGGGATATGTTTGGAAAATGAGTAAAGGATTGAGTAGACGGGATGGACGTGTGTGTCGGGAGTATGGGTGAGCTCGTACTGTGTGGTTGAGTGTGTTGGGAGTGTCCATCTTGTCGGTTAAGGACCGGGTTGCGTGACATCTCACCCGACCCAAATCCTCGTACAACCACTCGACCGTTGTATGTGGCAACGACTTAGCATAAATCCCACTAGTTAATCTACTTTCCATCCGGTGTGCGGGTGAGCGGCGGGAGACCAAGGAGCGAGGGGAACGCTCCGTGTGAGGTACGCCCCGGTTATGTGGTATAACCCCTTGGGTGCTTCCGTGGTGGCTCGTAGTGTTAGCTAAGGTGGGTAATGGCTTTGATAGGATCCGTACCGCACCGAGGTGTCCGTGTGACGGTACCCCACTTGTGGGTAAAGATGTACAACCTCTGCAGAGTGTCAAACCTATTCGAATAGCCGTGTCCACGGTATTGGACGAGTCACGGTGTGGTCACAAAAACTAGTGTTTGGGATGGGATGTTTTCCGGCATGAGTTGTTTTCGGTGATGTGTGTGTGGCCGTGTGCCCGGACTATGACGGATAGGAAGTCCGGTAGTTCCACAGTGGTTTTCATAAAACAATTGAGTCACTTGGGTTATGAAAGTGTTTGCGAAAACCTTTTTGAAATGAACCCCTGCATGTGTAAGTTTGCGAAATGAACCTTATCCTGATCCTTGTTATACTCTATGCATGATTCGCTTATAAGCCCCTCCGTGGGTGGGGTTGGATTTGCCGAGTACGTATGTGCTCACCCTCGTTTTACTAACTATTTTACGAGAGGAGGATCCCGATTACATTCCGAAGACGTTGAGTAGGTCGTGCCCTACACCCAACCGTGCCTCGTGTACCCGGTGGCCCTACCGAAAGCTTCCATGGTGTGGTACTGCGAGGAGGCTATGGAAGCCTTTGCTATTGTAGTGTGGTCGTTAGCGTTTGTGTTGTTCCTTGTAGCGTTGGCACTACCGTGCCCTTTGTGTCGCCGTGATGTAAAAGATCGATTCTACCTCGTTGTAATAAATGTGTTACCGGCCTCCCGGGACCGGTATTTGTGTCACATTTAGTCACCTCCGATGAGGGGACGCTTCGGGTGGTATCGAGCCGGGTTGGCCGTAGGACATGACCCCTAGGATACGAGACCTCCTCCGGCCCTCTCTAACCTTTCCTTTGCTAAGCTCACCTTTTCCCAAATCCTTACCTTGATTCTTGCCTCGTTTCCGGATGGCTAACCCCGAATGGAAAGGAGGAATCGCCCCGTCCGGACTCGGCCTCCCGAACTCCGTTGCTACTCGGCCTAGAGCGCGTCGGAGTAAGGGATCCGCCGAGTTCGTCTACCGGGAGTACGAACGCTATGGCACCCCTCGGTGTAAGCCGCCGATCTTTGTGGGAAGAAGCATGCTTTACCCCGACATAGAACCATGGTTTGTCTCCGCCATCGGTTTTCGCTTCGCCGACACCTACCTCACGGCCGCTCGGAAGGCCCCTGCGACGCCTACGAGTGGTTTATAGACAAGCACCTCCGAAGGACTCCAATGGGATTCTTTCCACCCTCCCGAGGAAGAGGACGCTCATGGATTGATCGCATGAGAGGACTAGAACGAGAAGAAGAAGACTTAGAAGAGGCGCTTTCCCACCTATCCATATACCTCAGAGGCCTAGACCACCTTTATCAGGAGCAAGCCCAAGAAGCGAAGCAAAGCACGGATCGACAGAGCGGAAAGAGCAGAGCAGAGGATAGAACTAGAAAGGGTGAAGACAACCATAGCAGAAGTTGAACTACACAACACAAAGCAAGAGTATCTTAGGGAAAGAGAGCGCACCCTGTTGGCCCATAAAGCCCTATGGGATGAACTAAAGGAGCGTAGAAGCGAGAGATGAAGGAGTTAGAGCGAGAAGAAGATGAACCCGAAGAAACCCACCGGGACAAAGGGACCCGGATCGAAGATGAGATATCGGAGCAAGATCTTCCACTAAAGAAGCGCCGTATCCAGCTAGAGGAAGAATCACCATGAGGATAAGACTAGGGTGTTTAGGCTAGAAACTGAGTCCTAGTGATAATAAGTGTACCCCGAAGGATGTACCCCAACCTTCCTACTAAATAAAGTTATCCATCTCTTGTACCCCACCACAACCTGTTCAACTCTACCTTTGTTTTCAGATGGCGGAAGAAGGATGGACCCAAGGCGTGTGCCAGGAGGAGCCTGGTTTTGCTCGCCTTCTCATCAACTCCCTGGAGCGCCTCGGTATCACTGAGCGCCCTAGGTACTACGGCGAGAGAGAGTACGAGCAACTCGGCACTCTTCGCCGTAGAGTGGTCCTCTCCGTCGCTAGAAGCAACCGCCACACCAACATCGAGCCGTGGCGCGTGACCACCACAGGGGTTTCGACACCGGGATACCTATACTTTGGCCCTCGGAAAAGCCCTCCGCTACTCGTGCCGAATCTACGAAGAACACCTTGTCCCCACACCGATGAGGTACTTCCCTCCCGCCATTAGGGACCCCGGTTTGTGCCCGCATGAGGAACACGGAACGACGCCGCCACCAAGAGGACCGCTATACCACGTAGTCGCCTACCTTGTCTCCCCGGATAAGCTCTTTGATGACCAAGCCGGACACTTGAGGGAACAAATTAGCCGGGCCCGCAAGCCGAAGTCACGGTGCGGATGCACCAAGTCCGAGTGGCTCAAGCCGAAGCGAGGACCGCGGCCGCCATAAGTAGTGAAGCCGTTGCCCGAGAAAAGCCTCGGGAGAATCCGGGACCAACGCATGCAAGAATGGACCAACGGTGGAACACCCGTTCCGGCCATTGGTGAAGCTCAAGACCCGCCGGGAACACCCCCGGTGGGTTGGGGAGGAACTATAGAAGTCCCACCGGCACCACCGGCGGTCACCGAACCCCGCAGCCGACCACCGAAGCCGCGGCACGGCCGCGCAGAAAACGGAAACCCCGAAGGCGGGAATGATGACGAGCTGCTCATTCCGCTGGAAGAACACTCGACCCCAGAAGACAGCTCCCCTCGCGAGTAGTGTGCCCCAAGACCCAGGGAATGAAGCCGTACTGGTCCAAGTCGCGCCCTTAGTCCTTAGTCGTGTAGTGTGTCCGCGTAGTCGGGATGTATCGTCCTCGCCGGTTTGTAACAAAAACATATTTGTGCTTGCTTGTCCGCTATGTGCTTGTTGTGTGCTTACCGGCAGAGTAAACCCTACCCTTTCAAAAAGAACTCCGATATAATCCACTTAAACATCACATAAAACTAGACCTCTTAGAAAACCCGTTTCTTTACGGATGGTTTCCGGGCGCCTGTCGGGACCCACCGATCGGACGCCGAAGGGTCGCAAGCCGATCGGAGGGAGCGTCTCCACGACCGGGGAAGTTAACCAAAATGAAGATGGAGGAGAGAACGTGGTCCCGCCACCGCCACCCCCCTCCCGTTGACTTGGCACAAGTCTTAGCCAACCAAAGCGTTTTGATGGAGGCTATCTTCAACACCGTCAACCGCCCAAGACCCCGAGTTTTGGGCATGAACGAGAAGCTGATCGAGTTCCTCAGGACTAAGCCGCCCACCTTTGGCGGGTCGGTGAATCCTTTGGATGCTGACGATTGGCTGAGAGCCATCCTAAGGGAGTTAGAGCCCTTCAACTGCGAGGACCGCGACAAGGTTCTCCTGGCAGCACACCAGCTCACTGGGACAGCCCTAGCCTGGTGGGAAAATTACTGCACCGCAGCCAAGGATCCCTCCGCCATCACATGGGATGAATTCGTGGAGGAGTTCCGTCGCTACCACATCCCGGAGGCCACACTGAAGCGGAAGGCAGACGAGTTCCGCGAACTCCGCCAAGGCAACATGTCTGTGGAGGAATACACGTACCAGTTCATAGAGCTGGCACGCTATGCCCCCGAGGAAGTGGATAAAGATTCCAAAAAGCAAGAAATGTTCAAGAAGGGGCTGACTCCGGAACTGAGGACACTGCTGACTCCTCAGATCTACCCGGACTTTAACACCCTCATGAACATGGCAATACTCACGGAGAGAGCAAGGGCTGAAGAAAAGAAGGAAAACAAGCGCAAGTTCATGGAACACAAGGCCAAGCAAACAAGAGCGGTCCCGAGAGGCCGAGAAACTTTGGACACCCCATGTCCGGGTTCCAAGCCCCTATGCGATACAGAACCCAATCCCAAGCCACGAGCTCGCAAGCCCCCGAGCCCGAGTTCAAGCCCTCCTACAACCGAGTGCCATGAAACCCCCACGAGAACAACACCGCCCGGATCACTACCACCAACAACAACAGCCTCCCGAGTGTGTTTCAACCGCCGAGAAACCGGCACTTCATCGCCAACCGCCCGTATGCTAAAAAGCCAACCACCACCACCTACTCCAACTCGGTGAACGGTCCAAGGCCGCTTGTGTCGGGAGCCAACCGCATGCGGTGCGCAAGGCAACAATAACTTCGGCAACAACAACAAGAACCGGCAGATGAGGCGGCCCCGGCGGTCGTATGGACGCGCCGGGTCAATCACATCAATGCGCGGGAGGCACAAGAGGCACAAGGCGTAGTACTCGGTGAGTTCCTAGTCGCCTCGTTTTGGCTACCATACTATTCGATTCGGGAGCATCACACTCATTCATATCCTCAAGCTTTGTGGAAAAGCATAGCATACCCACAGTACTACTAGAAGCACCCCTATTAACTCGGACACCGGAGGTGACATTAAGTGTCAACTCGGGATGCCCCAGGATAAGGATTATTTTAAGTGGGGTAGAGTTCCTAGCAGAGACATCTGGTAGTACTGAAATCCAAGGGGATAGATGTGATCCTTGGGATGGACTGGTTAAGCCAACACCATGGCCTCATAAGTTGCGCCGATAAAGTAGTGCACCTGACCAACCCAGACGGGATACAAGTGACCTGCCACACCCGAGGACACAGGCCAGACATAATGGTTTTCAACATAGAAGCCAAGTCCATAGAAGATGTCCCAGTAGTACGAGAATACCCAGATGTGTTCCCCGAAGAACTCCCTGGAATGCCACCAGACAGGGATATAGAGTTCGTAATCGACCTTATCCCTGGAACCTCTCCCATAGCCAAGAGACCCTATAGGATGGCAGCCCCAGAGTTGGCCGAATTAAAGAAGCAGTTAGCAGAACTTCAGCGAAGTGGGTTCATCAGACCAAGCTCATCACCATGGGGAGCCCCAGTGCTTTTCGTGGAGAAGAAGGATAAGAGCATGAGGATGTGCGTGGACTATCGCTCGCTGAACGAGGTTACTATTAAAAACAAGTACCCTCTTCCCAGAATAGATGACCTGTTTGACCAACTGAAGGGAGCCAAGTATTTCTCGAAGGTGGATCTAAGATCAGGGTACCACCAGCTCAAGATTAGGGAAAGTGACATCCCCAAGACCGCCTTTGTCACTCGCTACGGGCAGTATGAGTTCACGGTGATGTCCTTTGGATTAACCAATGCACCAGCATACTTCATGAACCTCATGAATAAGGTGTTCATGGAAGAGCTGGACAAGTTTGTCGTAGTCTTCATTGACGACATACTTGTTTACTCCAAGAGCGTGGAGGAGCATGAACAACATCTTCGAGTAGTGCTGGGAAAATTGAGGGCACACAAGCTATACGCCAAGTTCAGCAAGTGTGAATTTTGGCTAGAGAAAATATCCTTCCTTGGGCACATACTGACTGCGAAGGAGTAGTCGAGACCCCGGGAAAGTTGAGACAGTCTCCAGCGGCAAAGCAACCAACCAACGTGAGCGAGATCGGGGAGTTTCCTAGGTTTAGCAGGGGTACTACCGGAGATTTATCGAGGGATTCTCCAAGATCGTCCGCCCATGACAGAGCTGCTCAAGAAAGAGAAGAAGTTTAACCGGACCGAGGCCCGCGAAAGAAGTTTCCAAGAGTTGAAGAAGAGGTTGACCACGGCCCCGGTGTTGACCCCCGCCGGACATTCAACGGGACTTTGTCGTGTATTGCGACGCCTCCCGACAAGGGTTGGGATGTGTTCTCATGCAAGATGGGAAGGTAGTGGCATATGCCTCCCGTCGGCTCAAACCCCATGAGCGAGAACTATCCCACCCATGATCCGGAGTTTGCGGCCGTAGTGCATGCCCCGAAGATCCGGAGACACTACCCGATCGGGAACAAGTGTGAAATCTACACGGACCACAAGAGTCTAAAATACATCTTCACCCGGCCCGACCCGAACCTAAGACGAGAGAAGATGGCTAGATCTAGTCAAGGACTATAACCTAGAGATTCACTACCACCGGGGAAGGCCAATGTGGTAGCAGATGCCCTTAGCCGAAAACCTACAAGAAGGCGTACCCAAGAGTGCCCGGTTGCAAGAGGAGATGGCACGGCTCAACGTACACATCGTCCCCCAAGGCTACGTCCGCCGCCCTAAGTGTTCGGCCTACCCTAGAGGAAAAGATCCGGAAGGCCCAAGAGACCGACTAGAATCGATGAAGATCCGCAAGCATACCGGAGAGAACAAGGCCCCCGACTTCGGGGTAGATGACTAAGGCACACTCGTGGTACAAAAACGGGATATGCGTGCCCGAAGGTGGAGATTTTTGACAGACCATCATGGATGAGGCACACAACTCAAGCATACTCCATTCACCGGGGTCCACCAAGATGTACATGGACGTAAAACGAAGTATTGGTGGAATGGGATGAAAGCGGACATTGCACGGTTCGTCGCCCACCGTGACACTTGTCGGAGGATCAAAGCCAAACATCGAAGCCCGCGGGGATCGTTGCAGCCTTTACCAATCCCGGTATGGAAGTGGGACGAGATAGGTATGGACTTCGTAGTAGGGTTGCCAAGGACTCGGAAAGGGACATGACTCCATATGGGTGATCGTGGACCGACTCACTAAAGTCGCTCACTTTCTACCCGTACGGACCACTTATGGTGGAGAGAAGTTGGCGAAACTCTACATAGAAAATATAGTGAAGCCGCATGGAGTGCCTAGCGAGAATAGTCTCGGATAGAGGGACCCAGTTCACCTCTAGGTTCCGGGAAAAGCCTGCACAAAGCCATGGGCACCAAGCTAGACTTCAGCTCAGCGTACCACCCACAGACAGACGGACAGACCGAAAGGGTGAATCAAATTTTGGAAGATATGTTGAGAGCATGCGTCCTCACCTATGGCAAAGATTGGGAGCAGAGCCTGCCATATGCAGAATTTTCCTACAACAACGGCTACCAAGCAAGTCTGGGAATGTCGCCATTCGAAGCACTATACGGGAGAAAATGTAGGACACCCCTGATGTGGTCAGAAGTAGGAGAGCGTGCCCTGGTTGGGCCCGCACTTATAAAGGAAGCCGAGGAGCGAGTAGCCGATATCCGATAAAAGTTGAGAGCCGCCCGGCCCCGACGGAAGAGCTACGCGGACAAGAAAAGGCGTGAAGTGAGCTTCAATCCAGGAGACTTTGTCTACCTCAAGGTTTCACCCATCGGGGGACTCGAAGATTTCAAGTACATGGGAAGGCGGCCCCTCGGTACATCGGACCGTATAAAGTGCTAAAGAGAGTCGGAGCGAGTAGCATACCGGTTGGAGCTACCCGAAGAAATGTCGGATATACACCCGGTATTCCACATCTCCCGGCCACGCCGATGTTTGAAGGTTCCGGAAGAAAAGAGAATACCGGTGGAGACCATCGATCTACGGCCCGGACCTTAGGTATCGGGAGGTGCCCGTCAAGATCTTAGACACCGTGGTCAAGCGGACAAGAACGTCGAAGTACGGGTGTGCGGAGTCCAATGGAGCAGACACGGGGTGGAAGAAGCTACGTGGGAACGAGAGGACGCACCGAAGAAGGAGTTTCCCCACCTATTCAAAACTTAGCCGAATCTTGAGGACGAGATTCATTTTAAGTGGGGTAGGTTTGTAACGCCCGCGTTTTGAGCTCCAAATAAATCACCTAATAAATCATGCGTATTTTCAAAACCGTCCGGCCCGAGCTCAATTACCCCTCCAAACCCTAGTCGCCGTACCTCCCTCTCACCCCGACGCGCGTGCCGCGAATCCCGCCGCACCGCCCGCACCCGCGCCGGCACCCATGCGCGCCTTCCCAACGCCGCGGTCGGCCACCGTGCCGAGAATCTCGCGCACGCCTCGGTCCCGACGGCCGGTCCGCCTCGCCATCACCGCCGTCCCGAAAACGCGCCGACGCCCGGGAATCGGAAAAATCCCGCAAAACCCTTTCTCTAATTTTCCCTAACATTTTTCCTAGTTTTCTAAATTTTTCCCAAATTCTTTTTCTATTTTTCTTCTCCCTTTTCTTCCTTCCTTTTTCTTTCTTCTCTTCCTTTTCCTTTTCTCCTTTCCTTTTTCCTTTTTCCTCTTTTCTTTTTTTCCCTTCCCTTTCCTTCTTCTCTCTCCCTCCCTTCCTTCTCCTTCCTCCCGCGCGTCCGGGACCCCCGCGGCCCCGACCGGCGCCCCCGGCGCCGTTGACCCGAGGGGCCCGCGCGCGCACGCCGCGCCCCTCCTCCACACGCCTCCGGGACCGGCAAGAGCCCCCTCCTCGGCACGCCACCGCGGCCGCCCCGACGACGCGACGTGTCCCCGACCGCCGGTGCCACCACCGCGCCGAGCCACCGCCCCAAGGCCGCCCGCACGCCGGGTCTTGTCCACACGACCGGCCTAACTCTCCCCGCACAAGTTGACCCGTAGCGGCTCGAGCCGTCGCGTCGCCGGTCGCCGCGGAGTCCGGCCGGGACTTCGAGAAGAAGCCCGAGCTCGTCGGCGGCCTCGCCGGAAATATCTCCCCCCAAACCGACCTACGGCGCCTATTTAAGGCCGGCACCACCACCCCCTTGCCTCGCCACACCGCAATCGAGCGACCACAAGCTTTCCCAAGCTCCCCGCGCCGCCGCCCCTAGCGCCGCCGCCTCCCTCTGTCCGCCGCCGCCGATCCGCCTCCTCGAGCCGCCTCGGTCCAAGTTGAGCGCGGGGAAAAGACCCCCTCGTCCCCCTCTCCATTTTGCCTCATTCCCCGGCCACGGCCGTGGACGGGACCGCCGGCGGGCGCCCCCCGCCGGCCCGGCCGTGCCCGAGCCGCCTCCCTCCCTCTCGTTCTGATTCGAGGGGGAGGAAGGAGATGGCATTTTTGCCAAAAACCCCCTGGCCTCCCCCTATTTCTCCCCACCGAGCCCCTCCTTCTATTCCCTTCCTTTCTAACCCCCTAAACCTTAAGTTTCTTACCAAAACACCCCTGTTATTTCTAGATAGACCCCTAGGCTAGTTTAATTAAACCCCACCCTACTTAAATAATATGTTTAGGTCCGTTAATTCAAACTAAAATACTAACCAACCCTAGTTAATTATGAACACCTCTCTAACCCGAGCATTTCATGCGCGGGTTTAATCCCAATCGCGCCCAACCTTCCCCATTAATAAAAATTACCAATAGGCCCTTAGCCCTTTAACCCCTCTTTAACTCGGCGATTCATTTCCCGATTAAATACAAACTTTACCACACCTTTCCCGGTAGTACCCCCGCCGAACCAACCCCCTAGGACTTATATATATACACCCCCCCGCTCATTTCCCCTCCTCGAGCTCGGCCGGAAATATGTGTGCTAATATTGCTTGCTTGCCTGTGTGTGCGCTATAGCCGACGGAGTAGACGGAGGAAGGTACCCCGAGCCGGAGATCGAAGCCGACTACTGCGAGCAGGAGCCCGAAGCCCCGAACGCCGAGCCGGCACTCCCCGAAGACTTCGAAGACGGCAAGTTCAATCTCATCCTTTGATGCATGCTTCTGTCCTAGTTTTATAAATATACCCTATACCCGTTTTATAAAGTGCATATTGCTTTACTGCAAAACATGGTAGGATAGCCACCCTTGATTGCTATGGTTGAACCTTGTTTTGGCTCGAATGTTTGCTCTAAAATGTGTGAGTGCTTTCAAAATGTGTGAGTACTTTCAAAACGTGTGAGTGCTTTAAAAACAAAAGGGGATATGTTTGGAAAATGAGTAAAGGACCGAGTAGACGGGATGGACGTGTGTGTCGGGAGTATGGGTGAGCTCGTACTGTGTGGTTGAGCGTGTTGGGAGTGTCAATCTTGTCGGTTAAGGACCGGGTTGCGTGACATCTCACATGACCCAAATCCTCGTACAACCACTCGACCGTTGTATGTGGCAACGGCTTAGCATAAATCCCACTAGTTAATCTAGTTGCCATCCGGTGTGCGGGTGAGCGGCGGGAGACCAAGGAGCGAGGGGGAACGCTCCGTGTGAGGTACGCCCGGTTATGTGGTATAACCCCTTGGGTGCTTCCGTGGTGGCTCGTAGTGTTAGCTAAGGTGGGTAATGGCTTTGATAGGATCCGTACCGGCACTGAGGTGTCCGTGTGACGGTACCCTACTTGTGGGTAAAGATGTACAACCTCTGCCGCAGTGTCAAACCTATTCGAATAGCCGTGTCCACGGTATTGGACGAGTCACGGTGTGGTCACAAAAACTAGTGTTTGGGATGGGATGTTTTCCGGCGTGAGTTGTTTTCCGGTGATGTGTGTGTGGGCGTGTGCACGGGCTACGACGGATAGGAAGTCCGGTAGTTCCACGGTGGTTTTCATAAAACAATTGAGTCACTTGGGTTATGAAAGTGTTTGCGAAAACCTTTTTGAAATGAACCCCCGCATGTGTAAGTTTGCGAAATGAACCTTATCCCGATCCTTGTTATACTCTATGCATGATTTCGCTTATAAGCCCCTCCGTGGGTGGGGTTGGATTTCTTCGAGTACGTATGTGCTCACCCTTGTTTTACTAACTATTTTACGAGAGGAGGATCCCGATTACATTACCGAAGACGTTGAGTAGGTCGTGCCCTACACCCAACCGTGCTCGTGTACCCGGGGCCCTACCGAAAGCTTCCATGGTGTGGTACTGCGAGGAGGCTATGGAAGCCTTTGCTATTGTAGTGTGGTCGTTAGCGTTTGTGTTGTTCCTTGTAGCGTTGGCACTACCGTGCCCTTTGTGTCGCCGTGATGTAAAAGGCGATTCCACTGTTGTAATAAATGTGTTACCAGCCTCCCGGGACCGGTATTTGTGTCACATTTAGTCACCTCGATGAGGGGACGCTTCACCGGCCGGGGAAGATCTTTGGGTCGGTGGTCGTGGGTGCGGCTTCGGGATGGATGGCACATGAAGCTCGTGGACGAAGATGCCCGGCGGTACTTGTGCGCGAGTAGAACCAAGCTTCGAGAGGACGTCCGTGGCAACATTGTTGTCGCGGACGACGTGATGGAACTCGAGACCATAGAACTTGTTCCCAAGCTTGCGGACTTCTAGGCAATAGGCATCCATGCTCTCCTTGTTGCGATCTCAAGACTTGTTGACTTGGTTGATGACCACCGTGGAGTCGCCGTAGACTAGTAGTCGCTTGATGCCCGGAGATGCCGCGAGGTGGAGCCACGTAGCGAGCTTCGTACTCGGCTTCGTTGTTTGAGACCTTCCGGAAGATGCGGGACGTACTTGAGTTGTTCGCCCGTTGGAGAAATCAGGAGTACTCCGGCACCCGCGCCTTCGAGCTTGAGCGAGCCATCGAAGTACATCACCCAATGCTGCGGTCGCTCGGTTGGAGTTGGTAGGCGATTTTCCCGCCACTCTGCCATGAAGTCGACTAGTGCTTACGACTTGATGGCCGTTCGTGGCTTGAAGTGGATGTTGAGGGCACCGAGTTCGACCGCCCACTTGGAGATTCTTCCGGTAGCATCCGGGTTCCGCAGATGTCACCGAGCGGATAGTCGGTGATGACGGAGATCGAGTACCCTGGAAGTAGTGACGTAGCTTCCGCGAGGTGATGAGCACGCATATAGTAGTTTCGTAGACGGGCTGGTAGCGTGCCTTGGATTCTGACAGGACCTCGCTGACGAAGTAGACTAGTCACTGGATTGGGTAAGCGTGCCCGTCTTCCGCCGCTCGACAACGATGGCGATGACCGACTATGTGAGTAGTCACAACGAGGTAGAGCGAGGTTGCTCCTTTTTGCGAGGAGCCGTGAGGACCGGTGGCTTGGATAAGAAATCCTTGAGCCGAGCGAGAGCTTGATCCGCCTCTCGGGGTCCACACGAGCTTCTCCTCGGTGCTTGAGTAGTTTGAAGAAGGGTAGCCCCCGTTCTCCAAGCTTCGAGATAAATCTGTTCAAGGCCGCCATGCACCGGTGAGCTCTCGCACATCTTTGATGCAAGTGGGAGCTTTAATTTTGGTGATGGCGGAGATCTTCTCGGGGTTGGCTTCGATGCCACGATGGCTGATGATGAAGCTGAGTAGTTTTCCCGAAGGTACGCTGAAGACGCACTTGTTCGGGTTGAGCTTCCACTGGTACTCCCGCAGAGCTGCGAAAGTCTCCTCAAGATCGGTGATGAGTGTGTCGGAATTTCGGGTCTTGACGACCAAGTCATCCATGTAGGCCTCGATGTTCTTGTTGAGTTGTTTCTTGAATCACTTCTGGATAGCTCGCTGATAGGTAGCTCCGGCATTCTTCAACCCGAACGACATTGTCATGTAGCAGTAGGCGCCAAACGGGGTGATGAACGCGGTCTTCTCCGGTCTTCTTCCTTGATTGCGATCCGGTGGTACCGGAGTAGCGATCGAGGAAGCGAGCATGTCGCGGTACCACCGTGGAGTCGATGACTTGGTCTATCCGGGGCAACCCGAAGGGGTCCTTGGGGCGAGTGCTTGTTGAGGTCGGTGTAGTTGACGCACATCCTCCACTCGTTCGTGTTCTTCTTACGGAAAAGGATGGGGTTGGAGAGCCACTCGGGATGGAAGACTTCTCTCGATGAAGCCGGCCGCGAGTAGTTTGGCGAGTTCCTTCTTGATGGTGTCTCGTCTGTCGTCGGCGAAACGGCGGAGGTGTTGTCGTTTCGGGGTAGCTTTAGGATCAACGTTGAGTGAGTGCTCGATCAACCGCCTGGGCACCTCTGGCGTGTCCGCTGGCTTCCAAGCGAAGATGTCTCGGTTAGCCCAGAGGAAGCTGACGAGCGCGTCTTCCTATTTTGGGTCAAGGCCCGCCCCGATCATGGTAGTCTTGCTTGTCGCCTGTCCCAAGATCGATCGCCTTGACTTGCACTTCCTACGATGGGCGAGGCTTGTTGGCTGTGTCCGACTTCTCTAAGATGTCGAGCTCACTTGGGGCAAGCTTCTTGGATGCGAGCATAGATCTCCATCATGGCATTGGGTACTTGATTGGTGGTCGTGAGTTCCACGGCTTCGTGTCGCGATCGAAGGATATCTTCAAGTCCCCTTGTAGCGAGAGTACACCGGCGGGACTTGGCATTTTGAGTACCAAGTACGTGTAGTGGGGGTACCGCCATGAATTTGGCGATGGCTGGTCTGCCGAGGATGGCATGGTAGAAAGTCTCGAAGTTCGCGACTTCAAACTTGATGTACTCAGTGCAGTAGTTCTCCCTGGTTTCCTCAAAGGTAACTGGCAGGACCACTGAGCCTAGTGGAATAGCCGCATTCCCAGGGACGATGTCGTTGAAAGGCAATGTGCTCTTGGTGAGCATGTGGGTAATGTCGAGCTTCATCTTCTTCAAGGTCTTGGTGAAAAGGACATTGAGCCCGCTTCCGCCGTCGATGAGTACCTTGTTGAGTCTGGAGCCCACGACTACCGGTTTCAGGACTGGAAACCGTCCCTGGCTCAGAGAAGCTTGTCCATTGATCCGTGCGGGAGAAGGTGATGGGTACCTTTGACCACCTGAGAGGGGTCGAGACCGCTGGTTCAATGTTCAAGACTTCCCGTCTAGTGGCCTTCTGAGACCGTCTGGTGGGTAGTCCGCCAAAGAGGATGTTCACCATCTTGTCAGGTTCTTGGAAGTCGCCGTTGCCTTCGTCGGCTTTTTTCTTGCCCTTCTTGTCGTGAGGAGGCCGTGGGTCTGGAGAGTCCTTGAGTGCTCGGCGGAGTTGGTAGCACTTTGCTCGGTGGTGTGGTTGCCCTCCGGGTGCCATGGGCACTTCTCTTTCGGCAAGTCTTTGAAGCCACCGAGGTCTTCTTCGAGTTGTCTTTCACGGGGCCTTCGGATAGCCGTGACGGTGTTGTACGGCTTATGCTTGCGGTTAGGACTCGAGTAGTTGTTGTTGCGACCGCCTTGATCCTTGTTGTTGTTGTTGCTCGCCGCCGTGTTTTGCTTGCTCTTGCCGCGAATAGCATCGTACTTGGCGTTCGCCTTGTCTTCTTCGTCGGCCCATGAAGTGATCATGTCTTTGAGCTTGGTGATGGAGCTTGGGTGACGGCGACCGAAGTCTTCAAAGGTGCGACAGTGATAGAGGCCGTCTTGGAAGAGGTCGATGACCTCCTTGTGTGTAACATCGACTACCATGGCGCGCTTGTCGAAGATGCACCGCATGTACTTGTGTAGGGTCTCGCCCGTTCTGCTTCACCATAGCCGGGTCCATGTGAGTACACGAGCGCCCCATGGCGCCCGCAAAGTTGCCGGTGAACTGTTCCTTGAGCTGGTTCCACTTGTCGATCGAGTACTTCTCGAGCGACTCGAGCCATGTAAGTGGAGCTTGGTCCGGGCGAAAGGGAAGTAGAGGCACTTCGTGTCGTTGCCACCGGCATTTTCGATGGAGAGGGCGTAGAATCCGAGCCATTGGACCGGGTCTTGCTTCGCATCGTACTTGGTGATCTCCGAGAGGTTTGGATTTCTCGCGGGAGAAGCGGTGCAAAGCCGATCGGAGAAGGCGGGGAAGCCGTCATTTTCGCCCGCCGTGGAGGACTTCTTGCGTCGAATTTCTTCAATTCTGTGGCGAGCATCGTAGCCGCCGCGTGAGGCGCCGGTGGCGTGGTCGTCTACATGGCCTCGACCTCTCGCGATCGCTCTCCTACCGGCCCCGTGTGAGGAGCTCCCACCGCCACTTGCCTCCGCCGCAAGCATCGCCATGAGCGACGGCGCCACGGCTACCGCCGGCGCCGCCGCACCGTTGCCGCCCACGAGAAGGTCCACCGGCCGATGCCCTAGTACGGTTGGGGTTCTGCGGTAGTTCTCCTCGAGTACGGTTGCGTCCGTTGTCCACCGGAGTACAACTTGTGGCTTCATGGTTATCGGGTTCGCGAGTTCCGAGGGGAGGCACTTGAGTGACTCTGTTGTCGACTCTCATGAAGTAGGCGTCCTCCGCGAGCTTGGCGATGACTTCACCCGCACGCATCCCCTGAGCCTGACGTGCTATCGTGGTGATAGACATGAGGCATTGTTCGGGGGTAGTGTGCACCGCTTTCGACTTGGTTAAGTGCCTCCGTGAGATTCCGTATTGGGAGGCTCTCACGGAGACGTCTATGTCATTCGTTCCGCTTCTGTTGTGCTCACATCGGGCGTTCTTGTCGTTGTTGGTTTCGTCGGCGGGTGCATTTGCGGACGGCTCGTCCTGCTGAGATATCTTCAAAGTATCGGTCAGGGCGGGTCCCTGAAGGTCCTGGCGTCTCGCCGGCAGCCATGAAGACTTGGCGATCAGGGGTGCCGAGACCGGAGTCGGTAGTCGCCACCTCTGTTGGAGTGTGCTCCTCTGCTGGAGCTAGTGGTGTTCCCTCCTGGAAGGGAAGCGAGTCGAGGTAGGCGACGCAGCGTGAGTTCCCGTCTGTCAGGTCTGCAGGCTTGCGGTCTGGCCAGTAGACGAATCTCCCGGCGGGTGTAGATGTTATAACCAGGCCGGTAGGCGGGCCTTGCCGGTGGTTGCTCGGTCGTGGTGTTCTCGGACTCGGGCTCGGGATTCGATCCGAAGTCGAACTCGTAAGAGGAGTCCGAGTAGTAGCCGGAGGCGGTGTTGGAGTTTGAAGTGAAGTCGGAGACGATCTCCTTGCCGGCCGGTGCATGGTGAGAGCCTTCACATGGGCCCTTCTAGCGTCTCGGAGGCCGTATGGGAAGTGCTCATGGAGTGGGAAGTTCGCACATGATGGCTCAATAGCCGACTCGTATGCGATGGCCCACGGGGACGTTGAGTTCGAGTTGGAGGCTGATCCGAACTCGAAGTCGACGTGTCGGTTGTAGAGCGAAATTTCGCCGAATTTTTTGGTGAGGTCGGCCGTGATCACTTTGGGAAGCGCCACGAGCCCGGTGCTCGGGTTGGGAGCCGTGGTGAGGCGGCGTTGGAAATATCCGGTGCCGTTAGCGGTGCAAACCCAAGACCCGAAGACGAAGGTGTCGCCGCGGTTGAAGGCGAAGGTTGGCTTGATGGAGATTGAAGCCGTCGAGTTTGCCATGAGATCTTCGGTGAGATCCCCTACCGGCGCACCGGCTATCGGTGTTTTAGACCAGCAACCTACCAAGGGGAGTACCCGAGGTAGATGAATGTGGCCTCGCCGAGATCGGTAACTCGAAGGAAGAGACACGTGGTACACAATTTAGACGAGGTTCGGGCCGCGAGGTGCGTAATACCCTACGTCCCGTCTTTGTGTAACTGCGGATTGATTGGGTGTGATTACAAGATGATGCGTATGAGAGAGGTAAGGGTCCCTGCCTCGCCTTATATAGCCCGGGAGGCAGGGTTACAAGTCGGTTTGGGGAGAGAGTACTAGTCGGGTACGTCTAGGAGTTCTCCACATGGTAGAGGACATGCACAGCTTCCTATCCGAGTACTCCTCCACCGTAGTCCTTGCACCCCACGCCATCAGGTGCCGTGTGACCCAAGTCGAGTAGTCCCAGGGGCCCACCGAGTAGTCGGTCCCGGTACCCACCGAGGTAATGGGCCCGGGGAGGTCCATACGACGGATGCCTACCCCTTCTATCAGTTTCGTTTCGATAGAGCCGTTCTTGCGAGGACATGCGTTGAAAATGCTTGTTGGTTGTGAACATGCATGATTTGGATCTTTGTCATGATTGAAATGCTTTTGTGGAGTGATGGCCACAAATGCATCAATAAAATAATTAAATTAAAAATTTGAATCTTAGGCCCCTTTTCTTTTTTCATATTATCAATTCTACTACTTATCGGAAATATCTCTCTCTAACAATTAGATGGTAAACACTGGGTCAGCAGGTGGACACTACGTTCCGCCGGTGATACGTGATCACATCGCTAGCCAGCAGAATCAAGTATCTCCTCCACCACCAGGACCAACAATGGATCCGGCTGTACAACAGTTCTTTGTAGCTCAGATGCAACTCATGCAAAACCTCACTAACACCGTCCAGAATTTGCAAGCCCAACAAAACCAACCGCCACCTCATGCGCCCCCGCCACCTCCAAATAAGCATAAAGAGTTATGAGCCACCACCTACCCACTTACTCCCCTTCAGTAGATCCTCTCGATGTTGATGACTGGCTTAAGACCATCAACAAGATGTTGAATATCACACAATGTAATGATCGTGAGAAGGTCTTGTATGCCTCAGGCCGCTTGGAAGGTGCAGCTTCTGATTGGTGGGATGCTTACACCGCCACACATGCTGCTGCCGACACCATTACCTGGCAGGAGTTCCAGGAGAGTTTTTGTACACATCACATCCCAACTGGTGTGAAAAAGCT
Organism: Cenchrus americanus; assembly: GCA_947561735.1. Taxonomy (NCBI): domain Eukaryota; kingdom Viridiplantae; phylum Streptophyta; class Magnoliopsida; order Poales; family Poaceae; genus Cenchrus; species Cenchrus americanus. The sequence continues at coordinate 84,227,861 of OX387239.1, read as the reverse complement.
CAAGCAGAAGGAATTTCTCGCTCTAAAGCAAGGCAACATGACAGTTAGTGAGTATCTGGACGAGTTTACCCATTTGTCCCGCTATGCACCAGATGAAGTCAACATGGATGCAAAAAGACAAGAACACTTTTTGGATAGTTTGATAAGGCCACTTAACTATCATTTGCAGAGCCACACATTTCCTAACTTCCAGATGTTACTGAATAAGGCCATAGGCCTGGAAAATAAATGCAAAGAACTCGGTGAGCAGAAGCGCAAGTTTCAATCTCAGGGACAGTCCAGCAGCAACACTCGACCTCGTTACAACTCGTCACAGGGCTTCAAGTTTTGTTCTAGCAGACAAGGCGGAAATCACGTACAGAATCAACAATTCTATCATTCATTTGAGCAACCCGAAGAATTCAACCCAGTGACACCACATGCTCCAAATCCTCATCAGAATCGCTCAGGTGCACCAGTAAGGAATAATACTCCAGTTCACCCAAGTGGATGTTTCAATTGCAGAGAATTGGGACACTATGCTAGTATTTGTCTCCAGCGTAATATGCAGACACCTCAAAAAGGTAGTGGTCAGAGACCCGAACAACCATCATCTCAAGTACGCATCGGGAATCCAAGTTTTCAAGGTAATAGAGGCCAACAGAACTACATGCATGGTAGGGTGAACCATGTGACAGCTGAAGAAGCCCAATAGGCCAAAGATGTTGTGCTTGGTACGTTCCTTATCAACTCTATACCTGCAACAGTTTTATTTGATTCTGGGGCATCACATTCATTTATTACCGAACAATTTGTGACAAAGCATGATGTACCCATGAGTTCCATGAAGATGCATTTGCTAATTGGTTCCCCAAACGGTGAAATGAAATCCACTCATGTATGCCCACAGGTCAATCTTAAAATCGGAGAGATATATTTTTAAGCTGACCTAGTAATTTTAACATCTAGTGGAATCGATGTGATCCTTGGAATGGATTGGTTAGGAAAACATGATGGAATTATTCTGTGTGCCAAGAAGTTTGTGCTCTTAACAAGCCCGCAAGGACAAAGGATTGAATATATCGCTACTACCAACCCAAAGAAGAAGTAAAAGTGAGACATGATCCGTGGATGATATTCAGGTTGTGAGCGAGTACACCAACACATTCAAGATCTGCATGTACTAGAATCTCCTCAGTTGTTTTCCAATCCCTCTGAATCTCGGGATGAGATTCTCTTTAAGGGGGTAGGATTTGTAACACCCGAAAATTCCATCATAATAAAATAATGTTAGAAACATGGTTTAGTTTTTATTTTCTAAGGATTTAATAAATTTGACTACATAAATTTTCCTTTAATTAATTTAAACCACATTTAAATTTAGAATTCACCAAGTGTTTGAATGCATGCATGCCTTTGCATTGGTTTTGCTTGTTGTTGTGTGGTTTAAAAAACATTCAAAAGCTAAAGTCCTAAAAATCCCCTCAAACTTCCCCTCCCTATCTCTCTTTCCCTTCCTCTCTTCCAGCCCACCTCGGCTTCCTCCTTTCTATTATATTCCCCCGTCGGCCCAGAAATCTCGCTCCGGCCCGTATCTCCCCCGCGACCAACCTTCCATCCCCTCCCTCCTTTTCTTTTTTTGTTTTCCTTTGCAGCCCGTTAGCCAACCAGCCCTTCCCTCTTTCTCGGCCCAGCAAGCACCACCGGCTCACTCCACCTCCTTCCCCTCTCCCTCTCGCCGACAACCGGGCCCCCAATGTCAGGGCTGTCCCCAACCTTGAGCCGCGCCCCATGGCCGGCCGCACCGGCGCCTTCCCCTCTCCCCGGCATTCTCCCCACTCTCGCGCCACTTTCCCTCCCCCACTGAGCACCTCAATGTGCCGGTGCCGCCACCTCACCCTTTCCTCTCCCCGTAACACCTCCACCGAAGCTCCACGAGCTTTAATGGTGGCCACCGCCAGAGCTCCTACCCCACGGCCTCACCGCGCCCTATCCCCTTCCCCCTCGAACCTATATAAGGGGCCCACGAGCCCCTGCTTCAACCCCGCACCACCCTCCTCTCCTCCACGCCCTTACAGCGCCACCGCCCGAAGCTCCGCCGCCCGCCGGAGCAACACCGCCCCGATGTCCCATCTCGGTGAGTTCCTCATCTCCCTAGCTTTCTTTTGGTCGTTGTTCCGTTGAGTTTCGTGGTCGGGAGCTTGAGTTTGAACTGCTCCAGCGAGTCTCGCCGCCGCACGCCACCGGGTGCCACCGCCGCCCGTTGCTGCCAGTCGCCGTCGGCCGTACGATATGGATCTGACGGCTCAGATCTAGTCGCACCCCTGAGTCAAACCCGCCGTATCGGTCAACCAGAAGCCGACCGCCACCACTTTACAAAAAAGTCCCTGCACTTTCTAATGTTATAGGCCAGTCCTCCCACCTATAAAGAACCCTTACATATAAGTCCTACCTTTTTTGTTTAGGCCCTTGAACTCCATAGTTTTTATGTTCTACAGTCCACCTTTGATCTTTTACATATTAGCCCTCCTGTTTTTATGCATAATTAAGTTTAGGTCCCTAGTTTCTTGCAGATAAGCCCCTGGAAGCCAAGTTTTCTTACTATCTAGCCTCTGAACCTTGTTTAACCCTTATCTTTTCCGTCCTAGCTCCATTTTAAGTGTTCTTGGTGTCCATGCGATCATCTCAACAAGCACGTTAGTTTTAGAAGCTTATTTTAGTATTTTAGTATTGTTTGATGTATTGTTTTATTTATTGCATGTTTTCTTGCATAATCGTAGACATTGCACCATTCGAGGAAGAACAATTGCAGAGCTTTGAAGTAAAGGAGAGTAACTTATTGTTGGAGAAAGGCAAGTGACCCTAAACACCCTTCTACCTATGCTTCAATCAAGAATACTATAAATTAATCGGAACATGGAGAACCACCTAGGAAAACAGTGCAACCACAGTCCACATGGCTCTGGCTTAGCCAACTAATTAGGTGTGTGATTGTATTGATGACCTTATCTGAAAGGAACACGGGGGTCTGCGGGTTGCGGGGGGTATAGCCGGTTCTTTTGGGGTAGCAGCCTTTCTTTGAGGTGCGACCACTAGGGAGGGTTATTGTGACAACCCGCCCGGGGAAAATACCGTACTATCGTCTAAAACCAATCCACTTTGGTCATTAAGCAATAGTAAAGTATCGTCCTGTCGTTAGTTGCCGGGTTAACGCCCGGTAAATCACTTGGAAATCATACAGAGGATCGACATATGCATTAAAACTCACATGAAGGCGAGTCCAGAGTACCACACAGATTAAATCCAAATTATTACAAACCATTGTTCATGACAGGAAGTAAAGATTCAGAGTTTGAAAACAGATGAAATAAATAAACTAGCGCAATGATACACATCGAGAGGAGGCCATCCGTGATGCCATCACTCGTCCTTTTGTACCCATTCCGGCTCCCGGCGGGGTGGAATCTCGCAAGGCCAAACAACACCCGCAACAACATTTATAAAGCAAGGTGAGTATACTAATACTCGGTAAGACTTAACCGTCGGGTGATAACTACATCACCAAACTCTAGACATGAGAGGCTTTTTGGCCGGTGGAGTTCTTTTCTTCGAAAGGCAACAAGAGTATGTCCTTACTTTCATTATTTTAGCACAAGTTCTAGTTGATTATCACTTCTAAGTGTGCCAACTAATTCAATCAAGAATTGTACAATACAATTAATTCACGCGAAGTATTCACCAAGTTCCATCATTAAGGGATATCATGGCCGATTGATTAAGCGAGTCTTAGATAATGGTGAGAGGCCGACAATTGATTGGTTTATAACCTTGCAAGGTAGACCTAAACACACGGAGCGGTGCCCCAATAGATCCGACAGCGACCGGGCGGTTCCCAAAAATCCTCGGTTTGGGATCGAATCTTACGATCCCGGTACAAGGCTATACGGCATGTCCCACCCAAGTACACCCGGCCTCACACATGTACCCACCTCCCGGTTGCAAAGCGGTAGGTGATTACTCAAGAGTAGTAATAGTAAGTTCCCGCACTGTCTCATTAAGGTACTAGGCTTACCGGTCCCATTCCCGGCAAGTGCTTAGTACGTTCAAAAGCTTAGCCTACGAAAGCCACTGGACCGGAGCCTAAATCCCATGCTCTTACCATATGAGCAATCCATTTATAAAGATCTTATGATTCCAACATAAGAATCTATTCTTGCGAGTGACAAACATCACTTGATTTCTACGGGTCCTATAGCATATCGGCTATCGACCTACCATACTAGTGATAGAGCATAGGTACCTAGGGATCATGCATCTAGGGTTTCAATTCAACTCCTGAAACGTAAATGCACAATCACATCAAAAGATAATTGCATAATATTGGAAGACGGGGTTAATGATTCGGGGCTTGCCTTTCTCGACAAGGTTGGCCTTGGGCCCTTTTGGACTTTGGTCCGGGTCTTGAGCTACGTCCACGTCCGCAACTCTTCGTCGGCACCTTTGTCTCCTCCTTCCGGCACGAGCGTATATCTACCGTCGGGAAGATCTACACGAGGATGCAAGTGCAAGATTTATTTGACAATTTTTAATTTAATTAATTATAATCAACAAATGACAACCATAGGGTGCATGGTTGACCACATTTACCTAGATAAGAAATACATTCAGTATATTCTTCCGAAAAGGAACAATATGCAGCTCTTTATTAATTATTATTTTTGACTGTGATTGTGTACATATATATGTAAATAATTTAGTTTAAGTTCACAAATAGCAATGGGTTGGTAACATTTAGCTTTTTAACATGATTTTCATCACACCCAAGGTCATCAAAGGTGGGTTGGTGATTTTCCCATTTAATTGACTATTAAGCCTTAAATTACCTCCAAAGCTTTTATTCATAAGATCAATTATTAAAATCCAGCGGAAGGGTGTATTAAGCACTAAACACCTATAACAAGCCACCGAACACACATGCATGCTTAGGATAGCTAGAAATTTAATTATTTTGAAAATAACAAAAGCTAACTAATGAAACAAGGTAAATGCATACCAAAAATAAATAAGCAACCAAATGATTCAATATTTCTCACACATGTTATATGGTCCAAAACTAACCTAGGGATGCAACATATACACCTAGACTATTATGAAACTTTACTTATGCAATTACAAGGAAAAACAAGCATATTTCAAGAATAAATATGTCTAGCAATTTAAAAATTGTGATTAATTCACCGGAGGTGTATTTTGGCATACAAAGAGAACATGCGAGAAGTTGGGCACAAAAATCTAATTATTTTTAGCTACAAAAATCATTTGGACGATTACGAAGAAATGGAAAACAATTTTTATAAAAAGCTTTACAACATAACTTTGTGCAATTTTTGGGACGGGAGCTAGCCATAACATAGCACACAACATATCCAAAAATTAGCTACGAGAGGATATATTTTGAGATATCACGGATCTAGGTTTTTCACATTACTATTTTTCATGCAAAAACTATCGGGAAACAGCTACGGCAAGAATATCAAAAGTTGTAGTACTTTTCACCAGGAAACCAACAAAATTGGTTTTGCGTTTTTTTCGATTTTTCCGAGATTTTCTACGAATTTTACAAGAATCAGCAAAACACATATACTATTTGAGATGCGGTTTTGCGGCCAGGCCCCCGGAACTTCTCCGCTTTCGCGGATACACCCCCGATTAACAAAAATCACACTTTGGAAAGAGCCGGCTGCTTGCAATGTAGCCCTTGGGGGTGAGGGGCGGCGCGGCTCGCGGAAGTGGGCGGCTCCGGCGACGCCCTTGGCGGGAAAGTGGAGGGAGAGGGTGTGGGGCTCACCAAGGTTCGATTTGTGGCCCGAGAAGGAGGCGGGGCGGCTCGGACGAGCTTGGTCGGCGGGCGCGGGCGGCTCCGACCGCCGCGGCTTCTCGGCCGGCGAGCTCGGCGGCAAGGCGCGGCCCCGCTAACGACCGGGGAGAGTGTACTAGCTTGTGGGGAAAGGCTAAGGGGGTTTGTCCGGCTTGGGGAGCAAGAGGAAGGCGAGCTCGCGGGTGTGCCAATGGCGGTGCGGCGGCTCGGGAGGCCGGTGCTTGTGTGGACGCGCGAGGGTCACGTCGGCCGTTTTATAGCCCGGGGAATGCGGGTGGAGTGACGGCACCCTCGTGCGAAGGAGGCACGGCGGCCATACTTCGGCCGACGCGCGAGGCACGGTGAGGGCGTGAATGGGCGGGGCGTTAACGGGGTACGATGTGGGGCGAGCGCGGGCTTCGAGCCGCCTCGATGCGCGAGTGGCACGGGGAAGGCGCGGCACCTTGGGAAGGAGGCCGGCGAGGCCGGAAGCCGAGGTGGCGGGGCGGGGCGCGCGAGCGCGCGGGAGCGCGAGTGCCGCTCGACGTCGCGTTCGGCGTCGTTTGTTTTTGTTTACCCCGGTTCGACCGCATTTATCTCAAAATTTCGCAACTAAAGTGCACTAAGTGATGAATAGAAAAGTTGTAGATCTCACTACCCTCTACATCTTTCACAAAGGCCTTATGGTGTTTTTCTCAACGGATTTTGCACAAATTACTGCCAAACCTTGAATGTCGCCATGTTTCGGTGAACGGGAGATGCTGACGGTTGACCAAGTTTTTCACCAATTTCCACTCAAAATTTGAAATGCCAATCTACATGAAAGTTGTGTCCCTCGACAAACTGGACAACTTTCGTATTGGGAGATTTTGAAGTGTTTAGGTGAAATTTGGAGAATGCGGCAAAAGTTCCGGAAGACATTCGCCGACATCGGTGTTTAAGAGGGGTTTGACCGTGTCTTTGACCAAGGGTTGACCATGAGTGTGTGTTGACTTGATCAAGAGGATCAATAGGAGTTGTCGGCTCGGTTTTCGAGGTGATGACCCGGAGTTGACCTAGGTTTGACCAATGTCGGCCGGTTTGACTTGGCCGATTCGGCCATTAACGTTAACGATGCTAATTAAAAACCCGGGACGTCACGGTTATGGTCCGCCCTGAGCTGTAACTGTCGTGGGTTGTTGGTGCTTTTGCATATCTTTGTAAAGGCTTCGTAGCGTCCCTATGCAATCACACCTCGGACGTGTGGTATTGTGCCTGATCAGCATAGGCATGGTTGGGTTCAAAGTTCTTCGAAACTTTTACGCAAACTGTGGTGAAAGTGTGCATCCTCTGCAGAGTGTAAAACTGATCAATCAACCGTGCTCACGGTCAAGAGCGGCCTGGACCCTCACATGATTAATGAACTTAAAGATGGATTTAATAATGCTTTCCGGTTATTTCTCTGGCCTTGCTGAGTACCAACTAAGTGTACTCATCCTTGCATAACGCTGTTCAGAGGAGACCCCGGAGTGGAGTACTTCAACGACTACGTGGAGTTCTGAGGAATGTGATCCACCAATCAGATGCCTGTGGAAGATGAAGATGGAGCCTCGTCTTTATAGTTATCGTTGTTCATGTAAAGACCTTCGTGTCTACCCTCATGAGTGTAATAAAAGTTAATAAATCTTTTATGTACGTTTTCAGCAATGTCTTGTGATATTACACTCATTTGTCTATCATATGTGTGAAATTCTGATCCTGGCACATATATGAGATGCATTTGGTTTTCTTTGGAAAAAACGGGTGTGACACCTACGGCCCTGTGCCCCTGCCCCTGGCTGGCACCGAGCACCTGCGGTGTCGGCAGTCTCACGGGTGGCAGTGAAGTGCAGTTTCCTTTCAATCTCCAAACTTTCAACAATTCAATCCTCAATCCCCAATTCCATACTGAATACTAAGATAATTTATATTTTTTTTTGAGGCAAATACCGTGGGGGAGTTCCCCACGGCTTGGTAAGCTTAAATAAAACAAAAGGAGGTTATGTACAAGCGGGGAGGAGAGAAAAAAGAGGGGGAGAAGAGGCTACCATTACATTAGGAGATACTCTCAAAAAACGAAATAAAAGAAGCTCTGTCTATCACTCTTCACTCTCACGATGTGAAGAAAACCCCGAGCTTTAAACTTCGTAACCCAAGCGCTAACGAAGAGCCGAACCGTTATAAAAAATGACAAGCATTTCTAAGATTCCGAGCTCCCAATTGGCTATGATGAATGCTTCCATGAAAAACTCCAGGTTGGACGTCCGAAAAGCTTGAGTAACCCTTTCATCAACGGATAGGTTCATGTCCCGGATAATGCCAAGCCGTGCCCAACGCCCAAGAGCGAACTCACAAGAAAAGAAAAGGTGATCGATGTCTTCCTCCTCATTAGCAGTGCATAAAACGCAGCAAGCATTGGGTTGCACATTATAGTTCCTCCGCAGCAGCATAGATCTTGTATTCAAGCGATCAACCAAGACTAACCATATGAAGAATTTGATTCTGTTGACACACTTGGACTGCCAGATAAGTGTGAAGATCCTAGAGGACTGAAAATTCTCAAACACCATTCGATAATACCTTCTAGATGTATAATTCTTGTTTCCCCGGGGAAAAAGACCAAGAGTCATGTTCATGTGGATTGAGATCCACAGAAAGTAGCATCGTATCAAGTTGCAGCAATTCCTCATGAGCTTCAGTCGATAGAGGCAAGGCAAAAAGTGAATCCAGATCATCAGCTTGGGCAAAATCTTGTACTGAGATTCCAGCATTCCTGGCAAAAGAGAACAATCTTGGGAACTTATGAGCTAAAACTTCACCACACCACGGATCCTCCCAAAAAGTTCTTTGTGGAACCATTTCCCAAAACACAACAGGCAATCCCCCTGAAGAGGGTATTTAAACGCAAGACATCCTTCCACCAGAAGGAACCAACCTCCGAGGAAGCATGAGGGACTTTCCCAAGATAATATTTTTCCCAGATCAGATTCACCCACGGGATATCCATATGGTTATAAAATTTACTGAGTTGCTTGAGGAGCAGGGCCTCATTTTGTAATCTCAGATTAAGAATACCTAGGCCTCCCTTGGATTTTGGCCTCTGCACCATAGACCAAGCAGCCAAGTTTCCTCCCTTTCTGTCAGGGTGGTTACCTCTCCACAAACATTGCTTCCTCATTTGTCTATGTTGTCAATCACACCCACTGGCAACTTGATGGAGCACATGGCATAGGTCACCGTTGAAGTAAGGACTGTGTTGATCATCTCAAGCCTACCAGTATAGGAAAGGAAAATTGAACAAGCATTAAGTCTCCTTTCGACCCTGTCCATTAGTGGAGTGAGATCCTCCATTCGAGGTTTGGTTGTACCCATTGGGAGTCCCAAATAAGTAAAAGGCATGCTGGCAATTTGACAACCAAAAGCTGTAGCTAGGTCGTGAAGCTTAGTTTGAGACACATTTAGGGGAATCATAGAGGACTTGTGATAGTTTACTCTCGGGCCCGTGGACTCGCAAAAGTTTGTAGGAGGCCCTTAAGATAAAGCGATTGTGGTCTATCATTGGTAGGATCAAAATAGTATCATCGGCATATTGCACAACCGGGAAGTCATTGCTGGCATGAGGGATTGGCAAAGACAAATGATTGTTGTGAAGTGCATCATTGATAACATACCGAAGTAACTCGGCGAATGCGGAACAAATAACGAGAGGGGAGAGAGGATCACCCTGCCTAACTCCCCTCTTGCATTTAAACTTCCTTCCGGGAGTACCATTCGGCGAGAATTGAAGAGGTGCCGGAAGAAAGAATAGCTGAAATCCAAGACAACCATTTTGCGGGAAAGCCTAAAGCCTCCATCATACTAAGAATAGCAAGTGTGTTCCACAGTATCAAAGGCTTTTGCAAAATCCGGCTTTAGAATAACAATTTCCCTCTTGCTTTGTTGACAACGGTGAATATATTCAAAGCACCAAGCAATGCAATCCGAATGGATCTTGATTTAATGAAACCATATTGATTAGCATGCAGCAACTTTAAGATTATAGCTGCTGACCTCTCTGCAAGAATCTTAGTCAGCAACTTGATACTACTGTTAAGGAGGGATATAGGTCTAAAGTCATTAACAGTTTCTGGATTGTTCTTTTTTGGCACAAGAGTGATAAAGGATTCATTCAAGCAGTCCAGATTAATATTGCCTTCGAAAAAATCCTGACAGAGAGTATAATAATCCTTTTTGATGATCCCCCAACACTTCTTTAGAAACAAACCATTGAAACCATCTGGCCCTGGAGCTTTGTCAATGGGAACCATTTTGATGATATTGTCAATCTCCTGTTGAAGGACAGGAACCACCAGACTGTCCAAATCCTGAGTATTGGAAACCAGGGAAGATAAATCAAAGAGCATACGTGGCTGTAAAGAAATTCCCATTCTATTCTTGTATTCCTGAAGAAGGAGAGCAGCTTTCCCTTCATGATCATGTACTTGATTTCCAGCTTCATCCCTTAGGTAAGTGATGGAATTTTTCCTATGAGATACTGTAGCCATAGCATGAAAGAACTTGGTACACTCATCCCCAAACCTAATTTCCGTTGACGGTGAATCTCTTCCTCCGGTATAAATTTTTATATCTCGAAGCGTTTGTAATTGTTTTTTAATAGTCACTCTCAAATTCCATTCGTGAGCGAGGAGTTGTCCGCAATCCTCGAGAGAGTCTAAGTAAAAAATAACCTTGTTACGATTATTGATCGGGGAGGATAAGCTGGGACAAACTTTTACTCCAGTTCTTGATTAGACCTTGTATTCTTTAATTTTCCTGCCAAGACACTAGCCGAGGAATTAGAATTCCTCACCGAAGCATTCCAAGCAAAAACCACGAGTTTCCAAAAACCACGGGTGCTGCGGCCAAAAGTTCTCAAAACGAAAGATGTTGGCCTTGGGGATGTCGGTACCAATAGAAATCTTACAAGGAATGTGATCTGAGGTAATTTTGGCCAATGGCAGAACAATTGTATTTGGGTATGTAACTGTCCAATTCGCAGATGTGAAAAACCAATCCAATTGTTCTAGGAGAGGGTCCTTTTGCATATTAGACCAGGTATAGGCTCTTCCTTTTAAAGGCAGCTCCAGCAAACCCAGATGCCCCAGAAGGTCATTGAAAATTAAGGTGTCAGAGAGATTTCCTCCAGGCTTATTTCTATCATGTAGAGATCTGTAAAAATTAAAGTCACCAAGGAATAACCAGTTCTCATCAGCATCAATAACATGAGAGCGCATCCAGTTGACAAAAGCGGCTCTCTCGGGGTCATGGCATGGGCCATAAACCGTGGTAAGCTTCCACATCGCCGAGTTAAATTGAGAGGTGAAGGAAACCGTAAGACCAAAAGGTCGTTTATCAAGAGTCAACCCAAGAAAATGGGCACTAATCCATAACACAAGGATTCCACCGAAGCACCCGGCGAGGGAATAAAATCAAACTTATCATAGCGTCTCGGGGCAAATTTCACGATAAAATGCATATCGACATTCGCAGTTTTGTTTCTTGTAAACGGATAATGGAGGCACCACTCTCGTCAATTTTATTTCTAACCGCATCATGCTTGTCGGAGGCATTAAGACCCCGAATGTTCCAACACAAAATATTCCAATTTCTATTATTCATTTGTCACCGAGAAAAAGGGATAGTGGATTAAAGCTACCGAGCAAATCCAAACACAGCCATGAGAGAAAGCCTACTGGAAGCCAGAGAAATAGAAGCACACCAGAAAGATGTAAAAGTTCCAACGAGCAAGAACAAAATAGTCTGAAGGTTCCACAAGCACCACAGAATAAAGATATAGTAGCTAAGACTACTTAGGTCCCTGAGAGTGAATAAAGGGGGGCTAAACGAGACAAGCCTGAAGGAAACAAAATAGCACTGGAACAACAGGAGATCAAGGCACGGCATCCGTCCATCATTTGACTTCCTGGTCATAAGTTCATCGCCGTTGTGAGCTCACTAGGAGTCACATTACAAAACAGCCCCCACCGTTGCGAGTCTCAATTGGGACCAGGGGCGGGGACAATATCAGAAGGCTTAGGGGGATTATCCAAAAGGTGGAGCGCAGTACTGTCCATGACCTTCCTTTTCTTCTCGGGAGTCTTGTCGGGCACCGAGAGTGCTTGAAACCTTCAGAAGTATTGAGCCTACTGCTCCTCCGACAGCCTTGAGTTACCAGGGGCTTCCTGCTGTTTCTTTTTGAAAGCTGTGCGGGCGAGACAGAGTCCTCCTAGTATCTTGGGAAACGAGATGATGCTCCGGCTGAAGGGCTCCATCCGGGAGAGGTTGAGGATGGTTTGCGGTAACTTCAACCTCCACATCCATGCTACTACGCTTAGATGAGTCGATTGTCACTGTGCCAAAATGCCCAAAGATGCGGGGAGGACAGAGTGCAAGCTAGGGGGCTTCAAAGGGACAATTGCCGGTGAATCATCCCGATTGTGCTTAAGCGAAGAACCGAGAGGTTATGGTCTCTATGATTCCGGTATTAACAAAAGCTGGAAAATGCAAGACGCGGGGGGATGGTTGGAATCGGCGACTTACGAAAGGCCGCTATCTCAACTGCCAGCAGAGTTGGGTGTAGCATGCCCTGCACCTCATGGTGAACTGGAGAAGAAGCATCAGAGGAAGTGGAGGAAGAGGAACCTGTCTTGAATTTCCCAGATAAAACATCTTCAACATTGAGCACAATGTCAGGACCATGAGCCCTCAAGTACTCAGCTGTGGATCCAGATTGATCAAAAGTGACTGAGTCTTGTTGTTGCACAGGTTCTTCCATGACTTGGTCAACCTCCTCCCGCCACTCATTCTCCTGCTTTCGTTGATCAACATCGGGCCAAGCATCCCGCGCCGGCCAACTCATGAGGAGGGACGAGGTTGAGCCTGCGGTTGTTGTTGAACATCAGCCATCTGTTGGTCATTTAACCCAAAATCTGCATGGACATGATGGCCAGCTCCATTGAGATCTTGCTGCCACCCCTGGGCCCCATCAATATTACCAAGCTGAACTGCACCATGAACTGGGTGCGGGTTACCATCCACTGGCACCTGATCCTCATCATGGGGAAAACCATCTGGAAAATTGCCATTCAGAATAAACACCGGCACAGTCCAGGATCTCCCTGCACCACCAAGCATGGTACCTTGAGACACTACCATGCTACGAGGGACACGATCAGGAGACAGAAGCAAGCAGCGAGCAATAACTCTTGACTTATTAGGTCCCTCAAACCATCTAATTAATCTACCAAAAGGGGCAACAAATTTGCCGGATGAAGTCCTGAGTCTGATAATCGAGCGGAAAGGCCAAAAACATGATCCAAGATTCTCGATATAATTGCATGTTCTAAAGTTTCGTGGAGCCTCATCATGCTTATGAACCGACATTACCCACCGACCAAAGTTAATTGGGGAAGCATCTAGCGACTCTTCACGGCCGAACCGGATTGGCAAACCGAAAAAGCCCCAAGCCCGGAGAGGGGATGGGAAGGATGAAACCACATCTACGTGAAAGTTATGCTCCAAGAACTCACCGACTTCCCGGAGGATGCCGGTACTTGGTCTTCTTTGCGGTTCCGGCTCCGGGGAAATAATGGCGTACTGTTCATGACGGCGCGGCGGCTCACCCCCCAGGGCAACGCGAGCACGAGCCGGACGGTGCCATCCATGCTCCACATGAAGGCCGGGTGGGAGGAAGAGCATTGGGTTGCACGGGAAGTTGGCCATGTCGTCGGGCTCGGGGAGGGGGCGAGGCGGCGGTGGGGTAGTGGAAGGCGGTGACGATGAGGAGGGACGATCGATCGTAGCTTGGGGGAGATTGGAAACTTTCGGGATTGCTATTTCCTCGGGAGTCGTGGGAGGCAGGGAAAGAAATAGGGCGTGACCTTTCATCTTCCGTGGGCTGATTCGTGCTCTGTCTTTTGGGGGCCCAATGGACTTTCGGCTTAACCCGAGTTAAACACCAGCGTTGCTTATGCCCATAACCAAAACAAGCCCGACATCTCCATGGACTAGAACAGGCAACAGCCCGATGGCCCACTGCAAGACATTTGCCGCAGCAAACCGAAGTGCCCTTTGAATTTGAAATTTGATCAGCGGTATCATCGCGCGAAGAACACGCCCTGGTAATCGGATCTGATTGAGAGAGATCAGCAGAAAGTCTTCCAAAAACAGTCGAAAAGCGAACTGTAGTGGGAACCTCAAGAGAACCAACCACAAACGATTTGACAGGATTTGACCGATGCAATGGAGGATCGTGAGAAACATCAGGAGCAAAGTGAACTCGGCGACCACGGGACCGAGAAGAAAGTTTCTTTTGCCTCTTAGATTGCACATAATGCCACTCTTTCAATTGCTCCTGCTCCCAAAGAAATTTTTCTCTCTCCCAATGAGGGGCACCGTTGCTCCACAAGAAGAAATAAACATCAAAACATTCACCAATAAAACGTTTGAGATTGTAGATCATAAACCCCCTTCGCTTTGCAAGACACCGAGAAACGAAAGTGACGGTCACTTTGGAATTGCACATGAAAACCAGGTGCCGATCCTCCAAGGCAAGATTGTAGCATCCAAGCCACTGAATCCTCCGATAAACGGACCGTGAAGCGACGAAAAACGGCCAAAAGAAAGAAAGAGCCATTCGGAGAGGAAGAAGGGTGGTGCACGGACTTGCGATGACGTACAAAGCACTTGATCTTGGAAAAGCTTCCCATGGTTGAAATCCAACTTGCCAACCGGATCCGAAGGCACCTCCATGAGAGAAAGATCCGAGAAGGGAGATCAATCACCAATCATCGGCAGTAGATCGCCGGGGAGATGATCGCCGAGAGCCTTGGACATGATCGCCTCCGCCATGAACCATTTGATAATTTATATTGTTATGTACTATTTCGTAGATTAGCATTTCTCAATGTCAGAGAATATGAGGAATAAGACATTGAGGTCCTTTTTTCTTCTGCTCCTACATCTGTAATTCCATCAAGGCAACCAAGCCAACCATATGTTGATGTTCAACCAGAATTAGAGGTAATAGTGCAACATGAAGAAGTAGCAACAAGAGTTAGCAATGTCAATGTGGGTGCAAAAAATATGGAAACTGAAAGAGACAATATGGAAACTGAAAGAGGTAGCAATGTCAATGTAGGTGCAGAAAATATGGAAACTGAAAGAGACAATGTGGAAATTGAAAGAGGTAGCAATGATCCTAATGTTGCACTTAATGATACTGACATTGTTGAAGATCCTAGGCTATGGGTTCCAATTGAGAACCTACATTCTAACTTTAGGGATGCTGTTAGAAGAGCATATATTTTGAAGGGTCCTTGCCAACAAAAAGGTCATAATTATCCAAGAAGATCAATATGTGGTCGCAAACGATCTTTTCAAGAGGATTGGTTCAAATATAATCCATGGTTGGAATATAGTGTAAAAAAGGATGTTGCCTATTGTTTTTATTGTTATCTCTTTAAGTAGCCAAGAGCTGAAAATTATGGTGTTGATGCCTTCACAGTTATTGGGTTTTGTGGATGGAAGGATGGACGCCAATTAGTTGGAGATCATGGTAATGGCATTGATCACAATAAGGCCAGAAGGTGTTATCAAGACTTCAAAAATCAGAGGCAAAGTGTGTCACATTGGATGCATTCTGGAGGAAAGAATGAAATCTTTAATGTGGTGTATGATCAAATTATTGTGGAATTTAACAATCGCTTTGCTGAGAGGTCTACACATTTATTAAGATGCATTGCTTGGCTAGATCCAAGGAATTCATTTGCCAACTATGATAAATGTCGACGGTTAATAGTTGTATCAAAGTTCGTTTAGACTTGCAAGCGGACAAGTCTCCCGTCGTAGTCAAGGGACCCTTCTTCCCTCGAGTGGTGAACCCAAGGTATCGAATCCGTGGAACAAATGTGTGGCGCAAGAGATGATCTAGTAATGCCAAGTAACTTCAATCTTCGAAAGGTGAACCCTAATGCATCTAATTAAAGAACATCAAAAACGAATCTAATATACTAAAGACCGGAGGTAGTAAAGATAGAGGGGGTAGATAAACCGATCTAGAGAGATCGGATCGAGCCTTTTGTTGAAGTTCCAAGCAAAAGAAGAAGTAGCAAGTTTAATCTCATGAGAAGCCTCTTTAAATCGTGGTTTCCGTCCGACTCCGAAAACGCCCACCTTTCGAGCTACCGTTCGTCACAACGAACTCCTATTCATGCGGGTAGTCTAGGGTGAGTCCGAGGAGAAGTCGAGTTCTTCGGAAGATCGGGCGTGCATCTCTAGCCACTGCGGCTACAAGAACACCCTATGTGATCTATCTCGAGAATAGATCCGGAATAAGCAAAGACGATTGAAAACGAAGACTTCGGGAGAAACACTTGATCGCTAGAAATCGGATTCAACTTGATAATTCAACTAGTACAATGATACATGAACAAGATCGCCATCGGGATCCTACCTTGATCTTGCTTCTAGCTCCGGAACTCCGACGTGGTCTTCCTTGCAATTCCCACGTCGGCTAGGGAAACCCTAGTCAACTAGCTTGACCCTCTCCTCTCCGAGATGGTGTCCCTCTCTCCTCTCGCTCCTCGACGGCCGATGACTAATGAATTGATGCGTGGCTCTCGACCACGGGGCTATAAATAGCTTGAATGGCGGCTAGGTTAAAGGGGGAGGCGTCCGGCCCCGGAATGGGCCGGGTCGGTCGGCTTCGGGCCGACCGGCTCGGGCCCATCCCGACCCGGGTTGCACTGCCGCCTTTGCCCTACGTCGGTTCCCGAGTCTTCTAAATCCTCCTCCCTTCGCATGTGGGCCCTTGTCGTTAGTTTCTCTCCGAGTTGGACGTAGCTCCTTGTCCCGCAAGATTCGACACTTTTCCGGGTAGGTCCTCGCAGTTTGTCATCTTCTCGGGTTTGGTCCCCGGGCTTCTTGGAGTTAAGTTTGCTTCATTGTATGACTTCTACGGGGCTTCAAGGTCTTGTCACAAGGTGCTTGATGAACTTATCTCGGAAGTCTTGCTTTCAACGCTAAAACCCCGCATAGACACTAAACTCCGAACCGACATGCACGAATGAACTTGTTATACCAAGGGGTTAGTACCAATGGATAAGGTATAAAACTTATGCCAACACCGAAGGTAAATTCATGGCTAGGTTGACGGAATTTCACCGTCAACATCTCCCCCATGCTTAAACCTTGGTCGTACTCGAGTAAGCCTTCGATGGATATCATCGTTGCCATTCCTCGTTTAAACCTTGCATTTGATCATACATGAGAAAACATAATGCTCCCAAAATGTACTAGCCTTCATCCCTATGGAGGGTAGATTCTTAATTAAGCTTATCACACAAGTATTAACATGCTCCAAAGTTTAAATAGATCTCGAAATTTTGAAATAAAGAACGAAATGAAAAAAAGCTAAACCAAGTTCACAAATTTAATCATCTTGCATATTGCTCATGAACTCTCATCTCACTTGTCTCTCAAGCCTATTTATTCTACTCCTTTCCCTCTCATAACATATATATGTGGTAGGCTTTATATGGAGCTTTTTGGGAAAGTTTAGTCCTACCAAGATATTATAAATGAGATGTTGTCAAAACAAGACAAGCTTCTCATGGTCTTACCGAGACTCGTCAAAAAGGTCATTGGAAAATAATGTTATATCAAGGTGGGAAAGAGAAAAATATACACACTTGAGATAGGTGGACATGTGCAAATGGCAAATAGTGATCCCGAGGCACAAAGGAAGTCCTCGTTATTGGATTGCACATGGTTGGAAAATGAGTATGGATCTTTTAATCTTGAAGCCTTGAAATTCCTAATGCACTTTAGAGAACCGAGGAGTTCACTTTATTTTTACACATACTCATATTTTTTTCTTTTTCTCATACATATATTTTTCTTTTTCTTTCTTTCTTTCTCTTTCTCATTTTTTTCTTTTTCTTTCTCATCAATTTTTTTCTTAATTTGCTCCCCTTGATCTCTAAAATTGCATCATACCTACCTCCTCCCCCGTGGTTAGACGTTTGCTCGTCCTCGGGCAAAGAGGTGATAAATATAAGGTAGGTACCGAAAATATTTTTCCTTTGGAGAGATACTTGAAATCTTCAATGTTAGCGCCGTCTTGCTATCTTCCTTGAATTGACGACCCATCCTCAACGACGGGTTGTGGACAAGGTGGTAAACACAAAAGATGATTTTTGGTTTAAGAGTGGATATCCGGCGAGGTTTGTGAGATCTCCGATGTGGGGATACACAATGCACGGATAAAAGGCTAGCAATAAGATAGATACGCAAAAACGGAATGACTAGCTTCTTAGTCCGGGGCTAGAGAAATCACGGCCTGCAATAACTCACTCAAAAATAATTCTTGTACACTAAGGTTTATGCACTCAAATATATATAAGGCTTTGGATAGGTAGAGCAACACATAAGTGATATTTATGACAAGGTTAGCATTACTTTTTAGGAATAAAAACTATCTTTAATCTATCTAAAACATGAGAGCACATAAAACACCATGGGTCTTTATTTTAACCATAACCTCCGCTAAAGATTAAGTTAGCATTTAGATAAATTCAGATTCGTATTTTAAGAGAGCACTAGCTTTAACATGCATAAATCAATTACAAAGATAAACAAAGCGGCAATTATAATCATATGTCATCATGACACAAATTTCATAACTTTTCCAAAGGTATAAACAAGGAGGTGCCTTTATTCATGAAGAAAACAAACTAAAATACATGCTGAAAATAAACTAACACACTTGCTGAAATTTAAAAACTGAAAATGCTACGCAAACACAAGCTGAAAATTACGAGAAAAAGAGAAAAGAAAAGAAAACTAAAGCTCCTCCTTCTTCCTAATCCTCCGCCGGTGGTTGGTATTGATGATCTTGGTAGTTGTACCCTTGCTTGTAGTAGGTTTGGACATCCCCTCCAACGAATTGATCCGGTGGAACTAGGTGAAGACGCCCAAGCTCATAGGCAATATTTGCATTGCCTTCACCAAGTTGAGCCGTGTTTGATTGGATGGCTGCGACATTTTGCATGTTTCTCACAACATACCCTCCAATTATGGCCATGCTTTGTTGTGGTTAGGGGTGTTGTGTGTAGGGCTCCGCGAAGGTTACGTTGGGCACCATATAATTTTGTGGGGGCACCGGTCCACCCCCCCCATGCTTGCATTTGTGGCCCTCTCGTAATAACTTGGCGGAGTAGGAATTCCTCCGAATGGTTGCACATAGTTTGGTTGTGCACCACCCGCTTGCGCGGAGGAGGATCCCTCTACAATTCTTCCTCTTTTATTTTTCTTCGCCGGGACAAGGAGTCCCTCCTCCATCTAATCTTCCTTCCCTTGAAAGAAAAGCCTAAGTCTTGGGTCCGGAAGGGGTAAGTTCACCTTGGCCACATGAAAGCCTACTCTCTCATCTCCACTAATATATTTTCCTTGCTTTAAATATTCGATCCGAGAGAGATCCCGGGTAGAATATATTCGGGATTTCTTGTCACTCCCGGCCTTAAGGAGATGGCCAAGATAGAGAGGTAGCACCCCGAACCAATATCTCCCGACCCCGATGTTGCCTCGCAACACCATCGGTTGATCATAAGGTATGAGGGGTCTATTGGATGCCCGGCAATTAAAGCCGAGTAGAGCCAATTCAACTCCGTGTCGGTCACCTTCGTCTCCCTCATCCTCCTTATAATCCTCTTGCACATCCAAGAGTGGAATACTTGGATAATGGGGTTGCGGATGGAATTGCGTTGTTGGTGGGCTTCTTCGGAGATTAAATTCCAAAATCCATCCAACATGCCATCCAACACGTCAACTTTCTCCGGAGCACCCTTTTGGAACCCAAGTAGCTCCCTAATATACTCATAGGGAACCACTTGTTGAATTCCCTCCAAACGGAATGATAAACTTTGCACCCCGTCATCAAGGATGGGTGCCATAGTCATCAAGATTTCCAAGGCAAACTCCTTGTGGGTGTTTGCCGACACCCCATTGGAGAATTGCACCCATCCAAGGTGCCCCAACATATAATATATATCCGTGCCGAAACCCAATGCATTGAGAGCTTGATCGTCGAAATTGACGTTTGCCACAAGCCTCTTCTCAAGACGGGAGAGTTTCTTCTCCTCCTCCTCCGACAAGATGATGAAGCCATATGATGAGTACCGCGGAGTGTATGGAGGTGGCGCGGATGAACAGGTCAATCAACGAGGTGGGACGAGCGGCTCCTCTGTACGCCCTTGAGGTTCGGTAAACCTCATGGACGAGCTCCTTGTAGCTCTCATACCACCGAGGAGGAGAGTGTAATTCCTCCTTTGCGGTGCTGTGTCCTCCTCCATGCTCCGAGATGACTCGAAAACCGAGTGCCTCATCGAAGACGTCGTCGAAGATGGATTGGACGATGATGACCCTTTCTTCTTGGTGAAGAGACTTATGGTTTTCTTCCACATGATTACAACACTCTTCTCTATACTAAAATTCCGGGTTTCAACCGGTAACTAGGCACTTAAAAATTACTTCAGAATGTGGACTTTGAGTGGATTAAGGGTGTGAATTGTTTGAGCAATCAAGCTTAGGAAGGTTGGCTATGTCTACGGTGGTTCCGGGCACGAAAACTTGAGCACACAAACAGAGCAAGGAGAGGGCTACTTGCCTACAGAAGGCAGGAGCCGGGGGCACCATTTATAAGCCAGGCCGGCCGGCCTGGGGTGGTTTGGCCCCCCTGGCTCGGCTCTTTCTCCCAGCATGATCATTTCCCCTCCATGATTTCTTGCCCGCGTGCTCCACGAGTTGCACCGCCCAAACGCTCTCGTCCACTCCTTTTCTTGCCTTATTGGTCCTTCCACTTGATGCTTCATGCTTTGTGTCATGTCCATGCTCCCTTGCTCCACTTGCTTCACATGTCACCATGAATTTCCTGCAAAGTTATGCTTGCTGCCCACCCATGCTTGTCTTTTGCATGTGGTCTTGATGGAAGTTGTTGAAAGGGCATCCAATGATGTGTTATGGTGCATGCATAATTAACTTCAACTAGATTGCCTCCCTCTAAGCATGTTTAAGGCTAAGCACTCCTCTAATTTCGAAAATTAAAAATATTTTCAGAGCTATGGAAAAGCTCAAGCATAAATTTAGAGAAGTTTATAAACCATTAAAAACAAATGTAAGTTGAAAATATTTTCCGACTACATTGATATTGGTCTCACCGGTATAGTTTGCCTTCATTGGTTGAGAGCAAACTTTTCCCGACTTGATAATGGGGGCATAGGTTTAGGTTCTAATTTTGACTAGATGGGAGAGATTTTGAATGAAATAAAATTAAATGAGGCTTAGAAAAATTCTAATCTTAGAGAAACCAAGGATATATATTTTTAAACCAGCCAAAAGTTTAGTTTCTAGGTTCACGCGAGTCCTGCCACGTGCTGAAAATTAAATAACATATAGATACAAGTCGTGGCTCTACTCGTGTGTTTTTAGCATGAAAATCAAGTCAACCACAACATCATAATGAGGATGAATGGTTGAGTTAGATTCTGAATTTATTGGTTGTGGTTTCTCGAAAAGAAGCAAACAAACACATAGGAGGGTTCATATAAAGGGTTTATGGTCAAAGCAAAATATTCAACCAAGAATTATGTCTCTATATTGTTCAACCACTTCTAAGTCTAATGTCTTTGCGTAGTAAAATTCAAAACTAAAATAAAAAAACTCGAAAAACCTGGAATCGGGTTGCCCTCCCGTAGCTTATTCTCGTCTCGAAGAAACGGGTTGCCACCCGCCTAGCGCTTCGTTTATAATCCATGTCTAGACTTCTTCACTTGATTACTTCGGATCAACGCTCTCTGCGGGCATTGCAATATTGGGTACCCACTTACGCACCATCTTGGGCATGGGCTTATCTTCCGGCTTAGTCATTTTTTTGGTCTTCACGGGCGGCTTTTCTTCCTTTGTCTTGACAGATGCAACAACTTCTTTGATCTTCTTCACGTCCTTCTTCTTCGGCTCTTTCTTCTTCTTCAGCCCTTCCTTCTTCCTTGGTTCTTCCTTAACAACGCGACGATGAGGTGGAACAATTTTAACTTCAATCATATTGCATACCTCGAGGCGTGGTCGAAACTTGAAGGAACTCCTTTCTCCGTTTATGTCGAACATGATCTTCCCCTTGCCAACATCAATAGTAGCTCCCACGGTCTTGAGGAAAGGCCACCCAAGGATGAGCGGTGGCTTCTCCCCTCTCTCCCATCTCGAGCACCACGAAGTGATGTCCGACCTTCACGGGCACATCTTCAGCGATGCCCAAGGGATAGCGAATGGAGTTATCACCCAACTCCAAGCACATAACCGTAGGCTCCAACGGTAGGCGTAGCTTCTCGAACACATCTCTTGGCATGATGCTCACACTTGCTCCAAGGTGGCATAACGCCTTCTCGAACTTGAATGAACCAACGGAACATGGAATTGTCGGGCATCCGGGTCCTTTTTGCTTCTCTAGCCCATTAGCAATAGCGGCACTACATTGCTCGGACATCTTGACATGATCTACCCCGAGTGTTACTATCTCATATTTATTTGCAAGTATGTCTTTGAAGTAACGAGAATATGTAGGATCTTGAAGGGCATCCAATAATGGCATGTTGATGCTAAGTCTACGCACAACCTCCACAAACTTCTCAAAGTGTTTGTCAAGTTTACCTCGAAAGTAGCGTGGCTTGAGTTGCGGTTTATTCGTGTCTTCTCCCGAAGCATCTCAAACTCGGACTCTTCGGTGACGATCTCCGTAACTTCCTCCTTAGCAAATTCCTCGCGCCTCGGCGGATGGTTTAGGCTTCCTTGCTCCCGCGAATGTTCCGGATCTTCGGTCACCTTTCCCGAGCGTGTTTGAATAGCCTTCACCGATTCGGGACCTTTAGGTTGTCCCGAAGCTTCCCTTCATTATTAGTGAGGCGCACGGCAAGTTGTCCCACTTGCGTCTCGAGCATCTTCATCGTGTTGAGCACTTGATGGTTGGAGCTTCCGACCTCCATCACTTTGCTATCGATGTTCTCCAACATCTTGTCTATGGCCTTGAACTTGGTGACGGTGTCCTTGTTGATCTTGGCTTGCTCGTCCATGAAGTCCTTCATACGAAGCGGACACTACATGAAAACCTCAAATAGGTCACGCAGGCATTTGTAACGGGCCCTTAACGCCCGTTACATCCACCCACATCTGTAACGGTTGTTGTTTGGCGCCCGTTACCTATAAGCGCGCCAGACGATCCCGGGGTTGGCCTCCACAACGCCCGTTACCAATGTGGACTTCTGGTAACGGGCTTCTTAAACGCCCGTTACATAAATTCTTTGTAACGGATGTTAAAAGAGTCGATTACAAATGTTAAACCTATCGGTAACGGGCTTGTAAAGCCCGTTACCGATCAATGCCCTATCGGCAACGGGCTGCTTTAGTCCGTTATCGATCGCCGCCGTATTGGTAACGGGCCGTAAAGTCTATTACCGATAAGTTTGTACCGGAGACGCATGCTTGTAGGATGCGTCTCCTTTGATTGGCACCCGGGGTCGCCTTTTTTCTCACATCGAGACACATGTTGTTATCTCATCTATGTGTCCGTGTCTTATCCTTTCGACACCACTCGCTCTCTCTCCGCAAAAGCTAGACCACTCCGTTCCGACCACAACACTCACACACTCTCTCTCTCCTCAAAAGGTCACTCGCTTGATCCGTGTGCTTAGATGTCCCCGCCGCCCGTCCCGTTCGCCGTCGCCACCGCGCGCGCTCCGAGGATTGCACAACGACGAAAGGGGCCGGAGCGGACGTCGACCGCGCCGTCCTCCGCGCCTTCGATCCTCCTCCTCGGCCGCGCTCGGCTCGTTTAGAAAGTCCTTGTCAAGGTGGAAATTAATTGGCCCATTTTATCGAAATTCTTCGGTTGTCTTTTTGTGTGATGAATTATACTCATTTGGTGTATGGAATGCAGATGGCGTCTGCTGCTCGGGCTTGGATGTACAGATAGCCCCAAGAAGATTGGGAGAATTTCTTAAGCGAGGTCAATGGTTTTCTAAATCAAGCAGAGGCGGATATGAGAAACCGTGGTGTTCAGGCAATGCTTTGCCCATGTATTGATCGTCTCAACCAAAAGAAATTCGCACAACAGGAAATCATTTTTCATCATTTGGCCACACATGGTTTCACAAAACATTACACGTGTTGGAATAAACATGGTGAGGAAGGCCTTAATGAACTCGAAGCAGGTTGCCTAAATGAAGGTGAAGTGCGACACCATGCTAACCATGATGAAGACCTTGACGACAAGTGGACTTTTTGAGGGAAATGAATCATTATTCCCACCAAATGTGTTGAGACTCGAGGATATCACCGATCAAGAAGTTAGGGGCTTCGATGATGGTGAGGTGTTGCAACGTGTGCACAATGTTGATCAAATGTTGCGAGATATTGAGTTTCAACAAGTGTATACACCTTCGAATTAGTGAGGCCGGAGTAGTTCATTGAAGATTCAAAGAAACCCCTCTATCCCGATTGCTAGAAGTACTCTCGCCTTTTCGGTGATCTAAAACTTCGCAACTTAAGGCGGATCATGGTTGGAGCAACAAAAGTTTCAAACATCTATTGGATGTGCTTAGAGACATGCTACCTGAAGGAAACCAAATAGCGGAGTCTGTCTATGAGGCGAAGAAGATAATCTGTCCTCTGGGAATAGAGGTTGAAAAAATCCATGCATGCAAGAACAATTGTGTATTGTTCCGTGGAGATGATGCAGACCTTGACAAGTGCCCCAAGTGTGGCTATGATTGGTACAAGAGGAAAAAAGATGGTGGAGATGATAATAATGCTGATGACGAGAACGAGCTCGGCGAGATCAGAGGCAAGAAGAAGAAGGCTAATAGAGGGGCTCCTGTGAGGGTGGCATGGTATTTTTGCATTATTCCTCGGCTGAGAAGATAGTTCGCAACACGAAAGGAGGCCAAACTTTTGCATTGGCATGACGAAGGCCGAAAGGAGCTTAATTATAAGAAAGATGGCAAGTTTAGGCACCCCGCAGATGCAGCGCAATGGGGTAACATTAATACCCACTTCCCATGGTTTGACGACGCAAGGAGCATACGGTTTGCTATGAGCACAGATGACGTGAACCCATTCGGTAACCAGAGCTCAACACATAGCACCTGGCCTATCGTCTTGTCATTGTACAACCTTCCACCCCGGCTATGCAAGAAACGAAATATATGATGCCGACAATATTGGTCTCCGGGGCCAAAGAAACCCGGCAACCGTATTGATGTCTACTTAAGGCCCCTAGTTGATGACTTGAAGATATTGTGGAAGCTCGGTGTGCGGGAGGTTTGGGATGAGTACAAGCTTGAGGAGTTCACAATGCATGGCATGTTGTTTACCACCATCAACGACAACCCGGCTCGCCGCAACCTCTCTCGGCCGCAGTAAAAGGAAAGTTGCAGCTTGCCCACACTTCGCTTGGAAGATACTTGCGCAATATGGCGAAGACATTCAAAGAAATACATATTTATGGGGCACCATCGTTTCCTCGCAAGAAATATCCATACCGGGCCATGGATTGTCGGCTTAATGGGGGAAAAGGAGAATCGAGAGGCGCCGTTGCATGTGACTGGAGATCTGGTCCACTTGAAAGTCAAGGACATCAAAACTATCGAGGAGTTACCCAAACTGACTGAAAAACCCTTGGCAAAATAAAGAAACGAGATGGTGAAGAAGAAGAAGGAATGTGGAACAAGAAATCAATTCTGTGGGAGCTAGAGTATTGGCTGTGTTGGATGTGTGTCATTCGATTGACAACATGCACGCCAAGAAGAATGTGTGTGAAGCTACTTGTGGAACATTGCTACAACAGAAGTCCAAAGGAAAAGACCATAAAAATGCAAGGGAGGATCTTAAAGAGCTGGGCATGAGGCCGGAGCTCTATGCAGAGGAAACAGAGACGGGGACGAACCTTCCCGTTGCCGCAACCACCTTGTCGAGGCAGAGAGAAAAGAATTCGTCGGTTTTTGCATGATTTGAGAGTACCTTCGGGCTACTCATCAAACTACAAGAGGCTAGTGTTAGTGAAGGACATGAAAATGAATTTCAACTTGATGAAATCTCATGATTACCATGTGTTGATGACAGCTCTTCTTTCTATTGCACTTAGAGGTATCAAGACGGAATCGGTTCGCGACGCGGTCACAAGCTTGCGTTTATTCTTCAATGAAATAGAACAGAAGGTGATTGATGAGGAAAAACTATTGGACTTGGAGAGGAGGCATTTCGAGACCTTATGCCTCGCTTGAAGCTACCTTCCCACCGTCATTCTTTGATCTCATGCCGCATCTAACAAAGACACCTCGCGAGGGAAATCGGTTCCTTGGCCCATCTTACCTTCATCGGATGTTTCCATATGAGAGGTTCTATGGATTCCGAAATCATTGGTACATAACAAGTTATTTCCGGAGGGGAGCCATTGTTCATGGCTACGAGAACAATGGGCCATGGGTTATATGGACCCACAAAACCCCATTGGTGTGCCTCGCTCACGACATGAAGGTAGACTTTCAGGTGTTGGGACCATGGGGAAAAGGCCAGTAACTCCGGATGCAGATGCCTTCGAAAAAGCTCATTTCACCGTGATACAACAGTTGCACCTAATTACATAGTTTGCCAATGAGCACAAATGACAACTACATGAAGACAATCCTAACCGTGGTAGGGCTTGGCTTGCAAAGATGCACATGCAAGGTTTCAGCAGGTGGCTCCGAGATTATGTCGAGACATGCAAGCAATAATACGGTGATTACCGACGAGATAAGGAATCTAGCAGCGGGGCTATTGTTCATTGTTACAAGATACGAAGGAATGGATATCAATGGATACACGTTCTACACCATGACCCAAGATAAAATGAGCGTCTATCAAAATAGTGGTGTGCATGTACGGGCAGTCGTTGACGACGTCATGACGATGATGATGACACGGAGACAGACACATATCATGGTCAAATAGAGGAGATATGGGAGCTTGATTATGTAGGATTGAAGGTAGCCTTGTTTTGGTGTAGATGGGTCACCAATGGGAAGAGAGCTGTGAGCAAGGACAAATATGGTTATGTTAGTGTTGATCTCCGGGACTTTGGTTAAAAAACGAACCGTTTTTCTTCACCAACGATGTTCAGCAAGTGTTCTATGTACCTGACCTTGCAAAGAAAAACTGGTCTGTGGTTATGCATAGAATAAAAGGATTGTGGGGATTGAAAATGTTGTTGAGGAGGAGGAATACAGTCAGTTTGATGAAATTCCATCCTTTGACACTTCATACAAGCCCAAATCTAAGGAACTAACAAAACACCGTACTTGCGAAGCGACCATAGTGAAAAATCCATATACAGAAATCAAGGAAGAAAAAGCAAGCCTGATTTCTATTGATTTCTTTTTGTAATGCCGGAGGATGTGTCTATTGGTGGAAATGGAATCCGTTTTGTAATATAAAGGATGCGATGTATTGGTGGAATTTCAATCCTTTTTGTAATATATGGGATGTGGTGGAATTTGAATCCTGCTTGTAATATATTCTGCCAAAGATACTATATATACTCTGTTTATATTCTGCTTCAGTTCAGTAACAGGCAAGAGACGAGGATTAGCGAACCCGTGTTGCCATTGCTACGGGCAAGAGACGAGGACTAACGAACCGGCGTCGCCTTTGTTGCGGGCAAGAGACGATGACTAACAAACCAGCGTCTCTTTTGTTATGGGCAAGAAGATATGCGAAATCATGAATAGATTACATCTAAGGAGACATGGATTAGAGCATCTCCAAGAGTTTGCCAAATTTTACTTGGCAAATCTTGTGCCTTGCCAACTTCTAAAAAGATATGCCGAGTAAAAAAAGAGTTCATCTCCAACAATCGGCATAATTTCACTTGCCAAATCTAGATCAGGAATCCTGAGAGAAACAAGTTGATTTGCCAAACTGTTGAGATAATCACAAGTTTTGCAAGTGAGTAGGTAAATCATACAAAAAGTTGTACTGCACAGAGATAATCACAAAAGCATGTCTCTTGAAATGCAAAATCACACACACACAGATTACAGTCATCATTGATACATCAGAATAAGGTTACAATGCGACCATATCTTCATGACGAGATATGCAAAATCACACACACACATCGATCTTGCTCGCGGCAGTCGTCGATCTTGCCGCACGTGGTCATCGAACAAGCTCAACTTATGCCGACGGCTTAGAAACCCGATTCCTTGCATGACTAATTAAAGAAAGCTTCTGTCTAGCAACCCTAATTTTGGTTTGCAAGACAAAAGCTTTCCATAGTTATGCTCATCTTACAAGGAAAAATAATGAGATATGCTCCATCCATATTCTGGCTGCTTCCTCATCTTCCAAGTGAACACAAGAGAGGAAAAATAATACAGAGAGGGTGGTAACATATCCCTTAAAAAATCCCTCCTCCTGGAGGAGAAAGGGGAAGCAAAAGGAAGCCCAAGTGTGACGGAGAAGTTGCAGCAAGCTTTCCGTCGGCTTGTACATCCTGATGCTAGGAGGTTCTGGGCTACCTTCCTCGGACACGAAGACGAGCAAGGGGTATGTCACAAGAATTCTTCTTGCGGTACCGTGTCCGAGGGATGAGCAACCCAATCATCCCCTATCACAAGAATTCTTCTAGCAACCGAGAGATCGAGGAGGAGGAAGAAGAGAGAAAAGCAAAAGCTTGCACCCTACAATATCTATTCTTTGAGCCATAGCTAGATCTAGATCTAGAGAAGAAGGAAGCAAGTGCCTCGCTTTATTGTATCGAAGGAACCATATACTAGCTAGATCTAGATCTAGAGAAGAAGGAAGCAAGTGACTCACTTTATTGTACTCCTATCGAAGAAGGAACCATATAGCTAGATCTAGATCTAGAGAAGAAGGAAGCAACTTGAAGTGAGGAGGACCGAAAGGCGTCGGTGCCTTTTTATAGAAAAAACAAGGAAGGGATAAGATCAAGAGCACAAGAACGGTCGGGAAGGTTCCCAAGACGGTCAAGACGGCCGAGAAACTATTGCTAGTCAATGGCTGAGAGCAGAGAGCTGAGAGGTACGGTGATTCCAATGTAGAATTAAATGATACGCGGAGTAAGCAAACATCGTCTCCAATGGCCGTGTTTGGATGGTAGATGTTAGTGTTACCGTTAGTGGTAGTTTTTAACACCTCCAAATTAACACATGTGTTTGGCTCAAAAGTGTTAGTTTTGGTGTTAGTTTGCTACAAACTAACACTAACACCCCCATCCAAACATCCAATGTAGTCATCATCTCCAAAAAAGAGAGGAAGGGATAAGATCAAGAGCACGAGAAAAGGGAAGAGGTTCCCAAGACGGTCAATGGCGAAACCGTTGCTAGTCAATGGCCGAGAGCAGAGAGCTGCAGAGGTAGTGATTCCAATGTAGATGAGATTTCTTGGGTGTGGAACTCCACCGCTTACTACAAAACATTCCTTGCTATGCCGCGTGGCGATCGGCCGCGCGCAGTGCACCGGCGGCGGCTATGGCGTGGAAAAGGGATGGCTTCGAATTTCTTCGTTTTGCGGCGAAGACTATAGTCTCGCGCCGCGAAATGGTTAAGTTCGCACAAAGAATA
The DNA here is from genome assembly GCA_947561735.1 of Cenchrus americanus. Taxonomy (NCBI): domain Eukaryota; kingdom Viridiplantae; phylum Streptophyta; class Magnoliopsida; order Poales; family Poaceae; genus Cenchrus; species Cenchrus americanus. The sequence continues at coordinate 84,198,299 of OX387239.1, read as the reverse complement.
GGAAACCAGTAGTAGATTAGCTTTTGTATGATGCTCGAATTATCCGTGTAAAATTTTGGGAGAGCGACAAATTCGACGCGGGTTATCGGCACCGCGTCACTAATGACTATGGGGCCGGTTCTATTCAAATGAAGAACATTTCCCATTTCTCCTTTTAATCCGCAATCAAATGTTGTAACAAGTATTTCTTTGTCGTTATTAGTCCAAATTTGATACTTTTTTTCTAATTTTTTTTTAAATTCACCATCTATTCATTAATTTCATTGTTTAGTGTACATACCGTTTGTTGAGTGATGTGTATATGCCTTATTTTTGTTCTTTGTAAGTACAACATACAAATAATATTTGTTTTACACAACCATTAGTGATGGAACTTTACATTTCGTAAGCTTAAGGTGAACACAAGGTTTTGTTAAGTTTTCAAATGCATATGAGTTCGAACATGTTGCAAAGTGTGGAAAACTTCAATGTTCAAGCAAATATTCTAGGAAACTATGTGAGAGATGAAGACATTTGTACACAAGTATATTATTCCTTCATCTAAACCACTTGAAATTTCGAAGACAAGTTTAGGTACCCAAATTATGTTGCCAAGTCAATTTGTAGATTTTTTAGAGCAATGTTATTAGAATTATTATATAATTATCATGGTGTGTAAAAACGAAATATATGAATTTTGGGCACACAAGTTTGATTGTTGATATTTTATTCAAATACTGAATGTCCAAATACAAATTGTTTGTATTTTTATGATTTTTTAGGTGTTGTTTTATGGGCTCTAATAATTCGGGGAAGCAAGTTTCATTCCAAAAAAAATTGTGACAGCCCACGCGTCGGCATCAACAAACCAATATAAAAAGATAGCCGTTGCCCGCCCGCCGGACCCAACCGCTAACAAATGCGATCCGGATTCACTAACCATCGTCGCCAATGACAACGGCCCACGCGTCAGCAGATCTAATTCATCACAACAGATCTCCAGTTAATCTCGCGTATATTAGATTGAGTTCATGACATAAAAAATCTAACAACCAAGCTAGTTAACTAAGAAGTTCATGATCGACAGACAAACTAAGCAGTTCATGTCCAAGAACCGGACGAAGACACAAAAGCACACAGACATTATTGTTACTAATTGGTAGAGGAGTCTATCAATTAGTCGGAGTCCCGCCGTCGCCGCCTTGGCTGCTGTCGTCGCCGTCGTCGTCGTTGTGGCCGCCGTCGTCACCGTCGGAGCCGTCGTCGTCGAAGAAGAAGTGGCGGCGGGCGGCCCGCTTGACCACGGGGGAGGTTCTCGAGCTTCTCGGCCAACCCGTGTATCCCGAAGGCAAGACCCTTCAAGGTCGGGTCCTTGTACACATCATGATGCGCCTTGATGTCGAAGGCCTCGCCAACACCTTGAATCTTTCCGAAGGCGCTCCCGAGCGGCTCGGCAGTGAACTTATTGTCGTCGAAGAGCGGTTCCTCGTCGGCGTCCTTGGCCATCGGCTCCTTCCCCTTCTCCAACTTCTTCCAACGGCGGCTTTCGTCGTCGTCCTCCTCCCTTCGTCCCCGCTTCGACGGCGGTGGGCTCCTCGACGCCATCTCATCCTTCTCTCGGTGACCGAAGATTTGTAGTGGTGAATCACGAGGAGGATGAAGAAGTGAAGAAAAAGATGATAAGCTTATGGAAGAAGCGAGGGGAAGGGCGAGCGGGCGAGGGAGTTATATTGACAAGACACGGAACCGTCGGGCGCCTCTACCCCCACCCACTACTCCATTACGCCGCACGTGCCACTCGATTGCGCATCGGGCTCCGTCTCGGGCGCGAAGCCACGCGTCGCCTTTCACTTAGGCATGAAGGAGAAGGGGCGAGGCAATGATGTCGGGCCCACTTGTCAACGGCGGCGGCCAAACCGCGACGCCTTTTCAATTTCCATTTATTGTTTTATTACGACATGGCCGAGGCGCCATCTTCAACCTTCAACACTCGAGTCGCTCGTCGCCTCCTTCATCTTCAATCCTAGTCGCCAACTTCATCCCTCTTCAACTTCAATCCTCCTTGCCAACTTCATCCCTCGTCTCCACCAACTTCAACCCTCGTCGCCATTCAAATTCCAAACCCCGTCGCCGTGCTATTTCCTCCATTCTCCTTGATGGCCGCCGTGGTGTGCTTGATGCCGCCGTCGCCGGATGAACTTCTCACCAAGATCATCATCCACTCCATCAAGGATGTGGCCGTTTTCCATTTTCTAAACCTTCGCAATAAAATCGCGGCACCTTCCCGGCGCATCCGCAACTCCGACGAGGTACTACTGCACGTGTCATTGCGTGATCTTCATTCGGCATGCAAGAATCGCTACATCAGGTCGTGCTTTGAGCGGCGCTTCCGCGAGGCCAATCATCCGGAGGCATTGTGCTTCGAGGGGATGGTGAGGTTGATGAGGCGGCGGAACCCCGATAAGGGTCTGAAGCTCATCGGAGATGCCACCGCTACTAAAGACTCTGGTGCCAAGTACTTTTTAGCGATGCTGAAGTACTGTTGCAACACGGCGGACCCTGAAGCCATGGCACTACTCCAAGAAATCAGCGGCAGCACGTCGCCCCCTGGAGACCGGTGGAAGAACCACAACCTGTGGCGGCTGCGCTACCTCGTCAAGCAGGATCTCGACAACATTGCGTGTTGTCTCGGCTTGATGACGGCGGCGACGACGACGACATTCCGTTGTCGCCCATACGTAATCCCCACATCCGCATTTGGGAAGCGGGATGTAGGTGCTACGGGCCGGATACCAAAGAGATTATCCACTACTTTAGCGCCGAGTGTCGCATCCGTCATGAGTTTGACCTCCGGACGCGTAAACCCCGCCCCGCCGTGGAGTACGCCGTCGGCAGGATGAACATAAGGATGTAGGCGCAAGCATCAATATGAACATTATCTATCTTGAATGTAAATTATTAGATATTACAAAATGCGGATTTGATTTTATCGGGAAGTCGGCGGTGCCCTCTGCTTCCTCCTTTGTTCTATTCAAATGACCGTGGGGGCCAGTTCTATTCAAATGAAGAACAATTCCCATTTCTCCTTTTAATTTGCAACCAAATGTTGTAACAAGTATTTCTTCATCGTTTTTAGTCCAAATTTGATATGTTTTTTCTAAATTTTTCTAAAATCACCATCTATTCATTAATTTCATTGTTTAGTGTACATTCCGTTTGTTGAGTGATGTTTATATGCCTTATTTTGCTCTTTGTAAGTACCACATACAAATAATATTTGTTTTACACAACCATTAGTGATGGAACTTTACATATCCTAAGCTTAAGGTGAACACAAGGTTTTGTTACGTTTCTCAAATGCATATGAGTTCGAACATGTTGCAAAGTGTGGAAAACTTCAATGTTCAAGCAAACATTCTAGGAAAGTATGTGAGAGATGTAGACATTTGTACACAAGTATATAATTCCTTCATCTAACCCATTTGAAATTTTGAAGACAAGTCTAGGTAGCAAAATTATGTTGGCATGTCAATTTGTAGATTTTTTAGAGCACACTAGATGTTAGTAGAATTATTACATCATTAACATGGGATGTAAAAACAGATTCTAAGAATCTTGGGCACACAAGTGTGACTGTTGATATTTTATTCAAATACTAAATGTCCAAATACAAATTGTTCGTATTTTTATGATTTTTTAGGTGCTGTTTTATGGGCTCTAATAAATCAGGGAAGCAAGTTTCATTCCAAAAAAAATTGTGACAAAGCCCACGCGTCGGCGTCGGCCGGCGGCCAATATAAAAAAGATAACCGCTGACCCAACTCCCAACAAAGGCGATCCGGGTTCACTAACCATCGTCGCCCATGATACCGGCCCACTCGTCAGCGTTAGCAGGCGAACCGTGCACGGGCTGCTCAAAATTTCCCACCTAAATTTACTATAGTGCCCATGAAATTCCAATTGCCGCACAGAGCCATCAAAGGCACGCCAGTAGTTTCATTAAACACAGTTACACACGTCGTTCATATTCGGCTCCTCGCTAGACAGATCCACAATGCCCGCATTCTCCCCACCGCCGCCACCGGTCGCCCCGCTCGCCTTCGCCGCTCTCTCCCCGCCGCGCCCCTCGCTCTCTCTCCGGGCCCCCCACCGCTCCCTACGTTATGACGGTGACGAGGACGCGGTTGCGGCGTGCGGACGTACGTCCGGCCAACCTAAAGACGGTTGACGCGGATCCGTAGACGTCGTCCCCGGCCACGACGACGAGCCGGCCGACCGCCCTCGAGCCATGAGCCGCCGTGGATCCGGCCCCTCCGACCATCACGAGAACAACTCGCTTCATTCGCGACAGAGGTTAGTCATGCTTGAACCCCCCAACGCCCTCTCTCTCATCGGTCACCAAAATCGATCCGCTATATATTCATGTCAATGTGGATTAATTAGGGATACATGCCTAGATAGTTCATCTTTAATTGATTGACCGTGGTTTTGATTGATGGATTTTGTTGCCCCAAGTCCGTGTGAATAAATTGTTGCTAACGAGATGTAGTTATATGAACCGTTGAAATTCATTTTCATGTTCTTGGTGCTACAATTTTTGCACCGTAAATTCTTGAAAAGCATCGAGGATGTTAGCATACTTTAATTCTTCTATGCTCTAAATGTACCGATCGACGGACTCGTTAGCATATACTTCAATTCTCGCTATGCTCAGATCGACAGTTATGCTTTGGACCTGTTAGCATACTTTAATTCTGATGGCCACAAAATGTCATTTTGGGAATTGCATCGCAGTGGTTTATAATGTAGTCCACCCAATCTGCTATATATTCATGTCAAGGTGGATTAGGGAGACATGCCTTAATAGTTCATCTTCAATTGATTGACTGTGGATTTGATGGATGGATTTTGTTGCTCTAAGTCCGTTTTGAATAAATTGTTGCTAACAGATGAAGTTATATGAAATGTTGAATTTCATTTTCATGTTCCTCCCGCTATAATTTTTGCATTAGCATACTTTAATTCTACTATGCTCGAATGTAACGGATCGACACTTATGCTTTGGACTCGTTAGCATACTTTAATTGTGTTATGCTCGAATGTACCGGATCGACGGTTATGCTTTGGACCTTTAGCATATACTTTAATTTCGATGGCCACAAAATGTCATTGGGAATTGCATCTCGGTGGTTTAAAATGTAGTCCACCCATTCTCGCTATATATTCATGTCAAGGTGGATTAGGGTGACATGCCTTAGTAGTTCATCTTCAATTGATTGACAAGGTGGATTTGATGGATGGATTTTGTTGCTCCAAGTCTATTTTGAATAAATTGTTGCTAACGGATGAAGTTATATGAAATATTGAAATTCATTTTCATGTTCCTACTACTATACTTCTTGCACCGTAAATTCATGAAAAGCATAAAGGATGTTAGCATACTTTAATTCTCGCTATGCTTTGAATGTAGTGATAACTAGACTGTCTTATGCTTTGTTGTGAGTGTTAATTGTTTTACTACCGTCATATATATTGTTATTGTTGGTGTCATGATGTGTTGTGAGTGTTGTTTCACTACTCGTCATATATAATGTCATGACCATTGCTTTATCCTCCGTTGCATGTACATATGGAACACACAATCCAACGCCGCTCAAGTTGGACAAGGAACCAGTTGAAGGAATTCATTCCCCGCTTTGATATATAAGCATATTGTTGTGTCCCTGTCAAAATGATTAGCACCTATCCCCGTATGCTAATTAAGTAAAATATGAACTCTGTATGTCTGTATGAAGTTCACAGAGGTTTGGTATCTAGATTCTGCTAAACAACATCCCCCGCTAAAGTTCCCAGACCTCCAAAATGTTTTGAACTGGTCAGTTTCTTGTAGGTTTTGTTCACAAAAATTCAATCTCTTAGTGTTTCTAATTGGTATTGCTGACCATGCAAGGCCTTTGGTACAGTATTTTTTGTTCACAAAAAATAAATCTCTTAGTGTTTCTAATTGGTATTGGTGATCATGCATGGCCTTTGGTGATGCACAAGATGAGCGACGAAAGGAAAGAAAAAAAAGCCAAAAGCCACACTCAAGAACAAAACAAATCTCGTTGTAAGACCGAGGTTTTTTTATGGTCCCTTCTTACCTATTTGGTACTATATTAACTTGCCATTTTGGTACCTTGATGCAAGGTGTGCTCGGCAGTCATGGGGGTCCTCTTTGTGTGGATTCCATGTGGCATTTCATATGTTAAGACTACTCGATGTCGTAAGTAGATAATAATGCTCAACCTTGTCTCTGCTCATATTATCCATTTGATTTTAGAAAATGATTTCTACTTGTATTCTCATAAATGATTGTATTTTGCAGGATTTCAAACCTCCTGTAGATGTTTCCACATAAGATGTAAAGCGTGTCCGGGAGATGCTTGTGCGAGTACATTCTTAAGGAGACCATCGACCAGAAAGGGCAAGTTCTACGGTGGTGCACCGTGAGTTTATTGTGACCGAAATGTTGAAACTCATTCGGTCTTCTTTAGTCGGGTGTTGTTGCTCGAGAAACCCGCTTGGCTTGCTTGGTTGGGATCGACATCGCTGGTTCGATCCGTTTTCTCATGACTCCATCCAAACAAGCCCCGAGGAGAGTAACTCGAAACTTGATGTGATCCTAGCTAGCTTGTCTATAAATGTGATCTTGCTTTGCCAATATCCGTGATGTGAGAATGTGTTTGTGATGTCTCCTTACTGTGGTGGTTGCCATATCCCGGCTAGTTCCGGGATGCGGCCCCCGGTGGCCGCCAATCCCGGCTGGTTCCAGGATGCCGCCGTGGACCGGGCAGTTATCGTAGGGATGGTCGCCGTATCTGTAACGGGCGTTAATTAAAGCTCGTTACAAACATTGATCAGTAAGTAACGAGCTTCATTCGGAAAGCTCGTTACAAAAATGCCCACAATGTAACAGGCAGTATAAAAGCCCGTTACCAGTCCTGACCTGTGGGCCCTAGGACATGGTCGTTCATCGAGATATAGGAGACACAGGTTGAAAGCAAGTGTCTCCTTTAATAGAGAGAAAGCAGACACACGTAGAAACAGATGCGTCTCATTTCATCGAGACAGTGGAGACGACAGTTCACAGAATGCGTCTCTGATGTTAATTTAATAGTAACGGGCTCTATTTCATGCCCGTTACCAAAGTTCCATGTGGGCCCAGAGAAACAGCCATTTCACATGATCGGTGACTAGTTGTGGTAACGGTCGTTGTTTGATGCCCGTTACGAATACTTGTTGTGCTGAGACGCGCGTGAAATAGACGCGTGTCATTTCGTCAAGATAGTGGAGACGCAGGTGCACATCAGACATCTCTGATATTGAGCTTATGTAACGGGCTTTTCTTTGGTGCCCATTACGAAAGTTCCCTGTGGGCCCAGAAAAATAGTCATTTCACGTGACCAGTGGCTAGTTTTGGTAACGGTCATTGTTTAATGCCCGTTATGAATATGTCTTATCGGTAACGGGCATCTGCCCGTTACCTTTCTTGGCTTATTTGTAACAATTGATCGGTAACGGGCGTATTGCTCGTTACCAAAGGCGATCTACGCCCGTTACCAAAGCCGTTTTTCACGTAGTGGGAACCGAATTTGGAATGGACGAGCTTGCATTAAATTTAGGTCTACCTTGCCCGTAGCGAAAGTTCGGCAAATCTCCCTTCCTCATGTAGTCGAGCACCTTGGCTTCCTCCGACAATCCTTGTGGACATAGCCATATTCTTCGCACTCTTCACATGTGGATCTTGCTTCGAAGACCTTCAAGTCTTGAGACTCTTTCTTCTCTATCTCCATCTTCTCCAACCTCCTCATGAGTGAATCGATCTTGCCTTCAAGTATATTTTCCTTCTCCACTTGCAAGACTCCTTTGACGTTCCCCATGGGTTGAACCAGATGTAAGCGTCCGGATGACGCCCATGTGTCATTATCCGTGACCTTCTTGAATAGAGTGAAAGCTTGAGTCGGCGTAAGCTCGATGATAGATCTTCTCGCTGATGCATCGATGATCGTCCTTGATGCCATGGTGAGTCCTTGGTAGAATTTTTGAATGAGGTCCTCCTTCGGGAACTTGTGATGTGGAACCGCCCAAGTGTACTCATTGAAGTGCTCGAATGCCTCCGAGATAGTCTCCGTAGGATATTGAGCAAAAGTGGCAATCTTATTACGCAAGCTTTGAGTTTTACCCGGTGAGTAGTACTCCTTTATGAAGGCCCTCGTCAAAGCATTGCAATCTTGCACCGTCTCCGCCGGTTGAGAGTGGAACCATTGCAAAGCTTTCCCGAGTAGAGAGAACAGAAAAAGCCTTGCCCTCATTTGATCTTGAGTCACCCCGTCCATGTTGAATGTCTGACATAGTTGAATGAACGCTTGGAGGTGAAGGTTCGGGTCTTCTTTACCGGTGAAGGGTGAATGTTGCACCATGCGGATTGTTGAGGTCTTGATCTCGAACGGCCTTCGACCTCCGCGAGGTTCAAGATTGGTAGGTCGATGATGTCGGGGTGCATAGCTCCCCGATCTTGCGTTCTTGCGGTTGATCTACCATCGGTGGAAGTCGATTCTCCCGAGGACTTTGAGGTGGTGAATTCTTCGGAGATTCCTTCGATCCTTCGTCTTCCGACTTTAAATCTACAAAATCCAAGCTTTTTAGCTTGTTGTGCTTCGCGTCTCCTTAGCCTCGTAAAGTTTTTCCGGATCATCCACAAAATTATTGGGTTTGTTGGAGAGGTAGCCATCCATCTCCGTTAGGGTTAGTGATAAACAAAATATGCAAAAAAGAAAAAGTAAAAACAAATCTATGAAAAACTAGGGTTAGACAAACTAGATTAGATTTATTTTGAGGATGATCAAAGTTTAGTAGATGCAAAATGAAAAACTAAAAGAAAACTGAAAATCACAAAAAAGCAATAAAAAGATCAAATCTTGATCACTTGTTCCCAAGCAACGGCGCCGGAAAAAGGGGCTTGTTGACGGTTAATAGTTGTATCAAAGTTCGTTTAGACTTGCAAGCGGACAAGTCTCCCGTCATAGTCAAGAGACCCTTCTTCCCTTGAGTGGTGAACCCAAGGTATCGAATCCGTGGAACAAAAGTGTGACGCAAGAGAAGATCTAGTAATGCCAAGTAACTTCAATCTTCGAAAGGTGAAACCCTAATGCATCTAATTAAAGAACATCAAAAACGAATCTAATATACTAAAGACCGGAGGTAGTAAAGATAGAGAGGGTAGATAAACCGATCTAGAGAGATCGGATCGAGCCTTTTGTTGAAGTTCCAAGCAAAAGAAGAAGTGGCAAGTTTAATCTCATTAGAAACCTCTTTAAATCGTGGTTTCCGTCCGACTACGAAAACGCCCGCCTTTCGGAGCTACCATTCCGCCACAACGAACTCCTATTCATGCGGGTAGTCTAGGGCGAGTCCGAGGATAAGTCGAGTTCTTTCGGAAGATCGAGCGTGCACCTCTAGCCACCGCGGCTACAAGAACACCCTATGTGATCTATCTCGAGAATAGATCTAGAATAAGCAAAGCCGATCGAAAATAAAGACTTCGAGAGAAACAATTGATCACTAGAAATTGGATTCAACTTGATAATTCAACTAGTACAATGATACATGAACAAGATCACTACCGGGATCCTACCTTGATCTTGCTTCTAGCTCGGGAACTCCGACGTGGTCTTCCTTGCAAGGTTCCCACGTCGGCTAGGGGAAACCCTAGTCAACTAGCTCGACCCTCTCCTCTCCGAGATGGTGTCCCTCTCTTCTCTGCTCCTCGGCGGCCGATGACGAATGAGTTTATGCGTGGCTCTCGACCCCGGGGCTATAAATAGCCCAAATGGCGGCTAGGTCAAAGGGGGAGGCGACCGGGCCCTAGAATAGGCTGGGCTGACCGGCCTGGGCCCATCCCGGCCCAGTTGCCTGCCGCCTTTGCCCTACGTCGGTTCCCGCGTCTTCTAGATCCTTCCCCCTTCTGCATGTGGGCCCTTGTCGTCAGTTTCTCTCCGAGTTGGACATAGCTCCTTGTCCCGCAAGATTCGACACATTTTCCTCGAGTTTGTTATCTTCTCGGGTTTGGTCCCCGGGCTTCTTGGAGTCAAGTTTGCTTCATTGCATGACTTGTACGGGGCTTCAAGGTCTTGTCACAAGGTGCTTGATGAATTTCTCCCGGAAGTCTTGCTTTCAACGCTAAAACCCCGCATAAACATTAAACTCCAAAACCGACATGCACGAATGAACTTATTATACCAAGGGGGTTAGTGTCGGGCATACACCTCGGGTACCGATGCAACGAAGGAAGAAGACGGACTCCTAATAGAATTCCCCCGTAATCCTACTAGGACTCGTTCCGTGTAATCCTAATAGGACTCCGCCTTGTAACCGACTAGGAACCCGCCCCCCGGACTATATAAAGAAGAGCCGGTACCTAGCCGAACATCCATAATCCCTCCGGGAACAACACCAAGCGCGGGCGCCATACTTGATCCCCCAAACGAGACGTAGGGCTCGCCACCTTGGCGGCCCGAACTCGTATAAATCTTGTGTCCCGTGTCCTTGCGCATACCTTCAAGTTCTCGGTCTCGGATCACGATCCTCCACCGCACAATCTACTACCTCGGGTAGCCCCTTGGTAGGTTTGCCGGTCTAAAACACCGACACCGGTGCGCCGGTAGGGGTGATCATCACCACCGAGCGAATTCGAAGGACCCTCATCAACAAGATCAATCCACTCGTTGACTCACCGAGATCCATTGAAGCAAGTCGCCTTGCTCCTATCAAAGCGGAATCAATTTTCCCACGCCTCGCGTCCGGTGCCTCGGCACGTCGCGCGGCTCGTCGTCGACTACTTCGCCTCGCCGCGCGTCGGGTGCCTCGGCACGTCGCGCGGCTCGTCGTCGACTACTTCGACTACGCCGCACGTTCGGTAGCTTCGGCACATCGCATGGCTCATCGTCGACTACTCGCCTCGCGCGAGCTCGTCGTCGACTACTTCGCCTACGCCACGCGTCCGGGTGCCTCGGCACGTCGCGCGGCTCGTCAAGCGGCTCATCGTCGACTACTTCGCCGCGCGCGGCTCGTCATCGAGTACTTCACCTACGCGAGGCGTCCGGGTGCCTCGGCACATCGCGCGACTCGTCAAGCGGCTCGTCGTCGACTACTTCGCCTCGCGCGAGCTCGTCGTCGACTACTTCGCCTTGAGCGGGCTTGTCGCGCGGCTCATCATCGACTACTTCGCTTCGCGCAGGCTCGTCGTCGACTACTTCGCCTACGCCGCGCGTCCGGGTGCCTCGGCACGTCGCACGGCTCGTCACGCGGCTCGTCGTCGACTACTTCGCCTCGCGCAGGCTCGTCGTCGACTACTTCGCCTACGCCGCGCGTCCGGGTGCCTCGGCACGTCGCGCGGCTCGTCACGCGGCTCCTCGTCGACTACTTCGCCTCCGCCGTGTGTCCGGGTGCCTCGGCACGTCGCGCGGCTCGTCGTCGACTACTTCGCCTCGCGTAGGCTCGTCGTCGACTACTTCGCCTTGAGCGGGCTCGTCGCGTGGCTCATTGTTGACGGTGTATTTTGGTGCACCTAGCATGTTCATTACACTTTGGTTTGGATTTGATTATGGAACTAACCCGCCACTAGGCACACTAATCATATTACAAGTTCATCTTTGTGCGTGCATTTGGAAGTGTTGTGTTTATGTAGGAAAACATGGACATAAAGGACGGATTTGCAACAAGTTCAAAGGAGCATTCATGGAGTCTTGTTCGTGTTCATGAGCTTGCCGAGATCACTTCCAATGGTGGCGAGGACCGAAGTGCTACGAGGAACACCCCGGGGATTGAAGCGTAAAAGATCAAACTTCATGCAAAGAGAGCCTCCATCTTGGACGCGAGGATAACAACATCAAAATCATGCAAGTGGAGGGGGCAAAGTACGTAAGTGCACGAGGACCCACGGAGCAAAAGGGGCGACCAAGGCGGGCCAAATTGGGCTGGGCCGGCCAGCCCAGGCCGGCCGGCCCGGCCCACTTCCGCACCGGTTCGGTCCCGTTTTCCTTGCCCTCGAAGGATCTTCAACCCTAAAACCCCCGAGGCGCCGCCAACACCGAGAAGAGGAGTTATTCGCACCAGAAGGCCATCCACAAGCTAGAGAGAGAGGAGGAGGATCTCCGGCGGGAGATCAACCACCTCGAAGGAAGCACCCTCTCGTGGAGAAGAAGGAAGACATCGGCGGAAGGGAAACCATGATCAACGGTGCCATGATCAGCACCTTGATGGGGTAATCTTCTCATTCGTCCATGGGTTGTAATCGATATTGAGATGTAATCGCACTTTGTTGGATTATCTATCTATCATCTTGTGTTGAATATACATTAATGCTTAAGGTTTGCAACCATGCCGTAAAGGGAGTAAGGCCTCAATGCTTCCTTGGATCCATTCAATGCGCCGTGTCCATCAAAGGTCTAGTCATGAATACCTTCGCGTAGTGACAAGACGAGAGGAGGGAAAGTGCGAAACCGTGGTCACAACCCCGATAGATTAGATTGGTTTTTCATGTTTTAAGCGATTGCATGCTCTAGTATCGTAGACCCGTGGGCGAGTGTCTTCTACCTTGATCGTTTATCATTCTCTCTAGTGTGTTTAGTTGTTTTCTAGTATAATAGTAGTTAGGGTTTTAGTAGCTAGTGTGTCGTTGTTGATCGAACGCTTGTAATCCCCTTGCTCCGCGGATTGACAAGAACCTTGGGAATCCCGTGGTGAAAAAGGTGTGGGGTCCGTACGCTTGCGGATCGTAGAGGGATACGTCTTTTATCCGTCAACAAGCCCCTTTTTCTGGCGCCGTTGCCGGGGAGCAAGTTAGTTTACATCGTTTGATTTGCATCTAACTTAGTTTTATATTTTAGTTTATCTTTTATTTGCTATATCTAACATATATTATCTAGAAAAACACTTGTTTTGTTTTTGTTTTTTGTTTTTATCTTATTGTCTAGATGGAGTTCGTTAATCAACCCGTGGAAGAACCGGAGAAATCATTAAGGGATTACGCTAGCCCTCGATGTGAAGACATAAAAGTACAAGAGTCGGATTCGAAGCTCGAAGCGACCAAGTATGAAATTAAATCCAAGATCATCAAGATGGTAGCGGAAAACCCATTTGAAGGGATGGTTACGGAGAACCCATATAGACACATAAGGGATTTCACGACAATATGCAACACGGTGCGTCAAGAAGGAGTTCCCAATGAATGGTTCAAATGGAATCTCTTTCCCTACTCACTTGCCGGCAAAGCAAAGACATGGTATTCGGTTGCGTCCTTTGAAGTTGAAGGCAATTGGAACAAGTTGACAAAGAAGTTTTGCGAGAAGTTCTTTCCAATTAGCAAGGTTCAACATCTAAGGAGGCAAGTGATCACTTTCATGCAAGGAGAAGAGGAAGGGATAGACCAAGCCCGGGATAGGTTTAATGAATTAATCGAACAAGGACCAAAACTCGGCTTCACCGGTGACGTACTCTTGCATACATTTTTCTTTTCCCTAACCCCTAGTTGCATGCGACACGTCGAAATGTGTGCGGTGGGGATCTCATGGAGAAAACACTCACGGAAGCCGCCCAACTTCTACAAAAAGTTAGTAAAGCGGCTGCCATGCGAAGAGATTGGGAAACAAGACTTGCGGAAGAGCCGGAATACAATTCAAGGAAGAAGAAGCTTGCTGATTTTTCTAAAGAGGCAACCCGGAAGTCACAAAAGAGGAACCGATCATGGAAAAGCTTGAACAAGAACACATCAAGTCAAGAACTACACCAAGCGTCGACTTCGCCACACCAAATGAGACGAACAAGAGAAGCATGTCAAGCGCGAAGCCACTAAGGGAGTTCGAGCCAATGGATTGGGTTCCCATTGATTACGGAGAAGTATTCGACAAGAGAAGACCGTTCCCTAATCAAAAGGGAATGGCAAGAGCATTGGAAGTGGATTTCCCACCGGAGAAGAAAGCTGAAAATTCATACGACCTCGAAACCACCGGTGAGATTTTTGAAAAGCTCTTTGGAGATGACGTGGTGGATCCGGAACATATTGACGAGGTGAAGAGAATCATGGGGATCAAGCCCGAAGCATCACCATACGCTCGCCTCGCTGAAATTTACTCGATAGGATCCGAAGAAGAAGAGAAGATGACGCCACACATGAGTTGCGAGATCAACGGAGTTCAATGCAAAGCTTTATGTGACATCGGAGCCCAAGTAAGTGTTCTATCTTCTAAAATTTACGATAAAGTTCAATACCACAACCTAGACTTAGCTCCAACATCAACGAAATTAATTATGGGAGATGGTAGAACTATCAAACCTCTAGGTATTGCTTGTAACATGAAAGTAAAAATCTCTAGAAACTATATACCAACCGATTTCTTTGTTATTGATGCTTACCATAGTAATTCTGATCATATAATCTTAGGTAGGCCTTTTCTTAAGTTGGTTGATGCCGTGTTAGATGCGGAGAAGGCAAAGTAACAATGAACCTTAATGGAACAAAGTACACATATAACTTTCTTCGTGCTTCTAAACACCTTACACCTTTTCCTCCCGAAGATGAAGAAGTAGAAGAGATAGATAGTCTTTGTTTTGTTGAAACCTTTAGAGACCCGCTGCAAAGAGCGATGGAAAATCAAATTAGTAATCAACAAGATGAAGAACTAGAGGAAGCAACAAAAGGCTTAGAGCCGCATGATGGTAGTGTGGAGGAAGAGAAATTCGAAGACATAGGAGAAATCAAACCCGAGGAGCCACAAGTGCCCGAGGTAGACCTTAAACCTTTGCCCAAGGGATTAAAATATGAATTTTTGGGCCCGGACAAAACTTATCCGGTCATTGTGAGCGACGAGTTGAGTCCCGAAGAAAATGAAGCGTTGCTGATTTTATTAAAAAAACATAGGAAGGTAATTGGATATTCAATTAATGATCTCAAAGGTATTAGCCCAGCCTTTTGCACTCATCGTATACCAATGGAAGACCAATGTAAGCCCGTAGTGGACCACCAAAGGAGGTTAACCCATGCCATGCGAGAGGTAGTAAAGAAAGAGGTTATCAAGTTACTTGATGCCGGAATCATCTACCCGGTTCCGCATAGCGAATGGGTGAGCCTAGACATTGTGTACCGAAGAAAGGAGGTTTGACCGTGGTGAAGAATGAGAAGAACGAGTTGATACCGCAAAGGACCGTGACCGGGCGGCGGATGTGTATCGATTACCGTAAGCTTAACAAAGTGACGAAGAAAGATCACTTCCCCCTACCGTTCATAGACGAGATGCTCGAGAGGTTAGCAAACCATGCTTATTTTTGCTTTCTCGATGGATACTCGGGGTTCATGCAAATTCCTATTCACCCGAAGATCAACATAAGCCAACGTTTACGTGTCCTTACGGAACGTTTGCATATAGGAGGATGCCCTTCGGCCTATGCAACGCTCCGGCCTCTTTTCAACGTTGCATGATGGCCGTATTTTCTGAATTCATCCAAGAAATTGTTGAAGTGTTTATGGATGATTTTTCCGTTTACGGGAAGACGTTCATGGATTGCTTAGCAAACTTAGAAAAGGTCCTTACAAGGTGTGCGGAGGTAGATTTGGTTTTAAATTGGGAAAAGAGCCACTTCATGGTTAAGCAAGGCATAGTGCTCGGACATGTTATATCCGAGAGAGGAATTGAAGTGGACAAGGCTAAGGTAGAGACGGTTGAGCAACTCCCACCTCCTACGGATGTTAAGTCCTTAAGGAGCTTTCTAGGCCATGCCGGATTCTATAGAAGCTTTATAAAGGACTTCTCGAAGATCACTAAGCCTTTAACACACCTTCTTCAAAAGGATGTGGCTTTTGACTTTGATGAGAAGTGTCTAGCGGCATTCCGGACCTTGAAAAATGCGTTGGTGAGTGCTCCCATCATCCAACCTCCGGATTGGAGCCAACCTTTCGAGATCATGTGTGACGCAAGTGACTACGCCGTAGGTGCGGTCTTGGGTCAAAGAAAGGAAGGCCGAGTTCACGCCGTTTACTATGCTAGCAAAACTCTTAGTGGGGCACAATTAAATTACGCCACTACGGAAAAAGAGTTGCTAGCGGTGGTATTCGCTTTCGAAAAATTCAGATCTTACATCGTGAACTCGAAGGTCATTGTTTACACCGATCACGCAAGCTATCAAGTATCTCTTGGCTAAGAAGGAAGCTAAACCACGTTTGATTCGTTGGATCCTTCTTCTCCAAGAGTTTGATGTTGAAATTCGTGATAAAAAGGGGGTGGAGAATGTTGTGGCCGATCATTTGTCTAGGATGAATCGTGGACAAGATGATAAAGAGCCCATAGAAGATAAGATGAGAGATGACCACCTCTATAGAGTGCTTGATAAAGACACTTGGATGATCGACATCATTCGAGCAATTCGAAAGATGCCCCTCGATCATCTAGATAAAAACACTCAAATGAAGATAATCTCCGAGAGTAAGAAATATTTTTGGGATGCACCATACCTTTTCAAACTTGGCAATGATGGAGTGATGAGAAGATGTGTGCCAAGAGAAGAGAGGGTTGAGATTCTAAGGAAGTGCCACTCGGCGGAGTACGGTGGACACTATAGCCATTTTCGAACCGAAGCAAAAGTATGGTCGAGCGGATTCTATTGGCCAGAGATGCATGAAGATACTAAACGATATGTTGCGTCATGCCCCGAATGCCAAAGAACCGGAAACATCTCTCAAAGAAATTCTATGCCTTTGAAATACAACTTGCAAATCGACATATTCGATGTATGGGGCATAGACTTCATGGGGCCTTTTAAAAACTCATTTGGATTCGAGTATATCCTTGTTATGGTTGATTATGTATCCAAGTGGGTAGAGGCTATACCATGTCGTAAAGCTTCCACGGAGGAGTCCATCACTATGATCAAGAACGTGATTTTTCCCCGTTTCGGTACACCGAGAATCTTGATAAGTGATGGAGGAACTCATTTCACCGGGAAGAACTTCAAAAAGTGCTTGTCCAAGTTGGGAATTGAGCATAGGGTCTCCACGGCCTATCACCCACAAACCAACGGACAAGCGGAGACGTCAAATAGGCAATTAAAAAGCATACTTAACAAGACCATAGAGAAGGGAGGCAAGGATTGGTCAAAGAAATTAGACGGAGCTTTATGGGCTTATCGAACGGCGTTTAAAACACCGATAGGTATGACCCCTTATCAATTCGTCTATGGAAAAGCTTGCCACCTTCCGGTTGAGTTGGAACATAAAGCCTATTGGGCGATTAAAGAGATGAACCTTGATCTCGATGCCGCGGTGGTGAAACGAAGAATTCAAATAAGCGAGCTAGAGGAGTTGAGGTTGAAAGCTTATGAAAACGCAAGCATATACAAAGAGAGAATCAAAAGGTGGTATGATAAAAGATTGAAGAAAAAAGAATTTAAAGAAGGAGATAAGGTCCTCCTCTACAATTCGAGGTTTAAAACCTTCGAGAAAGGGGAAATTGCAAAGCAAGTGGGACGGACCTTATGTTGTGCATTCGGTGTTCTCCAACGGAGCGGTAACCATTATGGATATAAACGGCGATCAATTTGTGGTGAATGGACAGCGGCTTAAGGTTTACTACGAACCCGATGTCGTGCCCCTTCACCATGTAGACGTCTTCACCATGGAGGAAGAGCCCGAACGTCCCGCCTAGGATGAAAAACAAGGCATCAACTTCTCGTAAATAATTTTTCTTTTAGTTTTCTGGAGTTTTTCGCGAAGATTTACTCGGGCCAACTTTTTCCCATGGGCTAAGGAAGAAAAAATAGGGCGGTGTGCAAAAACCCGGACCGGCCCGCCCCCGAGGGGTGGGCCGGCCGGCCCGGCGGGACCGGCCCGAGGGGCCGTACGCCCGATGACGCCGAATTTCGCCCGAATTGCTCCTTTTTGACTTCCTTGTTTGGTCGAAAATTTTAAGGGAAGTGTAAAAAAGGAAAATAAGGTTTCCGTGGCTTTTCTCTCGGGACTATTTAATTGGCCGAATTGGGAGCTCGAGGATCAAACCTTTCAAGCAATGTGTTGCACCCTTGTAGCGACCATTGTGCCTCCAAGAAGCTTAGAGTTGAAGCAAGAAGCCAAGAAGCCATCGATGGAGGAGGCGATGCGAGCTCAAGCTACCCGTCAAGAGGACCGCACGCATCCGTTGCGGAGGACGTGTCCCGGCCGGAGCTCTTGCATCTCGCAACCCCGTCGAAGGAGAGAAGGTCCCTACACCCGTTCGAAGGTCGGCACGCCTCCAAGGCATCAAGCGCAAAGATTACAAGGAGGTGTCGCCAGAGCCTAAGGATTATGGGGATAGCGACTACTCCGACGATCGTAGCCCGAGCTCGTGGGCGGCTGCCGGTAGAGATGATGATGATTGGGATGAGCAGCCCAATGAAAGGACTCCCGAAGGCCCCAACGGCGACGGCAACGACGGTGGCGAAGGCAACGACAATGGAGGTGGCAACGATGGTGGTGACAACGGTGGAGATTATGGCGACGACGACCCCTTCGGATTGCATCCGATGTGTTGTCGAGTTTGCCGTCAATCCATCGCGGATCTCTACACGTCGGCCGACGAATGTCTCCAAGCCATGGAAGCGATGAAGCAGCGTATGGAGGACTTGGAGCGCGTAGTTGAAGATGACTACAAGTTCCTTAACCGCAACGTGCGCAAACTCTTCGGCATGGTTGGAAACATGAGAGGCAAGTGGTTCAAAACTTGATTGAAGTACCACTAGATCTAGTTTTCCCCTTAGGATTTTTGTAAGATACGACGAGGACGTCGTATATTTTAAGTGTGGGGGAGAGCTAGCTCGCTAGCCTTAGCTTTTGAACTTCAAATTTAGGTTCGGTTTAATCTTCGTGTGAGAGTCTTAGTGTTTTAATGAGTCTTTAGTTTTTGAGTCTCGTTTTAAAATTTTTGCAAGTGTCTTAAATTAGTGTTGAGTCAAGAAAATCAAATAAAAAGAGTCTTTATATATATCTTTGTGTTTTATGTATTGTTTATCTTTATTTACTTGTTTGTTTAATCTTCGATTCTTGATATATGAACACAAGTATGTGGTTTGAAAAACATTTACCGTGGTGCTTAGTGGAATCGCTACTACTTAAAGTACCCATACCGCACTTCGATCTTGAGCTTCACATGTTAGTTGTGCTATGTTCGATGCTAAAAATTGGAGGATTTCAGTTCTGAAAATTATCTTAAAACCCTTGTAATAAAGGTTAGCAAAACCTCTTTTTCCAAGTTGAGAGTAAGAAAAAATTCCTATCCAAAGCCAAGTTTATTTTCGCTCCACCATAAGTGTGATTAGCACGATGAGTTAGGCTAGGACCCTTCTCTCTTGGTGAGTTTTAATTTCGAGCAATGATCATGTCCTTGTGCTTATCTTTTGTTGCTAGCCTCGTCATATATTCGGTACATGACTTTCACAACGAAAGTCATGATTATCACCGGATTCCATACCCAACCCTATACATCTCTTTTGTACATCGTATTCCTTGAACACAACCTATTTTCAAAGTTTCGTCTCGTCTCTAGCATGATTTATTTAAAAATTCAGATTGTATGCATGCAAGGAAAGAGAGAATTGAAAGCTTTGAAAAGTTGTCAAGAGAGAGAAAAATAAAGAGAAAAAGTATGTGTATGGAAAAGAAAGAAAGAAAAATCATATGTGAATGAAAGAAGAAAAAGAAAAAAGAGAAAAAGATGAGGTAGCAATGAAGATATGAGAGGAATGGATCAAGTGAAAGAAAAGAAAAAAATAAAGTGTAAGGAAGGATGTCACGTTGATTGTGAGACGAAACTTTTACTCTATTTCCAACCATGTGCAATCCGACAACGAGGACATCATCGGTGCCTTGTAGTCACAATTTTCTTTTGCCCTTGCACATGTCCACCATTCTAAATCTTCTCATCCTTGATATCCCTACATACGGTTAATTCTCATGATCATTGGCTTTGAAAGGTAGACAACCATTAGAGGAAGTTCTTAGTTTGACAATACTTGTGTTGATTGCGCTAGCCCTACCTATAGCTCCACTTTACATGATATATGAGAGACTAATGGGAGGTGAGAGTTTTATAAAACTTGGTTAGGATAGCCACTTCATATGAGTGACTTGAGAGAGCTTGGAGAAAGGTTTTTTGTCTAATACTTGTTGCAGGAATTTTTGTTTTGAAAACCATAAAAACCCTCCGATAGAAGCAAAGGAGTAAGCATGGCTGAAATTGAAGACTTCAAGTGAAGAGTTTGAGTTGTGGGGTAAAACTTGACGTGGTAAAAGTTCTAAACGCCCATGTTTATGTTTGATTATCATTACTTTGTGTTTATGTATTAAAGATGAGAAGATTGACTAACTTGTGAAGGAGGATTAATGATACACGATTACAACACCTTGGACGAAATTCTTTTACGAGTACTTGCTCGAGGACGAGCAAGAGCTAAGTGTGGGGGAGATGTTGACGGTGTATTTTGGTGCACCTAGCATGTTCATTACACTTTGGTTTGGATTTGATTATGGAACTAACCCGCCACTAGGCACACTAATCATATAACAAGTTCATCTTTGTGCATGCATTTGGAAGTGTTGTGTTTATGTAGGAAAACATGGACATAAAGGACGGATTCGCAACAAGTTCAAAGGAGCATTCATGGAGTCTTGTTCGTGTTCATGAGCTTGCCGAGATCACTTCCAATGGTGGCGAGGACCGAAGTGCTACGAGGAACACCCCCGGGGATTGAAGCGTAAAAGATCAAACTTCATGCAAAGAGAGCCTCCATCTTGGACGCGAGGATAACAGCATCAAAATCATGCAAGTGGAGGGGGCAAAGTACATAAGTGCACGAGGACCCACGGAGCAAAAGGGGCGACCGAACCGGGCCGGGTGGGCACGGGCGGCCGGCCCGGAGGCCGGCCGGCCCGGCCCACTTCCGCACCGGTTCGGTCCCGTTTTCCTTACCCTCGAAGGATCTTCAACCCTAAAACCCCCGAGGCGCCGCCAACACCGAGAAGAGGAGTTATTCGCACCAGAAGGCCATCCACAAGCTAGAGAGAGAGGAGGAGGATCTCCGGCGGGAGATCAACCACCTCGAAGGAAGCACCCTCTCGTGGAGAAGAAGGAAGACATCGGCGGAAGGGAAACCATGATCAACGGTGCCATGATCAGCACCTTGATGGGGTAATCTTCTCATTCGTCCATGGGTTGTAATCGATATTGAGATGTAATCGCACTTTGTCGGATTATCTATCTATCATCTTGTGTTGAATATACTTTAATGCTTAAGGTTTGCAACCATGCCGTAAAGGGAGTAAGGCCTCAATGCTTCCTTGGATCCATTCAATGCGCCGTGTCCATCAAAGGTCTAGTCATGAATACCTTCGCATAGTGACAGTACGAGAGGAGGGAAAGGGCGAAACCGTGGTCACAACCCCGATAGATTAGATTGGTTTTTCATGTTTTTAAGCGATTGCATGCTCTAGTATCGTAGACCCGTGGGCGAGTGTCTTCTACCTTGATCGTTTATCATTCTCTCTAGTGTGTTTAGTTGTTTTCTAGTATAATAGTAGTTAGGGTTTTAGTAGCTAGTGTGTCGTTGTTGATCGAACGCTTGTAATCCCCTTGCTCCGCGGATTGACAAGAACCTTGGGAATCCCGTGGTGAAAAAGGTGTGGGGTCCGTACGCTTGCGGATCGTAGAGGGATACGTCTTTTATCCGTCAACACCCATCGTCGACTACTTCGCCTCGCGCGAGGCTCATCATCGACTACTTCGCCTCGCGCGAGCTCGTCATCGACTACTTCACCTACGCCACGCGTCCGGGTGCCTCGGCACGTCGCACGGCTCGTCGCGTGGCTCGTCGTCGACTACTTCGCCTCGCGCGAGCTCGTCGTTGACTACTTCGCCTACGTCGCACGTCGGTTGCTTCGGAACGTCACGCGGCTTGTCGCGTGACTCATCGTCGACTACTTCGCCTCGCGCGAGCTCGTCGTCGGCTACTTCGCCTACACCGCGCGTCGGGTGCCTCGTCACATCGTGCGGCTCATCCGCGCTCATCGCGCCGCTCGTCGTCGACTACTTCACCTACGCCGCGCGTCCGGTTGCTTCGGCACATTGCGCGGCTTGTCGCGTGACTCATCGTCGACTACTTCGCCTCGCGCGGGCTCGTCGTCGGCTACTTCGCCTACGCCGCGCGTCGGGTGCCTCGGCACGTCGCGCGGCTCGTCACGCGTCTCGTCGTCGACCGCCTCCGCCACGCCTTCGGGTGCCTCGGCACGCGCGCGGCTCGTCGTTGACTACTTCACCTACACCGCGCGTTCGGTTGCTTCGGCACGTCGCGCGGCTCGTCGCGTGACTCATCGTCGACTACTTCGCCTCGCGCGGCGTCGTCGGCGGGTGCCTGCGGCACATCGCGCGGCTCGTCACGCGGCTTCGTCGTCGACTACTTCGCCTCCGCCGCGCGTCCGGTTGCCTCGGCACGTCGCGCGGCTCGTCATCGACTACTCGCCGCTCGCCGTCGCGTACGGGTGTCTCGACACTCGCGCGCGGCTCGTCGTGCGGCTCATCGTCGACTACTTCGACTATGCCGCGTGTCCAGGTGCCTCGGCATGTCGCGCGGCTCGTCACGCGGCTCATCGCGCCGCTCGTCATCGACTACTTCGACTACGTCGCGTGTCCGGTTGCTTCGGCACGTTACGCGGTTTGTCGCGTGACTCATCGTCGACCACTTTGCCTTGCGCAGGCTCGTCGTCGACTACTTCGCCTACGCCACGCGTCTGGATGCCTCGCCACGTCGCGCAGCTCGTCACGCGGCTCGTCGTCGACTACTTCGCCTCCGCCGCGCGTCCGGGTGCCTCGGCACGTCGCGCAGCTCGTCACACGGCTCGTCGTCGACTACTTCGTGCACCGCGACTTCGTCTTGCGGCCACACCGGCTCTACTTCAGCCACGTCGTGCGTCGTGACTACTTGTCTCGCGTCAACACTAGCTCTACATCAACTACGCCGTGGGCCGCCATGACGTCGTCTTTTGGTCGCGTCACGTCGACCATTCATCTCGACTAGTTTTCCAAACTAGTCGAGAATGGCAGTCACGCCCCCAACAACTAGTCGGAATCAACTCCGACTAGTCAACTTCAGCAACAACCGTCGCGGCTCCATCGGCGACCGCCACGGCTTCATCAACAGTCTGCCCAGGCAGCAACCGCTAAGTCATTTATTTAAATGATTATTGTTTTCTTTTCTTGGCTTGTTCTCCTCATCATGTAGGACTACTTGTCGACTACTCATTTGTGTACGCTTCTCGACGGGTTTTCATGGGAGCTACACTCTGGTGACTACGCTTGGGGTATATCAATCAAGTCACCATGAGCCTACTTCATCAACTCGGGGGCTATCCCAAGGAGGCAGCTTCTAAAGTCCGCTCCGGCGGCAACTTAAAGTCGACTCCGGTCGCACCTTCGCCTACTCCAGCAGCATACTACGTGTGTAAGCTTCGATGGAACCTAGCTGTAAGAGGCCCTCGGGTCCTGGCGACGATGGAACCTAGCTGCACGTGGTCTTCACGCTTTGTACCATGGGTCCAAGTACCCTAAGTACTCGCGCTCCGTACCTTGGGTCTGAAATCCATTGCCCAAGTACTCAAGTCGACTCCGGTCGCACCTTCAAAGTCCACTACGGTGGCAACCATACCTTGGGTCTGAAATCCATAGCCCAGATACACAAGTCGACTCTGGTCGCACCTTCAAGCCGTTCCAGCGGTAACCGTACCTTGGGTCTGAAATCCATGGCTCAAGTACTCTAGTCCACTCCGGTGGCACAAGTCGACGCTAACAGTCGCACCCAAGCCCACTCCGGTGGCACAAGCCGACTTCGGTCGCAATCTTAAGCCCACTCCGGTGGCACAAGCTGACTAAAATCGCAATCTTAAGCCCGCTCCGGCGGCAAAACTATTCGTTTTCTCTGATTTTTCATTCGCTTTGGCTTTCCGGAAAGTGCTTTTCATTTTTTGCATCTTAAGTCCACCCCGTGTGGCGCAAAGTCGACTACTGTAGTCGCATCTAAAGTCCATTTCACACGGCAATCTAAAGTCGACTTCGGTTTTCAAGTCGCATCTCAAAGTCCGCTCCGCGCGGCACAAAGTTGACTTCGGTTTTCAAGTCGTATTTTAATGTCTGCTCTACGCGGCAATCTAAAGTCGACTTCGGTTTTCAAGTCACATGTTGACGGATAAAAGACGTATCCCTCTACGATCCGCAAGCGTACGGACCCCACACCTTTTTCACCACGGGATTCCCAAGGTTCTTGTCAATCCGCGGAGCAAGGGGATTACAAGCGTTCGATCAACAACGACACACTAGCTACTAAAACCCTAACTACTATTATACTAGAAAACACTAAACTACACTAGAGAGAATGATAAACGATCAAGGTAGAAGACACTCGCCCACGGGTCTACGATACTAGAGCATGCAATCGCTTAAAGACATGAAAAACCAATCTAATCTATCGGGGTTGTGACCACGGTTTCGCCCTTTCCCTCCTCTCATCTTGTCACTACGCGAAGGTATTCGTGACTAGACCTTTGATGGACACGGCGTATTGAATGGATCCAAGGAAGCATCGGAGCTCTACTCCCTTTACGGCATGGTAGCTAACCTTAAGCATTAAAGTATATTCAACACAAGATGATAGATAGATAATCCGACAAAGTGCGATTACATCTCAATATCGATTACAACCCATGGACGAATGAGAAGATTACCCCATCAAGGTGCTGATCATGGCACCGTTGATCATGGTTTCCCTTCCGCCGTGTCTTCCTTCTTCTCCACGAGAGGGTGCTTCCTTCGAGGTGGTTGATCTCCCGCCGGAGATCCTCCTCCTCTCTCTCTAGCTTGTGGATGGCCTTCTGGTGCGAATGACTCCTCCCCTCGGTGTTGGCGGCGCGTCGGGGGTTTTAGGGTCGAAGATCCTTCGAGGGCAAGGAAGACGGGACCGAACCGGTGCCCGAAGTGGGCGGGCCGGCCCGCCCGGGCCGGCCGGCCCGGCCCATTTCGGCCCGGTTCGGTCGCCCTTTTGCTCCGTGGGTCCTCGTGCACTTATCTACTTTGCCCCCTCCACTTGCATGATTTTGACGCCGTTATCCTCGCGATCAAGATGGAGGCTCTCTTTGCATGAAGTTTGATCTTTTACGCTTCAATCCCCGGGGTGTTCCTCGTAGCACTTCGGTCCTCGCCACCATTGGAAGTGATTTCAGCAAGCTCATGAACACGAACAAGACTCCATGAATGCTCCTTTGAACTTGTTGCGAATCCGTCCTTTATGTCCATGTTTTCCTACATAAACACAACACTTCCAAATGCATGCACAAAGATGAACTTGTCATATGATTAGTGTGCCTAGTGGCGGGTTAGCTCCATAATCAAATCCAAACCAAAGTGTAATGAACATGCTAGGTGCACCAAAATACACCGTCAACATCTCCCCCACACTTAGCTCTTGCTCGTCCTCGAGCAAGTACTCGTAAAAGAATTTCGTCCAAGGAGTGTAATCGTGTACCACTTATCCTTCTTCACAAGTTAGTCAATCCCTTCATCTTTAATACATAAACACAAAGTAATGGTAATCAAACATAAACATGGGCGTTTAGAATTTTTACCACGTCAAGATTCACCCCACAACTCAAACTCTTCACTCGAAGCTTTCAATTTCAGCCATACTTACTTCTTTGCTTCCATCGGAGGGTTTTTATGATTTTCAAAACAAAAATTCCTGCAACAAGTATTAGACAAAAACCTTTCTCCAAGCTCTCTCAAGTCACTCATATGAAGTGGCTATCCGACCAAATTTTATAAAACTCTCACCTCCCATTAATCTCTCATATATCATGTAAAAGTGGAGCTATAGGTAGGGCTAGCGCAATCAACACAAGTATTGTCAAACTAAGAACTTCCTCTAATGGTTGTCTACCTTTCAAAGCCAATGATCATGAGAATTAACCATATGTAGGGATATTAAGGATGAGAAGATTTAGAATGGTGGACATGTGCAAGGGCAAAAGAAAAATTGTGACTACAAGGCACCAATGATGTCCTCGTTGTCGGATTGCACATGGTTGGAAATAGAGTAAAAGTTTCGTCTCATAATCAACGTGACATTCTTCCTTACACTTTATTTTTTTTCTTTTCTTTCACTTGATCAATCCCTCTCATATCTTCATTGCTAACTCATCTTTCTCTCTTTCTTTTCCATACACATACTCTTTCTCTTTATTTTTCTCTCTCTTGACAACTTTTCAAAGCTTTCAATTCTCTCTTTCCTCGCATGCATACAATCTGAAATTTTTAAATAAATCATGCTAGAGACGAGACGAAACTTTGAAAATAGGTTGTGTTCAAGGAATATGATGTACAAAAGAGATGTATAGGGTTGGGTATGGAATCCAGCGATACTCATGACTTTCGTTGTGAAAGTCATGGACTGAATATATGACGAGGCTAGCAACAAAAGATAAGCACAAGGACATGATCATTGCTTGAAATTAAAACTCACCAAGAGAGAAGGGTCCTAGCCTAACTCATCGTGCTAATCACACTTATGGTGGAGCGAAAAAAATAAACTTGGCTTTGGATAGGAATTATTTTCTTACTCTCAACTTGCAAAAAGAGGTTTTGCTAACCTTTATTACAAGGGTTTTAAAATGATTTTCAGAACTGAAATCCTCCAATTTTTAGCATCGAACATAGCACAAGTAGCATGTGAAGCTCAAGATCGAAGTGCGGTATGGGTACTTTAAGTAGTAGCGATTCCACTAAGCACCACGGTAAACGTTTTTCAAACCACGTACTTGTGTTCATATATCAAGAATCGAAGATTAAACAAACAAGTAAGTAAAGATAAGCAATACATAAAACACAAAGATATATATAAAGACTCTTTTTATTTGGTTTTCTTGACTCAACACTAATTTAAGACACTTGCAAAAATTTTAAAACAGACTCAAAAACTAAAGACTCATTAAAACGCTAAGACTCTCACACGAAGATTAAACCGAACCTAAACTTGAAGTTCAAAAGCTAAGGCTAGCGAGCTAGCTCTCCCCCACACTTAAAACATACGACGTCCTCGTCGTATCTTACAAAAATCCTAAGGGGAAAACTAGATCTAGTGGTACTTCAAGCAAGTTTTGCACCACTTGCCTCTCATGTTTCCAACCATGCCGAAAAGTTTGCGCACGTTGCGGTTAAAGAACTTGTAGTCATCTTCAACTACGCGCTCCAAGTCCTCCATACACTGCTTCATCGCTTCCATGGCTTGGAGACATTCGTCGGCCGACGTGTAGAGATCCGCGATGGATTGACGGCAAACTCGACAGCACACCGGATGCAATCCGAAGGGGTCGTCATCGCCATAATCTCCACCGTTGTCACCACCGTCGTCGCCACCTCCATTGTTGTTGCCTTCGCCACCGCCGTTGCCGTCGCCGTTGGGGCCTTCGGGAGTCCTTTCATAGGGGTGCTCATCCCAGTCATCATCATCTCTACCGGCGGCCGCCCACGAGCTCGGGCTACGATCGTCGGAGTAGTCGCTATCCCCATAATCCTTAGGCTCTGGCGACACCTCCTTGTAATCTTTACGCTTGATGCCTTGGAGACGTGCCGACCTTCGAACGGGTGTAGGGACCTTCTCTCCTTCGATGGGGTTGCGAGATGCAAGAGCTCCGATCGGGACACGTCCTCCGCAACGGATACGTGCGGTCCTCTTGACGGGTAGCTTGAGCTCGCATCGCATCGCCTCCTCCATCGATGGCTTCTTGGCTTCTTGCTTCAACTCTAAGCTTCTTGGAGGCTCAATGGCTGCAACAAGGGTGCAACACATTGCTTGAAAGGTTTGATTCTCGAGCTCCCAATTCGGCCAAATATATAGTCCTGAGGGAAAAACCCTGGGAACCTTATTTTCCTTTTTTACACTTCCCTTAAAATTTTCCGACCAAACAAGGAAGTCAAAAAGGAGCAGTTCGGGCGAAATTCGGGGTCATCGGGCGTCGGGCCACCCCCGGGTCGGTCCGCCTGGGCCGGCCCGACCCACCATGCCTCGGGGCGGGCCGGTCCGGGTTTTTGCACACCGCCCTATTTTTTTCTTCCTCAGCCCATGGGAAAAAGTTGGCCCAGTAAATCTTCGCGAAAAACTCCAGAAAACTAAAAGAAAAATTATTTACAGAAGTTGATGCCTTGATTTTCATCCTAGGCGGGACGTTCGGGCTCTTCCTCCATGGTGAAGACGTCAACATGGTGAAGGGGCACGACATCGGGTTCGTAGTAAACCTTAAGCCGCTGACCATTCACCACAAATTGATCGCCGTTTATATCCATAATGGTTACCGCTCCGTTGGAGAACACCGAATGCACAACATAAGGTCCGTCCCACTTGCTTTGCAATTTCCCCTTTCCGAAGGTTTTAAACCTCGAATTGTAGAGGAGGACCTTATCTCCTTCTTTGAATTCTTTTTTCTTCGTCTTTTATCATACCACCTTTTGATTCTCTCCTTGTATATGCTTGCGTTTTCATATGCTTTCAACCTCAACTCCTCTAGCTCGCTTATTTGAATCCTTCGTTTCACCACCGCGGCATCGAGATCAAGGTTCATCTCTTTTATCGCCCAATAGGCTTTATGTTCCAACTCAACCGGAAGGTGGCAAGCTTTTCCATAGACGAATTGATAAGGGGTCATACCTATCGGTGTTTTAAACGCCGTTCGATAAGCCCATAAAGCTCCGTCTAATTTCTTTGACCAATCCTTGCCTCCCTTCTCTATGGTCTTGTTAAGTATGCTTTTTAATTGCCTATTTGACGTCTCCGCTTGTCCGTTACTTTGTGGGTGATAGGCCGTGGAGACCCTATGCTCAATTCCCAACTTGGACAAGCACCTTTTGAAGTTCTTCCCGGTGAAATGAGTTCCTCCATCACTTATCAAGATTCTCGGTGTACCGAAACGGGGAAAAATCACGTTCTTGATCATAGTGATGGACTCCTCCGTGGAAGCTTTACGACATGGTATAGCCTCTACCCACTTGGATACATAATCAACCATAACAAGTATATACTCGAATCCAAATGAGTTTTTAAAAGGCCCCATGAAGTCTATGCCCCATACATCGAATATGTCGATTTGCAAGTTGTATTTCAAAGGCATAGAATTTCTTTGAGAGATGTTTCCGGTTCTTTGACATTCGGGGCATGACGCAACATATCTTTTAGTATCTTCATGCATCTCCGGCCAATAGAATCCGCTCGACCATACTTTTGCTTCGGTTCGAAAATGGCTATAGTGCCCACCGTACTCGCCGAGTGGCACTTCCTTAGAATCTCAACCCTCTCTTCCCTTGGCACACATCTTCTCATTACTCCATCATTGCCAAGCTTGAAGAGGTATGGTGCATCCCAAAAATATTTCTTACTTTCAGAGATTATCTTCCTTTGAGTGTTTTTGTCTAGATGATCAAGGGGCATCTTTCGAATTGCTCGAATGATGTCGATCATCCAAGTATCTTTATCAAACACTCTATAGAGGTGGTCATCTCTCATCTTATCTTCTATGGGCTCTTTATCATCTTGTCCACGATTCATCCTAGACAAATGATCGGCCACAACATTCTCCACCCCCTTTTTATCACGAATTTCAACATCAAACTCTTGGAGAAGAAGGATCCAACGAATTAAGCGTGGTTTAGCTTCCTTCTTAGCCAAGAGATACTTGATAGCTGCGTGATCGGTGTAAACAATGACTTTCGAGTTCACGATGTAAGATCTGAATTTTTCGAAAGCGAATACTACCGCTAGCAACTCTTTTTCCGTAGTGGCGTAATTTAATTGTGCCCCACTAAGAGTTTTGCTAGCGTAGTAAACGGCATGAACTCGGCCTTCCTTTCTTTGACCCAAGACCGCGCCTACGGCGTAGTCACTTGCGTCACACATGATCTCGAAAGGTTGGCTCCAATCCGGAGGTTGGATGATGGGAGCACTCACCAACGCATTTTTCAAGGTCCGGAATGCCGCTAGACACTTCTCATCAAAGTCGAAAGCCACATCCTTTTGAAGAAGGTGCTTTAAAGGCTTAGTGATCTTCGAGAAGTCCTTTATAAATCTTATATAGAATCCGGCATGGCCTAGAAAGCTCCTTAAGGACTTGACATCCGTAGGAGGTGGGAGTTGCTCAACTGTCTCTACCTTAGCCTTGTCCACTTCGATTCCTCTCTCGGATATAACATGTCCGAGCACTATGCCTTGCTTGACCATGAAGTGGCACTTTTCCCAATTTAAAACCAAATCTACCTCCGCACACCTTGTAAGGACCTTTTCTAAGTTTGCTAAGCAATCCATGAACGTCTTCCCGTAAACGGAAAAATCATCCATAAACACTTCAACAATTTCTTCGATGAATTCCGAGAACACGGCCATCATGCAACGTTGAAAAGAGGCCGGAGCGTTGCATAGGCCGAAGGGCATCCTCCTATATGCAAACGTTCCGTAAGGACACGTAAACGTTGTCTTATGTTGATCTTCGGGTGAATAGGAATTTGCATGAACCCCGAGTATCCGTCGAGAAAGCAAAAATAAGCGTGGTTTGCTAACCTCTCGAGCATCTCGTCTATGAACGGTAGGGGGAAGTGATCTTTCTTCGTCGCTTTGTTAAGCTTACGGTAATCGATACACATCCGCCACCCGGTCACGGTTCTTTGCGGTATCAACTCGTTCTTCTCATTCTTCACCACGGTCAAACCTCCTTTCTTCGGTACACAATGTACGGGCTCACCCATTCGCTATGCGGAACCGGGTAGATGATTCGGCATCAAGTAAGTTGATAACCTCTTTCTTTACTACCTCTCGCATGGCATGGGTTAGCCTCCTTTGGTGGTCCACTACGGGCTTACATTGGTCTTCCATTGGTATACGATGAGTGCAAAAGGTGGGCTAATACCTTTGAGATCATTAATTGAATATCCAATCACCTTCCTATGTTTTTTAATAAAATCAGCAACGCTTCATTTTCTTCGGGACTCAACTCGTCGCTCACAATGACTGGATAAGTTTTGTCTGGGCCCAAAAATTCATATTTTAATCCCTTGGGCAAAGGTTTAAGGTCTACTTCGGGCACTTGCGGCTCCTCGGGTTTGATTTCTCCTATGTCTTCGAACTTCTCTTCCTCCACGCTACCGTCATGCGGCTCTAAGCCTTTTGTCGCTTCCTCTAGTTCTTCATCTTGTTGATTACTAATTTGATTTTCCATCGCTCTTTGCGGCGGGTCTCTAAGGGTTTCAACAAAACAAAGACTATCTATCTCTTCTACTTCTTCATCTTCGGGAGGAAAAGGTGTAAGGTGTTTAGAAGCACGAAGAAAGTTATATGTGTACTTTGTTCCATTAAGGTTCATTGTTACTTTGCCTTCTCCGGCATCTAACACGGCATCAACCAACTTAAGAAAAGGCCTACCTAAGATTATATGATCAGAATTACTATGGTAAGCATCAATAACAAAGAAATCGGTTGGTATATAGTTTCTAGAGATTTTTACTTTCATGTTGCAAGCAATACCTAGAGGTTTGATAGTTCTACCATCTCCCATAATTAATTTCGTTGATGTTGGAGCTAAGTCTAGGTTGTGGTATTGAACTTTATCATAAATTTTAGAAGATAGAACACTTACTTGGGCTCCGATGTCGCATAAAGCTTTGCATTGAACTCCGTTGATCTCGCAACTCAAGTGCGGCGTCCTCTTCTCTTCTTCTTCGGATCCTATCGAATAAATTTCAGCGAGGCGAGCGTATGGTGATGCTTCGGGCTTGATCCCCATGATTCTCTTCACCTCGGCAATATGTTCCGGATCCACCACGTCATCTCCAAAGAGCTTTTCAAAAATCTCACCGGTGGTTTCGAGGTCGTATGAATTTTCAGCTTTCTTCTCCGGTGGGAAATCCACTTCCAATGCTCTTGCCGTCCCCTTTTGATTAGGGAACGGTCTTCTCTTGTCGAATACTTCTCCGTAATCAATAGGAACCCAATCCATTGGTTCGAACTCCCTTAGTGGCTTCGCGCTTGACATGCTTCTCTTGTTCGTCTCATTTGGTGCGGCGAAGTCGACGTTTGGTGTAGTTCTTGACTTGATGTGTTCTTGTTCAAGCTTTTCCATGATTGGTTCCTCTTTTGTGACTTCCGGGGTTGCCTCTTTAGAAAAATCAGCAAGCTTTTTCTTCCTTGAATTGAATTCCGGCTCTTCCGCAAGTATTGTTTCCCAATCTCTTCGCATGGCAGCCGCTTTACTAATTTTTTGTAGAAGTTGGGCGGCTTCCGTGAGTGTTTTCTCCATGAGATCCCCACATGCACACATTTCAACGTGTCGCATGCAACTAGGGGTTAGGGAAAAGAAAAATGTATGCAAGAGTACGTCATCGGTGAAGCCGAGTTTTGGTCCTTGTTCGATTAATTCATTAAACCTATCCCAGGCTTGGTCTATCCCTTCCTCTTCTCCTTGCATGAAAGTGATCACTTGCCTCCTTAGATGTTGAACCTTGCTAATTGGAAAGAACTTTTCGCAAAACTTCTTTGTCAACTTGTTCCAATTGCCTTCAACTTCAAAGGACGCAACCAAATACCATGTCTTTGCTTTGCCGGCAAGTGAGTAGGGAAAGAGATTCCATTTGAACCATTCATCGGGAACTCCTTCTTGACGCACCGTGTTGCATATTGTCGTGAAATCCCTTATGTGTCTATATGGGTTCTCCGTAACCATCCCTTCAAATGGGTTTTCCGCCACCATCTTGATGATCTTAGATTTAATTTCATACTTGGTCGCTTCGAGCTTCGAATCCGACTCTTGTACTTTTATGTCTTCACATCGAGGGCTAGCGTAATCCCTTAATGATTTCTCCGGTTCTTCCACGGGTTGATTAACGAACTCCATCTAGACAATAAGATAAAAACAAAAACAAAAAAAGAAACAAGTGTTTTTCTGATAATATATGTTAGATAAAGCAAATAAAAGATAAACTAAAATATAAAACTAAGTTAGATGCAAATCAAACGATGTAAACTAACTTGCTCCCCGGCAACAGCGCCAGAAAAAGGGGCTTGTTGACGGATAAAAGACGTATCCCTCTACGATCCGCAAGCGTACGGACCCCACACCTTTTTCACCACGGGATTCCCAAGGTTCTTGTCAATCCGCGGAGCAAGGGGATTACAAGCGTTCGATCAACAACGACACACTAGCTACTAAAACCCTAACTACTATTATACTAGAAAACACTAAACTACACTAGAGAGAATGATAAACGATCAAGGTAGAAGACACTCGCCCACGGGTCTACGATACTAGAGCATGCAATCGCTTAAAGACATGAAAAACCAATCTAATCTATCGGGGTTGTGACCACGGTTTTGCCCTTTCCCTCCTCTCGTACTGTCACTACGCGAAGGTATTCGTGACTAGACCTTTGATGGACACGGCGTATTGAATGGATCCAAGGAAGCATCGGAGCTCTACTCCCTTTACGGCATGGTAGCTAACCTTAAGCATTAAAGTATATTCAACACAAGATGATAGATAGATAATCCGACAAAGTGCGATTACATCTCAATATCGATTACAACCCATGGACGAATGAGAAGATTACCCCATCAAGGTGCTGATCATGGCACCGTTGATCATGGTTTCCCTTCCGCCGGTGTCTTCCTTCTTCTCCACGAGAGGGTGCTTCCTTCGAGGTGGTTGATCTCCGCCGGAGATCCTCCTCCTCTCTCTCTAGCTTGTGGATGGCCTTCTGGTGCGAATGACTCCTCCCCTCGGTGTTGGCGGCGCGTCGGGGGTTTTAGGGTCGAAGATCCTTCGAGGGCAAGGAAGACGGGACCGAACCGGTGCCGAAGTGGGGGCGGGCCGGCCCCGCCCGGGCCGGCCGGCCCGGAGCCCAATTTCGGCCGGTTCGGTCGCCCTTTTTGCTCCGTGGGTCCTCGTGCACTTATCTACTTTGCCCCATCCACTTGCATGATTTTGACGTTGTTATCCTCGCGATCAAGATGGAGGCTCTCTTTGCATGAAGTTTGATCTTTTACGCTTCAATCCCCGGGGGTGTTCCTCGTAGCACTTCGGTCCTCGCCACCATTGGAAGTGATTTCAGCAAGCTCATGGACACGAACAAGACTCCATGAATGCTCATTTGAACTTGTTGCGAATCCGTCCTTTATGTCCATGTTTTCCTACATAAACACAACACTTCCAAATGCATGCACAAAGATGAACTTGTCATATGATTAGTGTGCCTAGTGGCGGGTTAGCTCCATAATCAAATCCAAACCAAAGTGTAATGAACATGCTAGGTGCACCAAAATACACCGTCAACATCGCATCTCAAAGTCCGCTCCGCGTGGCACAAAGTCGACTTTGGTTTTCAAGTCGCATCCTAAAGTCCGCACTGTCGGCATCTAAAGTCGACGTCGGTCGCATCTAGTTCGCTTTGACGGCACGACTACTTCTCAAGCTCCACAACTCGATGCCAAACTACTACTCAGAATCTCTCCATCTCGGGGGCTGCACTTCAATTACTACCCGAGGATAACTTCAGCATGCTTCGCTCGCTCTCAAGCTCGGGGGCTCCGCACCAACAACTACTCAACGTGGCTCATGTGACTCTCTTATCTCGGAGGCTACACGCTGCAAGAGTACTCAAATGATGGTTTTCGCGAACATTGAAGACATTTGGATCGATTACCTAATCATTTCAAGACTCGGGGCTGCTATGTTGCACCCATCATTGAATTTCTTCAAGACGAAAGATTCGGAATCAAGATTGACCCTCAGCTAGAGTTGGCGACTCAAACTAAGGCTCAGGGGCTACTCCATATGGAGTGCAATTTTGCAACCGCACTTCCATATAATCTCCACTTCAAGACTGATGAGCTGGACCACCTTCCAGCCTCGCGGCAGTTCAAGTACTATTGAAGACTTCTCCAAGTAGTACTCGAGGACGCTCAAGAACTACTCGAAGAAGCTTCAAGACTACTCGAACTACTACTCTCGACTACAATGTGCTCGGGGGCTTGTCGGGCATACTCCCCGGGTACCCATGCAAGGAAGAAGGAAGGCAAACTCCTCTTAGAATTCCCCTGTAATCCTACTAGGACTCGTTCCGTGTAATCCTATTAGGACTCCTGCCTTGTAACCAACTAGGGACCCGCCCCCTGGACTATATAAAGGAGGGCCGGTACCTAGTCGGGCACCTGATCTCAACCAACACCAAGCGCAGGGTGCCATACTTGATCTCCAAACAGGACGTAGGGTTCGCCACCTTGGCAACCCGAACCTGTATAAATCTTGTGTCTCGTGTCCTTGCGCATACCTTCGAGTTCTCTGTCTCCCGATCACGATCCCCACCGCACAATATACAACCTCGGGTATGAAAGGACCTTGATGTCGCCTAGAGGGGGGTGAATAGGCGTGACGACCAATTTAAACTCTTTCTCCCCAAACACTTGAGCTGACAGTGCTCCACCGGTCAGATCGGTGGTGGTGACCGGTCAGACCGGTCAGGCACTGAACTCCATAGGTGACACCGGTCAGACCGGTGCACCTCACCGGTCAGACCGGTGTAGCACAGAACACCTGCAAAAACAACTTCAAGCACCTCTTGACTTCTAGCACGAACTGAACCTGGTGTGTGGCCTTTGTAGATGAACACAAGCAAGGTAATGATCCCTGCACACACAAGTAACACACCCGAGTAGATCGAAGCGGAAGCAAATGTAATTATGCTAGAAAAACAACTTAGAGAGTCAAACCACACGAAGAAGCGAGGATTTGTTTCCCGAAGTTCACCACCCACTAAGGAATGGCTACGTCTCCGTTGAGGAGCTTGTAAGGCACAATTCCCACAACAAGTCGGGTCTCTTTCAACCACTAACGCCGTGCGTCCTTTGTTGACGGAGCAAGACGTATCCCTCTACGATCCGCAAGCCGCACGCACCCCACACCATTTTCACCACGGATTCCCAAGGTTCTGTCAACTGGCTGAGCAAGGGGATTACAAGCGTTCGATCAACAACGACACACTAGCTACTAAAACCCTAACTACTATTATACTAGAAAACACTAAACTACACTAGAGAGAATGATAAAATCCATCA
The DNA here is from genome assembly GCA_947561735.1 of Cenchrus americanus. Classification (NCBI taxonomy): domain Eukaryota; kingdom Viridiplantae; phylum Streptophyta; class Magnoliopsida; order Poales; family Poaceae; genus Cenchrus; species Cenchrus americanus. The sequence continues at coordinate 84,162,080 of OX387239.1, read as the reverse complement.
AGGTAGAAGACACTCACTACCTGTCTACGATACTAGAGCATGCAATCGCTAAAGACATGAAAAACCAATCTAATCTATCGAAGTTGTGACCACGGTTTCGTCCTTTCCCTCCCTCTCTCACCGTCACTACGCGAAGGTATTCATGACTAGACCTTTGATGGCCACGGCGTATTGAATGGATCCAAGGAAGCATTGGAGCCGTACTTCCTCTACGCACGCGTCGCAAGCCTTAATAAAGCATATTCAACACAAGATGATAGATAGATAATCCGACAAAGTGCGATTACATCTCAAGATCGATTACAACCCATGGACGAATGAGAAGATTACCCCATCAAGGTAAGCCGATCATGGCACCGTTGATCATGGTTTCCCCTTCCGCCGTGTCTTCCTTCTTCTCCACGAGAGGGTGCTTCCTTCGAGGTGGTTGATCTCCACGGGGAGATCCTCCCTCCTCTCTCTCTACCTTGTAGATGGCCTTCGGGTGCGAATAACTCCTCCTCCCTGTGTTGGCGGCGCGCTCTGGGGTTTTAGGGTTGAAGATCCTTCGAGGGCAAGGAAGACGGGGACCGAACCGTGCCCGAAGTGGGCTGGGCCGGCCGACCCGGGGCCGCCGGCCCAGCCCGGGGCTTCGGCCCGGTTCGGCCGCCCCTTTGCTCCGTGGTCCTCGTGCACTTATCTACTTTGCCCCCTCCACTTGCATGATTTGACGCTGTTATCCTCGCGATCAAGATGGAGGCTCTCTTTGCATGAAGTTTGATCTTTTACGCTTCAACTCGGTGTCTCGTAACACTTCGGTCCTCGCCACCATTGGAAGTGATTTCAAAGAAGCTCATGAACACGAACAAGACTCCATGAATGCTCCTTTGAACTTGTTGCGAATCCGTCCTTTATGTCCATGTTTTCCTACATAAACACAACACTTCCAAATGCATGCACAAAGATGAACTTGTTATATGATTAGTGTGCCTAAGTGGCGGGTTAGTTCCATAATCAAATCCAAACCGAAGTGTAATGAACATGCTAGGTGCACCAAAATACACCGTCAACATCTCCCCCACACTTAGCTCTTGCTCGTCCTCGAGCAAGTATCGCAAAGAACTTCGTCCAAGGAGTGTAATCGTGTACCACGATCCTTCTTCACAAGTTAGTCAATCCCTTCATCTTTAATACATAAACACAAAGTAATGATAATCAAACATGGGCGTTTAGAATTTTTACCACGTCAAGATTCACCCCACAACTCAAACCCTTCACTTGAAGCCTTCAATTTCAGCCATACTTACTCCTTTGCTTCCATCGGAGGGTTTTTATGGTTTTCAAAACAAAAATTCCTGCAACAAGTGTTAGACAAAAACCTTTCTCCAAGCTCTCAAGTCACTCATATGAAGTGGCTATCCTAACCAAATCTTATAAACTTCACCTCCCATTAATCTCTCATATATCATGTAAAAGTGTAGCTATAGGTAGGGCTAGCGCAAACAACACAAGTATTGGTCAAACTAAGAACTTCCTAATGGTTGTCTACCTTTCAAAGCCAATGATCATGAGAATTAACCATATGTAGGGATATCAAGGATGAGAAGATTTAGAATGGTGGACATGTGCAAGGGCAAAAGAAAATTGTGACTTCAAGGCACCAATGAAGTCCTCGTTGTCGGATTGCACATGGTCGGAAATAGAGTAAAAGTTTCGTCTCACAATCAACGTGACATCCTTCCTTACACTTTATTTTTTTCTTTTCTTTCACTTGATCCATCCCTCTCATATCTTCATTGCTAACTCATCTTTCTCTCTTTTTCTTTTCTTCTTTCATTCACATATGATTTTTCTTTCTTTCTTTCTTTCTTTTCCATACACATACTTTTTCTCTTTATTTTTCTTCTCTGGACAACTTTTCAAAGCTTTCACTTTCTTCCTCGCATGCATACAATCTGAAATTTTAAATAAATCATGCTAGAGACGAGACGAAACTTTGAAAATAGGTTGTGTTCAAGGAATACGATGTACAAAAGAGATGTATAGGGTTAGTATGGAATTTACGATACTTGACTGTTGTGAAAGTCAATGCTACCGAATATATGACGAGGCTAGCAACAAAAAGATAAGCACAAGGACATGATCATCGCTCGAAATTAAAACTCACCAAGAGAGAAGGGTCCTAGCCTAACTCATCGTGCTAATCACACTTATGGTGGAGCGAAAAATAAAACTTGGCTTTGGATAGGAATTTTTTTTCTTACTCTCAACTTGGAAAAGAGGTTTTGCTAACCTTATTACAAGGGTTTTAAAATAATTTTCAGAACTGAAATCCTCCAATTTTTAGCATCGAACATAGCACAACTAGCATGTGAAGCTCAAGATCTAAGTGTATGGGTACTTTAAGTAGTAGCGATTCCACTAAGCACCACTCAGAACGATTTTCAAACCACATACTTGTGTTCATATATCAAGAATCGAAGATTAAACAAACAAGTAAATAAAGATAAACAATACATAAAACACAAAGATATATATAAAGACTCTTTTTATTTGATTTTCTTGACTCCAACACTAATTTAAGACACTTGCAAAAATTTTAAAACAGACTCAAAAACTAAAGACTCATTAAAACACTAAGACTCTCACACGAAGATTAAACCGAACCTAAAACTTGAAGTTTAAAAGCTAAGGCTAGCGAGCTAGCTCTCCCCCACACTTAAAACATACGACGTCCTCGTCAGATCTTACAAAAATCCTAAGGGGAAACTAGATCCAAGTGTACTTCAAGCAAGTTTTGCACCACTTGCCTCTCATGTTTCCAACTGGCGTTTAAAAGTTTGCGCACGCGCGTTAAGGAACTTGTAGTCATCTTCAACTACGCGCTCCAAGTCCTCCATACGCTGCTTTATCGCTTCCATGGCTTGGAGACATTCGTCGGCCGACGTGTAGAGATCCGCGATGGATTGACGGCAAACTCGACAAGACACCGATGCACCAAGGGGCCGGCTGCCGCCATAATCTCCACCGTTGCCTCCACCGTCGTCGCCACCCATTGCCGTTGCCTTCGCCACCGTCATTGCCGTCGCCGTTGGGGCCTTCTGTGAGCTTCATTGGGCTGCTCATCCCAATCATCATCATCTCTACCGCGCCGCCCACGAGCTCGGCCATGATCGTTCTGAGTAGTCGCTATCCCCATAATCCTTACGCTTCCGCCGACACCTCCTTGTAATCTTTACGCTTGATGCCTTGAGGCGTCGACCTTCTGGACGGGTGTAGGGACCTTCTCCTTCGACGTGGGTTGCGAGATGCAAGGGCTCCTGGCCGGGACACGCCTCCGCAACGGATACGTGCGGTCCTCTTGACGGTAGCTTGAGCTCGCATCGCATCGCCTCCTCCATCGATGGCTTCTTGGCTTCTAGCTTCAACTCTTAAACTTTTTGGAGGCTCAATGGCCGCTACAAGGGTGCAACACATCGCTTGAAAGGTTTGATTCGAGTTCCAATTCGGCCAAATAAATAGTCCCGAGAGAAAGCCCGGGAACCTTATTTTCTTTTTTTACACTTCCTTGTAAATTTTCCGACCAAACAAGGAAGTCAAAAAGGAGCAATTCGGCGAAATTCCGCGTCATCGGGCGTCGGGGCCTCCCGGGCCGGTCCGCCCGGGCCGACCGGCCCACCCCCCGCCGGGGCCGGCCGGCCGTTTTTTTTTGCACACCGCCCTATTTTTTTTCTTCCTTAGCCCATGGGAAAAATTTGGCCCGCAAATTCGCGAAAAACTCCGTAAAAACTAAAAGAAAAATTATTTACGTGTTGATGCCTTGTTTTTCGTCCTAGGCGGACGTTCTCGGCTCTTCCTCCATGGTGAAGACGTCAACATGGTGAAGGGGCACCTATGACGGTTCGTAGTAAACCTTAAGCCGCCGTCCATTCACCACAAATTGGTCGCCGTTTATATCCATAATGGTTACCGCTCCGTTGGAGAACACCGAATGCACAACATAAGGTCCGTCCCACTTGCTTTGCAATTTCCCCTTTCCGAAGGTTTTAACCTCGAATTGTAGAGGAGGACCTTATCTCCTTCTTTTAAATTCTTTTTTTCTTCAATCTTTTATCATACCACCTTTTGATTCTCTCCTTGTATATGCTTGCGTTTTCATATGCTTTCAACCTCAACTCCTCTAGCTCGCTTATTTGAATTCTTCGTTTCACCACCGCGGCATCGAGATCAAGGTTCATCTCTTTAATCGCCCAATAGGCTTTATGTTCCAACTCAACAGAAGGTGGCAAGTTTTCCATAGACGACGAATTGATAAGGGGTCATACCCATTCTTGCAGCTTTAAACGCCGTTCGATAAGCCCATAAAGCTCCGTCTAATTTTCATCTTCTCTGCCTCCCTTCTCTATGGCTTTGTTTATATGCTTTTTAGTTGCCTATTTGATTTTCCGTCGTCCGTTGGTTTGTGGGTGATAGGCCGGGAGACCTATGCTCAATTCCCAACTTGGACAAGCACCTTGAAGTTCTTCCCTGTGAAATGTTCCTCCATCACTTATCAAGATTCTCAGTGGTACCGAAACGGGGAAAAATCACGCTCTTGATCATAGTGATGGACTCCTCCGTGGAAGCTTTACGACATGGTATAGCCTCTACCCACTTGGATACATAATCAACCATAACAAGTATATACTGAATCCAAATGAGTTTTTAAAAGGCCTCCATGAAGTCTATGCCCCATACATCGAATATGTCGATTTGCAAGTTGTATTTCAAAGGCATAGAATTTTTGAGAGCTTCAAGCTCTCCTGGCTCTTTGACATTCGGGGCATGACGCAACATATCTTTTAGTATCTTCATGCATCTCCGCCAATAGAATCCGGCCGACCATACTTTTGCTTCGGTTCGAAAATGGCTATAGTGTCCACTCGTACTCACGAGTGGCACTTCCTTAGAATCTCAAGCCTCTCTTCTCTTGGCACACATCTTCTCATCACTCCATCATTGCCAAGCTTGAAGAGGTATGGTGCATCCCAAAAATATTTCTTACTTTCGAAATTATCTTCCTTTGAGTGTTTTTGTCTAGATGATCGAGGGGCATCTTTCGAATTGCTCGAATGATGTCGATCATCCAAGTATCTTTATCAAGCACTCTATAGAGGTGGTCATCTCTCATCTTATCTTCTATGGGCTCTTTATCATCTTGTCCACGATTCATCCTACAAATGATCTGGCCACAACATTCTCCACCCCCTTATCACGAATTTCAACATCAAACTCTTGGAGAAGAGATCCAATGAATCAAAAGTGGTTTAGCTTCCTTCTTAGCCAAGAGATACTTGATGGTCGCGTGATCGGTGTAAACAATGACTTTCGAGTTGACGATAAGATCTGAATTTTTCGAAAGCAAATACCACCGCTAGCAACTCTTTTCCGTAGTGGCGTAATTTAATTGTGCCCCACTAAGAGTTTTGCTAGCGTAGTAAACGGCGTGAACTCGGCCTTCCTTTCTTTGTCCCAAGACCGTGCCTACGCGTAGTCACTTGCGTCACACATGATCTCGAAAGGTTGGCTCCAACCGTGAGGTTGGATGATGGGAGCACTCACCAACGCATTTTCTCAAGGTCCGAATGCCGCTAGACACTTCATCAAAGTCGAAAGCCACATCCTTGAAGAAGGTGCGTTAAAGGCTTAGTGATCTTTGAGAAGTCCTTTATAAATCTTCTATAGAATCCGGCATGGCCTAGAAAGCTCCTTAAGGACTTAACATTTGTAGGAGTTGGGAGTTGCTCAACCGTCTCTACCTTAGCCTTGTCCACTTCTATTCCTCTCTCGGATATAACATGTCCGAGCACTATGCCTTGCTTAACCATGAAGTGGCACTTTCCCAATTTAAAACAAAATCTACCTCCGCACACCTTGTAAGGAACTTTTCTAAGTTTGCTAAGCAATCCATGAACGTCTTCCGTAAACGGGAAAATCATCCATAAACACTTCAACAATTTCTTCGATGAATCTCCGAGAACACGGCCATCATGCAACGTTGAAAAGAGGCCGGGAGCGTTGCATAGGCCGAAGGCATCCTCCTATATGCAAACATTCCGTAAGGGCACGTAAACGTTGTCTTATGTTGATCTTCCGGTGAATAGGAATTTGCATGAACCCCGAGCATTCATCGAGAAAGCAAAAATAAGCATGGTTTGCTAACCTCTCAGACCCGTCTATGAACGGTAGGGGAAGTGATCTTCTTCTGCCGCTTGTTAAGCTTACGGTAACCGATACACATCCGCCACCCGATTACGGCTCTTTGCGTATCAACTCGTTCTTCTCATTCTTCACCACGGTCAAACCTCCTTCTTCTGCACAATGTACGGGCTCACCCATTCGCTATGCGGAACCTATGTAGATGATTCCGGCATCAAGTAACTTGATAACCTCTTCTTTACTACCTCTCGCATGGCATGGGTTAGCCTCCTTTCGATGGTCCACTACAAAGCTTACATTGGTCTTCCATTGGTATACGATGAGTGCAAAAGGCTGGGCTAATACCTTTGAGATCATTAATTGAATATCCAATCACTTTCCTATGTTTTTTAATAAAATCAGCAACGCTCATTTTCTTCGGACTCAACTCGTCGCTCACAATGATCGATAAGTTTTGTCTCGGGCCCAAAAATTTATATTTTAATCCCTTGGGCAAAGGTTTAAGGTCTACTTCGGCACTTGTGGCTCCTCGGGTTTGATTTCTCCTATGTCTTCGAACTTCTCTTCCTCCACGTTACCATCATGGGGCTCAGAAGCCTTTTGTCGTCTCCTCTAGTTCTTCATCTTGTTGATTAATAATTTGATTTTCCATCGCCTGTACGGGGTTCTAAGGGTTTCAACAAAACAAAGACTATCTATCTCTTCTACTTCTCTTCATCTTCTGGAGGAAAAGGTGTAAGGTGCTTAGAAGCACGAAGAAAGTTATATGTGTACTTTGTTCGTTAAGGTTCATTGTTACTTTGCCTTCTCCTAAGATCTAACACGGCATCAACCAACTTAAGAAAAGGCCTACCTAAGATTATATGATCAGAATTACTATGGTAAGCATCAATAACAAAGAAATCGGTTGGTATATAGTTTCTATAAATTTTTACTTTCATGTTGCAAGCAATACCTAGAGGTTTGATAGTTCTAACACGACCTCCCATAATTAATTTCGTTGATGTTGGAGCTAAGTCTAAAGCTGTGGTATTGAACTTTATCGTAAATCTTGCAAAGATAGAACACTTACTTGGCCCGATGTCGCATAAAGCTTTGCATTGAACTCCGTTGATCTCGCAACTCAAGTGCGGCGTCATCTTCTCTTCTTCTTCGGGATCCTATCGAATAAATTTCAGCAAGGCGAGCATATGGTGATGCTTCGGGCTTGATCCCCATGATTCTCTTCACCTCTAAGAATGTGTCTCCGATCCACCACATCATCTCCAAAGAGCTTTTCAAAAATCTTACCTAAGGGTTCTTCGAGGTCGTATGAATTTTCAGCTTTCTTCTCCGGTGGGAAATCCACTTCCACGCTCTTGCCATCCCCTTTGATTAGGGGAACTGCCTTTCTTGTCGAATACTTCTCCCGTAATCAATAGAACCCAATCCATTGGCTCGAACTCCCTTAGTGGCTTCGCTGACATGCTTCTCTTGTTCGTCTCTGGCTTGAGCGGCGAAGTCGACGTTGGTGTAGTTCTTGACTTGATGTGTTCTTGTTCAAGCTTTTCCATGATTGGCTCCTTTTGTAGGATCTCCGGGTTGCCTCTTTAGAAAAATCAGCAAGCTTTTTTCTTCCTTGAATTGAATTCGGCTCTTCCGCAAGTCTTGTTTCCCAATCTCTTTCGCATGGCAGCCGCTTTACTAACTTTTTGTAGAAGGCGGCTTCCGTGAGTGTTTTCTCCATGAGATCCCCACCCGCACACATTTCGACATGTCGCATGCAACTAGGGGTTAGGTAAAAGAAAATGTATGCAAGAGTACGTCACCGGTGAAGCCGAGTTTTGGTCCTTGTTCGATTAATTCATTAAACCTATCCCAAAGCTGGGTCTATCCTTCCTCTTCTCCTTGCATGAAAGTGATCACTTGCCTCCTTAGATGTTGAACCTTGCTACTCAGGAAAGAACTTCGCAAACTTCTTTGTCAACTTGTTCCAATTGCCTTCAACTTCAAAGGACGCAACCGAATACCATGTCTTTGCTTTGCCTAAGAGTGAGTAGGGAAAGAGATTCCATTTGAACCATTCATCGTGGAACTCCTTCTTGACGCACCGTGTTGCATATCGTCGTGAAATCCCTTATGTGTCTATATGGGTTCTCCGTAACCATCCCTTCAAATGGGTTTTCCGCCACCATCTTGATGATCTTGGATTTAATTTCATACTTGGTCGCTTCGAGTTTCGAATCCGACTCTTGTACCTTTATGTCTTCACACGTAGGGCTAGCGTAATCCCCACGATTTCTCCGGCTCTTCCATCCCGGTTGATTAACGAACTCCATCTAGACAATAAGATAAACAAAACAAAAAAGAAACAAGTGTTTTTCCGGGATAACATATGTTAGATATAGCGAATAAAAGATAATCTAAAATATAAAACTAAGTTAGATGCAAATCAAACGATGTAAACTAACTTGCTCCCCGGCAACGCGCGCCGAAAAAGGGGTTTGTCGAATGATAAAACACGCATCCCCTACGATCCGCAAGCGCATGACTCCCACACTCACCACGGAGGGCTCCCAAGGTTCTTACTAATCCGCTGAGCAAGGGGATTACAAGCGTTTGACCGACAACGACACACTAGCTACTAAAACCCTAACTACTATTATACTAGAAAACACTAAAACTACACTAGAGAGAATGATAAACGATCAAGATAGAAGACACTCGCCCACGGTCTACGATACTCGTAGCATGCACTGCATAAAGACATGAAAACCAATCTAATCTATCGGGGATGTGACCACGGCCTTCGCCTTCCCTCCTCTCGTACCGTCACTACGCGAAGGTATTCATGACTAGACCTTTGATGGACACGGCGTATCGAATGGATCCAAGGAAGCATTGGAGCTCGTACTCTACTCGCACGGTTGCAAGCCTTAAGCATTAAAGTATATTCAACACAAGATGATAGATAGATAATCCGACAAAGTGCGATTACATTTCAAGAACGATTACAACCCATGGACGAATGAGAAGATTACCCCATCAAGGTACATCATGGCACCGTTGATCATGGTTTCCTTCCGCTCAGTCTTCCTTCTTCTCCACGAGAGGGTGCTCTTTTCGAGGTGGTTGATCTCCGCCCTGAGATCCTCCTCTCTCTCTAGCTTGTGGATGGCCTTCTCCGGGTGCGAATGACTCCTCTCGGTGTTGGCGGCGCGTCGGGGGTTTTAGGTTGAAGATCCTCGAGGGCAAGGGAAAACGGGACCGAACCGGTGCCGGGAAGTGGGCTGGTCGGCCGGCCCGGGCCGGCCGGCCTGTGCCCACTCCGCCCGGTCTGGCCTTTTGCTCCGTGGGTCCTCGTGCACTTATGTACTTTGCCCCCTCCACTTGCACGATTTTGATGCCGTTATCCTCGTCCAAGATGGAGGCTCTCTTGCATGAAGTTTGATCTTTTACGCTTCAATCCCCTCGGGGTGTTCCTCGTAGCACTTCGGTCCTCACCACCATTGGAAGTGATTTCAGCAAGCTCATGAACACGAACAAGACTCCATGAATGCTCCTTTGAACTTGTTGCGAATCCGTCCTTTATGTCCATATTTTCCCTACATAAACACAACACTTCCAAATGCATGCACAAAGATGAACTTGTTATATGATTAGTGTGCCTAGTGGCGGGTTAGTTCCATAATCAAATCCAAACCAAAGTGTAATGAACATTCTAGGTGCACCAAAATACACCGTCAACATACACCCTCTCTATCGAGAATGCTGGCGGCAACAACGGAGGATGGCTTCGCAGCCGTAGACCGGGAAGTAGGGGGATTGCCCCGTTGGCTTGGATGGTTGAGTCCGCGGCCCCCGCAGTGCGTTGGGTAGTTCCTTGATCCACTTGCCCCCTTTGGAGTTAGCGGCGTCGTGTAGCCGCTTCTTGAGGGCGTCGAGCACCATCCCATTGGCGCGCTCGACTTGTCCGTTGGCCCGTGGATGGGCGACCGAGACGTATCGACGTCGATCCCGCCGTTCTCGCAGTACTCCCCGTAGCGGGTGGTTGTTGAAGTTGGACCCCGGTGTCCGCTGATGATGTGGTGGGGTAGCCCATAGCGGTGTACGAGTTCATCCGGGAAGTCGAGTACTCCGTCGCCCTTGGGGCATGTGGCCGGCTTGACCTCGATCCACTTGGTGAACTTGTCGATAGCCACCAATACCCCGTTGAATCCTCTGGCGCGGTTGGCGGTGGCCCAATCATATCGAGCCCCCCCGGCGGGCAAAGGGCCGAGGTTGGCGGTATGGTGACTAGCTTGTAGGGCCGGGACGTGTTCTGCTGGCGAAGAACCGACATCCTTGGCACCTTCGACGAGTTCTTCGGCATCGCCCAGGGCTGTGGGCCAGTAGAAAGCTCGCGGAAGGCCTTGCTGACTAGCGTGCGTGAAGACGCGTGGTTGCCGCGAGATGCCCTTGTGGATCTCCTCCAAGATGTCCTTGCCTTCTTCGCGAGGGACGCACTTCATGAGTACTCCAGAAGATGCGCCCCGCTTGTAAAGCTTGTCTCCGACGAGGACGTAGGATTTGGCGCGGCGGACGAGTTGTTCGTACAGCGTTCTTGTCGGAGGGGACCTTCTGCTCGCCGAGGTAGTCGATGAAGGGTTGCCTCCAGTCCACGTCGATCATCATGACCTCCTGCCCAGCTGGTGGATTAGGCGGGTACAAGTGGTCGGTGGCGCCGCTCCGGATGGATGGCGCGTGAAGCTCATGGACGAAGACGCCGCGGGTACTTGGGCGCGGGTAGATCCGAGCTTCGAGAGGACGTCCGCTGCAATGTTGTTGTCGCGGACGATGTGATGGAACTCGAGACCATAAAATTTGTTCTCGAGCTTGCGGACTTCTAGGCGAGGCGTCCATGTTCTCCTTGTTGCGGTCCCGGGACTTGTTGACTTGGTTGATGACCACCGCGGAGTCGCCGTAGACTAGTAGCCGCTTGATGCGAAGTGAAGCCGCGAGGCGGAGCCCGTGTAGAAGAGCTTCGTACTCGGCTTCGTTGTTTGAGACCTTCCGGAAGATGCGGGACGTACTTGAGTTGTTCGCCCGTTGGAGAGATCGGGAGTACCCCCGCGCTGCGCCTTCGAGGTTGAGTGAGCCGTCAAAGTACATCACCCAATGCTGCGGTCGTACGGTGGGAGTAGGTAGGCGGTTCTCCCGCCACTCGCCATGAAGTCGACTAGTGCTTGCGACTTGATGGTTGTGCGTGGTTTGAAGTCGATGGTGAGGGCGCCATGCTCGACGGCCCACTTGGAGATTCTTCCGGTGGCGTCTTGGTTCCTCGGGATGTCGCCGAGCGGGTAGTCGGTGACGACGGAGACCGAGTACTCACGGAAGTAGTGTCGTAGCTTCCGCGAGGTGATGAGTAGAGCGTACGAGAGCTTCCGCACGGGCTAGTAGCGAGCCTTGGACTACGATAGAACCTCGGCCGACGAAGTAGACTGGGCGGCCCCGGGCCCGGATAGGCGTGGCCGTCTTCCCGCCACTCGACAACGATGGCGATGACCGACCACGTGAGTAGTCGCGGCTAGGTAGAGCGATGGGCGCTCGCCCTTGTGAGGAGCGTGAGGATTGGCGGTTTTGACGGGGAAGTCCTTGAGGCCGGGCAAGGGCTTGATCCGCCTCGCGAGTCCACACGAACTTCTCGTGATGCTTGAGTAGTTTGAAGAAGGAGAGGCCCCGTTCTCCCTAGCCTCGAGATGAATCTGTTCAATGCCGCCATGCACCCCGTCGGCACGGGACGTCCTTGATGCTCGTGGGAGCTTTCATGCTTGGTGATGGCGGAGATCTTCTCGGGGGTTGGCTTCAATGCCGCGCTGGCTGATGATGAAGCCGAGTAGTTTGCCCGAAGGGACGCAGAAGACCGCACTTGTTCGGGTTGAGCTTCCAGCGGTACTCGCGTAGCGATGCGAAGGTCTCTTCAAGGTCGTCGATGAGGGTACTGGAGTCCCTGGTTTTGACAACCACGTCATCCACGTAGGCCTCGACGTTCTTGTTGAGTTGCCGCTTGAAGCAGGCCTGGATGGCCCGTTGATAGGTAGCGTCGGCGTTCTTCAACCCGAATGACATGGTCGTGTAGCAGTACGCGCCAAACGGGGTGATGAACGCGGTCTTCTCCTGGTCTTCTTCCTTGATTGCGATCTGGTGGTACCCGGAGTAGCAGTCGAGGAAGCGAAGCGAGTCGCGGCCCCGCCGTGGAGTCGATGACTTGGTCAATCCGCGGCAACCCGAAGGGGTCCTTGGGGCGGTGCTTGTTGAGGTCGGTGTAGTCGACACACATCCTCCACTCGTTCGAGTTCTTCTTGCGGACGAGGACGGGGTTGGCGAGCCACTCGGGATGGAAGACTTCTCTACGATGAAGCCGGTACCTGCGAGTAGCTTGGCAAGCTCCTTCTTGATGGCGTCCCGTCCGTCGTCGGCAAAACGTCGGAGGTGTTGTCGCTTGGGGGTGGCCTTTGGATCGACGTTGAGGCGGTGCTCGATCGGCTCCCGGGCACTCCTGGCATGTCGGCGCTTCCACGCGAAGATGTCGCGGTTAGCCCGAAGGAAGCCGATGAGCGCGTCTTCCTATTTGGGGTCGAGGCCGGCCCCGATGGTGGTGGTCTTCTTGGGGTCGCCTGTTCCAAGGTCGACCGTCCCGACGAGTACCTCCTCGGGTGGGCGAGGCTTGTTGGTCTTTGTCGGACTTCTGCGGGATGTCGAGTTCGCTCGTGGCGAGCTTCTTCGACGCGGCGTAGACCTCCATCATTGCATTGGGTACTTGGTTCGTGGAGGGCGATCACCACGGCTTCGTATCGCGTCGTGGGAGATCTTCAAGTCCCCTTGGAGGGAGAGTACGCCGACTGGACTTGGCATCTTGAGTACCAAGTAGGTGTAGTGGGGCACCGCCATGAACTTGGCGATGGCGGTCTGCCGAGGATGGCGTGGTAAGAAGTCTCGAAATCCGCGACCTCGAACTTGATGTACTTGGTGCGGTAGTTATCCCGAGACGCCCGAAGGTAGCGGCGGTACCACCGAGCCCGGTGGGATAGCCGCGTTGCACGGGACGATGCCGTAGAAGGGTGTGCTGCTCTTGGTGAGCATGGGGGTGACGTCGAGGTTCATCTTCTTCAAGGTCTTGGTGAAGAGGACGTTGAGCCCGCTTCCACCGTCGATGAGCACCTTGTTGAGCTTGGAACCCGCCACTGTTGGCTTCAGGACGAGGGGGAACCGTCCTGGTTCGGAGAAGTTGGTCCATTGGTCCGCGCGGGAGAAGGTGATGGGTACCTCCGACCACCTGAGGGGGGTCGGGACCGCTGGTTCAATGGACATCACTTCACGACGGGTAGCCTTCTGCTCCCGCCTGCTGGGCAGTCCGCCGAAGAGGACGTTGACGGTCTTCTCGGGTTCTTGGAAGTCGTTGTCGTCGCCGTCCTTCTTCTTGCCCTTTTGGTCGTGAGGGTGCGGTGGCTCCGGCGTATCTTTGAGTGCATGCAGTGGTAGCCTTGCTCGGTAGTGTGGTTGCCGTTTGGATGCCACGGGCACTTCTCCTTCAGCAGGTCCTTGAACCCGCCAGAATTCTTCTTCGAGTTCCCTTTCGGAGGGCGGCCGGATAGCCGCGATGGTGTTGTCCGGCTTGCGCTTGCGGTTGGGACCCGAGTAGTAGTAGTAGTAGTTGTTGTTGTTGTTGTTGTTGTTGCGGCCGCCCTGGTTTGTATTGCCGCTTGCCGCCGCCGCCCGGTTCCGCTTGGACTTGCCGCGGATGGCATCGTACTTGGCGTTGGCCTTGTCCTCTTCATCCGCCCGGGACGTGATCATGTCCTTGAGGTGAGGGATGGACTGGGGCGGCGACGACCGAAGTCCTCGAAGGTGCGGTGATGGTAGAGGCCGTCCGGAAGAGGTCGATGACCTCCTTGTCGGTGACGTCGACGACGGTAGCTCGCTTGTCGAAGAAGCGGCGCATGTACTTGCGGAGGGTCTCGCCTTGTTCTCGCTTGATCATGGCAAGGTCCATGTGAGTACCCGAACGGCCCATGGCGCCGCGAAGTTGCTCGTGAACTGCTCCTTCAACTGGTCCCACTTGTCGATCGAGTGCTTGTCCAGCGACTCGAGCCATGTGAGTGGAGCTTGGTCCAGACAGAAGGGGAAGTAGAGGCATTTGGTGTCGCTGTTGCCGCCAGCGTTCTCGATGGAGAGGGCGTAGCATCGGAGCCATTGGATGGGATCCTGCTTCGCGTCGTACTTGGTGATCCCCAAAGGCTTGAACTTGTCGGGGAGGAGCAGGTTGCGAAGCCGGGGTGAGAAGGCGGGGAAGCCGTCGCCTTCAGCAGCGGTGGCCGACTTCTTCTGCCGCAACTCCTCGATCCTCTGGCGAGCATCGTACCCGCCATGGGAGGCGCCGGAGGCATGGCTGTGAGCGTGGCCACGGCCGCCGCGGCGCCGCCGCCGCCTCCGGCTCTCTGTTGGCCGTGGTTGGAGGGCTGCCGCCGTCGGCCGCCGCCGCCGTCGGGGGGTCGTTGCCGCCGCCCGCCGGCCGGAGCGCGGTGGGGAACGACCTCTCGGTTGCCTTGGTCCTGCGTGAAGGTCCGCCGGCGTTGGAGCGGCGGCGGTTTGGATCGGCCGGGAGGTCGGCTCGAGTACGGTTGGGGCCGGGGTCGGCGGCGCGACTAGTAGCTTCGTTGTCGCGGGGTTTAGGCGGGAGAGGTTGGTTGACTCGGTTGTCGACCCGCATGAAGTAGGCGTCTTCGGCCGAGCTTGGCGATGACCTCTCCGGCGCGTATGCCCCGAGCTCGGCGTGCGATCGCGCGTGATCGACATGAGGCACGCGCTCGGGGGTGGTGTGTACTCTGCTCTCGACCGCCTCGAGAGCTTCCGCAAGGTTGCGGATGGGAAGGTTGTCTGCGAGCCGCCGGCGCCGTTCGCTACGCTTCTGTTGCGTTCGCGTCGGGCGTCCCTGTTGGCGACGGTCTCGTCCGCTCGAGTGCGTTGGCGGACAACTCGTCCGTGAAGATGTCCTCCGGTACCGTCTTCGGCCGTGCACGAGGGTCACGGAGTTTCGCCGGCAGCCATGAAGACTTGGCGATCGGGGGTACCCAAGGCCGGACTCGGAGGGTGCCACCTCGGTTGGTGTGTTTGAGTCGGCTGGCCCCGGTGGTGTTCCCTCTGGAACGGTAGTGAGTCGATGTAGGCGACGTAGCGTGAGTCCTCCTTTGCCGGGTCGGCGGGCTTGCGGTCGACCGATAAGAGACGTATCTTCCGGCCGGCGTCGATCTTATAACCGGCCCCGGGGGGCGCCCCGACAAGGGAAGCTCGGTGGAGTCATCTTCGGACTCGGGCTCCTCGGGGTCCGACCCGAAGTCGAACTCGTAATCCGGGTTCGAGTAGAACTCGGAGAGAGAGGGCTGGAGTCCGAGACGTGGTCGGGGACGGCGTCGGAGTCCAAGTTGTACTCGGTTACGGGCTCCTTGCCGGCCGGCGTGGAGTAGGAGCCCCCGTGCGGGCCGGCCGAGGACGCGGGGGCCACGCGCGGAGCGCTGGCGTGGTGAAGGGGCCGTCTGCGATGGCTGGGCAGCCGGCTCGCATGCGATGGCCCATGGCGACGTCGGGTTCGAGTTGGAGACGGACTCGAGCTCGAAGTCAGCGTGGATGTTGGAGAGCGAAATTTCGCCGAACTTGCCGGCGAGTTCGCCTGTGACAACTTCGGGGAAGCGTCACAAGGCTTCGTCCTCGAGTCGGGCTGCATGATCAGGCGACGCTGGAAGGAGCCCGCGTCATCGGCGGTGCGGACCCAGGGCGCCGAAGACGAAGGTGTCGCCAAAGTTGAAGGCGACGGTTGGCTTGATGTGAACGGAAGCCGTCGAGTTCGCCATGTGATCTCGAGCGAGACCCCCTACCGGCGCGCCGGCTCTCGGTGTTTTAGACCGGCAACCTACTACGGGGGAGTACCCGAAGTAGATGAATGTGACTCGCCGAGATCGGTAACTCGAAGGAAGAGACACGTGGCACACAATTTAGACGAAGTTCGGGCCGCGAGGTGCGTAAT
Organism: Cenchrus americanus; assembly: GCA_947561735.1. Lineage (NCBI taxonomy): Eukaryota > Viridiplantae > Streptophyta > Magnoliopsida > Poales > Poaceae > Cenchrus > Cenchrus americanus. The sequence goes on along the minus strand of OX387239.1, from coordinate 84,145,864 downwards.
ACCCTACGTCCCGTATGCTTTGCGTAGCTACGGATTGATAGGGCACGATTACACGATGGTGCAATGGTGCGCCGTGAGTTGTATGAGAAGAGATTGGATGAGGGGATCGGTCCTGCCTCGCCTTATATAGTCGGGAGGCAGGGTTACAAGTCGGAGTAGGAAGAGAGTACTAGTCGAGTACGTCTAGGAGTCCTCTATACAGTGCGGAACATGTACAGCTTCCTAACCGAGTACTACTCCTGTGTAGTCCTTGTGCTCCACGCCTTCAGATGCCGTGTAGCGCATGCGGGTAGTCCCAGGGGCCCACCGAGTAGTCGGTCCTGGTACCCACCGAGGTAGTGAGCCCGGGAAGGTCCATACGACAAAGTCCACCCCGTGTAGCGCAAAGTCGACTATTGTAGTCGCATCTAAAGTCCGTTTCACACAACACATGACAATCTAAAGTCAACTTCTAAAGTCGCAAATCAAAGTCCGCTCTCCGTGCGGCAACTAAAGTTGACTTCGGTTTTCAAGTCGGATCTCAAAGTCCGCTCCGTGTGGCACAAAGTCGACTTTAGTTTTCAAGTCGCATCTCAAAATCCGCCTGCGCGCACAAAGTCGACTTCGGTTTTAAGTCGCATTCTAAAGTCCGCACCGCCGGCGCCTAAAGTTGACTTTGGTCACATCTAAAGTCCGCTCTAACGGCATGGCTACTTTTTAAGCTACGCGACTCGACGCCAAATTACTACTCGGAAACTCTCCACCGGGGGGCCGCACTCAAATTACTACTTGAGGATAACTTCGGCATGCTTCACTCGCTCTCAAGCTCGGGGGCTCCGCACCAACAACTACTCGACGTGGCTCATATGGCTCTCTTATCTCGGGGGCTACACGCTCCAAGAGTATTCGGATGATGGCTTTCGTGGGTGCGAAGACCCTTGGATTGATTACCTAATCATTGCAAGGCTCGGGGGCTACTATGCTACACCCCTCATTCAAATTTTTCAAGATGGAAGATTCGGAATCAAGATTGACCCTCGGCTAGAGTCTACAACTCAACCTAAGGCTCGGGGGCTACTCCATATGGAGTGCGATTTTGCAACCGCACTTCCATATAATCTCGATTTCAAGATTGATGAGTGGACCACCTTCCAACCTCGTGGTAGTTCAAGTACTATTGAAGACTTCTACAAGCAAGTACTCGAGGACACTCACGAACTACTCGAAGAGGCTTCAAGACTACTCGAACTACTACTCTCGACTACAATGTGCTCGGGGGCTTGTCGGGCATACACCCGGGTACTCATGCAAGGAAGGAAGAAGACGGACTCCTACTAGAATTCCCCCGTAATCCTACTAGGACTCGTTTCGTGTAATTCTAATAGGACTCCTGCTTGTAACCGACTAGGAACCCGCCCCCCGGACTATATAAAGGAGGGCCGGGTACCTAGCCGAACATCCATAATCCCTCCGGGGAACAACACCAAGCGCGGGCGCCATACTTGATCCCCCAAACAGGGTTGTAGGGCTCGCCACCTTGGCGGCCCGAACCTGTATAAATCTTGTGTCCCGTGTCCTTGCGCATATCTTCAAGTTCTCGGTCTCCCGATCATGATCCCCACCGCACAATCTACTACCTCGGGTACCCCCTTGGTAGGTTTGCCGGTCTAAAACACCGACAGTTAGTACCAATGGATAAGATATAAAACTCATGCCAACACCGAAGGTAAACTCATGGCTAGGTTGATGGAATTTCACCATCAACAATAAAGAAAAATTAATGGAATTGGCTAAGCTTTATGATGATGATTTCTGGGAATATGATCTTAGGAGGCTTAGAGAACAACTTGATGTATGGATTAATGAGGTTAGAAGGGATCCTAAGTTTGCAAAATTGTCATGAAATTGGTGATCTTGCTATCAAGATGGTCCAGACTGAGATGAACAAATACTACAAATTTGTTTACTGCCTTGTTGAGTTAGCCTTATTTTTGTTGGTTGCAACTGCCACAATTGAAAGGATTTTCACATCTATGAAAATTATCAAGATAGAGTTGAGGAATAAGATAGGGAATGATTGGTTGAATCATAGGATGATATGCTATAATGAACGAGAGATTTTTGCAAGCATTGAAGGGTTAGGGTTTAGGATTTGAAGAATCGACTCGTTGTAAAAGTTACCACCTCGTAGCTGTAATGCAAGTGGCATGTTTCATATCCAATAATTCAATTGTCATTTTCCACTATTCAGTTATGTTTTGTATATTTTAAAATTTATTTGTTTCCATATGTAGGCTTGGGTGTCCTTCCTACTGTGATATGCGAGGAGTTAATGACGGACCAGATTGGCACTAGTTAGGTATTTATTTTATCAAGTTTGTTATGCAGTAATGCAAATGGATCTAAAATTGTGACATACTAGTCTAAATTGTGCATTTTGAGCACTTTTATCGATATATGAACTATCGTTATTTTGGGTATCACTATTTTGTGGACTGCAGTGAGACTTAGTGGTATAAGTGTTTATTATGTGGCCCTAGGCGTTAAAATGTGCTAGCTCTAGGCGCTAAAATCTGCTAGCTACGCCACCGAGGGGGGGGGGGGGTAGTGGACACTGTATCGTGGAAGAAGATAAGTTAATGGACGCAGGTAGAGGACTGAGTCAAAGCTAGCCTTTCGTCATTTTGAAGACATGGCTCCCTAATGTGGCAGTTTGTGTTTATTTTATGAGTTTGTAAGGACTTTTTGATCCATCAAATGATCTTAAATAAAACATTTGTCAAATACAAAGTCTTAGATTTCAAAGTTACCATTTTTTGTGTGGAATAATTTCTAGGTGTGGGTGACGTCATCACCGTGCTTAGTTATGATTTCCAAGTGCGGGTGATGCCATCACCCGTGCTTAGAAATGATTTAATTTTTTTATTTTTGTTTTAAAATGTATTTTTGATCTTTTAAATGATCCCAAATGCAAAAAATGTCAACTACAAAGTTTTATATCTCTTTAAGCTCCACAATTTTCATATAAATTATTTATTCATATGAGATGACATGAAAATGTTTGTATTCATTAAGCTCATTCACATATACTCATCCATTAATATATACATGCATATATTACTTCTTTTATGTACTTATATACATTTGATTTTTATTTATGTACATTTGGATAATGGTGAATGTTACAACTTTTAAAAAAAGCTTCTCCCTAATTGATATATTTTGAAAATGTTTCAAAATTTATATATTTGAAAACTAGAGAACTTACAATAATATTTTAGAGTATAAAACAAACTCAAATGAAAAACATGAAAACTTGAAAGTGTTGGGTCTCATTGAGCTCTACAAGTTTAATGTTAAGCTTTTGGATAGACCAATTCATTTGAAAATTGAAAAGTTATAAATTTAAAACTAGCAAACTTAAATGGATATTTTGAAATATTAAACAATCTCAAATGAAAAAAAGATTCAATTACAAAGTTTTATGTCTCGTCGAGCTAAACAATTTTGATATAATGTTTGTCGATCGTCTTAACTCCGCCTATGGTGGGGTGCCTAGGTGTCCCAACATAGCGGGTCCCAAGCCCCGATAAAGGAGGAGGGTTGTGGTAGGCTTGGCGAGCCAACGTAAAAACTTAGCCACTCTTACGGAGATGAAACCCAAAAGAATCCCGTTGGGGCGTAACCCTCTTAGCGACGCGCCATGCGGAACCCGGGTATGGTGTTAAATGTGCAAGGGCCGGCCGTCACCCCCGTGACGCGTCGTGTCGTGATGCGGGCACGGTGTCAAGTGAGCAAAGATCGGGTCGCCACATCCTTAGTGGCGCGCCACATCGGCGCCGGGTGTGGTGCAAAATGAGCAAGGGTCTTCACACCGGCCGACGGGTGCGAAGGGTAAGGAAGCTAGTCGACCCAACTAGGATTCGTATAGGTAGCTGGAACGTAGGGTCTCTTACGGGTAAGTTAAGAGAGTTAGTCGATGTTGCGATTAGGGAGGCGGGTAAATATTCTATGCGTTCAGGAGACCAAATGGAAGGGCCAGAAGGCGAAAGAAGTGGAGAATACCGGCTTCAAACTTTGGTACACGGGGACAACATCGGGTAGGAATGGTGTAGGTATCTTGATCGATAGGAGCCTTAAGGATGGGGTTGTTGATGTCGGGAGGCAAGGTGACCGGATTATCCTTGTTCGGTTGGTAGTTGGTGATTCGGCTGCGAACGTGATCGGTGCTTATGCACCTCGGGTAGGTCTTAGCGAGAGCATCAAGAGGCGAGTTTTGGGAAGATGTGGATAGCATGGTTAGTACCGTGCCTGTCAGTGAGAAACTCTTCATAGGAGGAGACCTCAACGGCCATGTGGGTGCGACTAATGTGGGATGGGAGCGGGTGCATGGGGGGTTCGGGTATGGTAGTAGGAATCAAGAGGGGGAGGATGTCCTGAACTTCGCATTAGCCTACGACCTATTGATATCGAACACCCTCTTTAGGAAGAGGGAATCCCATCTAGTGACTTTTCGTAGTGGTCAACACTCTAGCCAGATCGACTTTATTCTTGCAAGGAGGGAGGATAGACGTGCGTGCTTAGACTGTAGGGTGTTTCCTGGGGAGTGTGTTGTCCCTCAACACAAGCTTGTGGTGGCGGATTTTCGCTTTCGGGTACGTGTCCTCCGGACAAACGAGGCCAAGATTGCAAGAACGAAGTGGTGGAAACTTAGAGGAGAAGAAGCGCAAAGGTTTAAGGAGAGGATGCTAGTCGAGGGGCCTTGGGAGGAAGGCGAAGATGCGGAAGACACGTGGCTAAAGATGGCAACATGTGTTCGGAAGGTGGCTTCGGAAGTGTTTGGTGTGAGCAAGGGAGGCAAACGAGAAGTGAAAGACACCCGGTGGTGGAATGACGAGGTGCAAAGGACTATCAAGGAGAAGAAAGAGTGTTACAAGCGCCTCCATCATGACAAGAGTGCAGCCAACATTGAGGGATATAAAATAGCAAAGAGGGCTGCAAAGCGAGCGGTGAGTGTAGCAAAAGGTCAGGCGTATGATGACCTTTACCGGCGGCTAGGCACGAAGGAAGGGGAGAAGGACATCTATAGGTTGGCTAAGATCCGAGAGAGGAAGACAAGGGACATCAACCAAATCAAATGCATCAAGGACGGAACAAATCGACTTCGGTGAAGGATGAGGAAATCAAGGACGAGATGGAGAGAGTACTTCGACAAGCTGTTTAATGGAGAGAATGAGGATCCTACCCTTGAGTTGGATGATTCATTTGATGATACCAACAGACGCTTTGTGAGGAGAATTCAAGAGGCAGAGACCGCAGAGGCCTTGAAGAGGATGACGGGAGGCAAGGCATTGGGACCTGATGGTATCCCCATTGAGGTGTGGAGATGCCTGGGTGCCAGAGCGGTAGTTTGGTTAACTAAGCTTTTTAACCTTATTTTTCGGTCAAACAAGATGCCTAAAGAATGGAGGAGAAGCATATTAGTACCGATCTTCAAGAACAAGGGAGACGTTCAGAGTTGTACGAACTACAGTGGAATTAAGTTGATGAGCCATACGATGAAGCTCTGGGAGAGGGTTATCGAGCATCGCCTAAGAAGAGGGACGAGTGTGACCCAAAATCGGTTTGGGTTCATGCCCGGTAGGTCGACCATGGAGGCGATTTTCTTAATACGCCAATTGATGGAGAGATGTAGGGAGCAGAAGAAGGACTTGCACATGGTATTTATTGACCTCGAGAAGGCATACGACAAAGTGCCGAGACACGTCATGTGGTGGGCACCGGAGAAGCACAAGGTCCCAACTAAGTATGTTAACCTCATCAAGGATATGTACGGGGATGTGGTGACGTGTGTCCGGACATGCGATGGCGATACTAGTGATTTCCCAATTAAAATAGGACTACATCAAGGGTCGGCGTTGAGCCCTTATCTATTTGCTTTGGTGGTGGATGAGGTCACAAGGGACATTCAAGGTGATATCCCCCGGTGTATGCTCTTTGCCGATGATGTGGTGCTAGTTGATGAGAGTAGGGCGGGGGTAAATAGGAAGTTAGAACTGTGGAGGCATACGTTAGAATCGAAAGGGTTTAGACTTAGTAGGACCAAGACCGAGTACATGAGGTGCGACTTTAGCGGTACGACGCGTGAGGAGGGAGACGTCACCCTTGATGGGCAAGTGCCGACCAAGAAGGATACTTTTCGGTATTTAGGTTCGATACTACGAGAAGGATGGCGACATCGACGAAGATGTTAGGCATAGAATTTCAGCCGGTTGGTTGAAATGGCGCCAAGCCTCCGGCGTCCTCTCGTGACAAAAGGGTGCCTCGAAGCTAAAAGGTAAGTTTTATAGGACGGTGATTCGCCCGGCGATGTTATACGGTGCGGAGTGTTGGCCTACAAAAAGGCGACATGTCCGGCAATTGAGTGTGGCGGAGATGCGTATGTTGCGTTGGGTTTGTGGGCACACGAGGAGGGATAGAGTACGGAACGATGATATTCGGGACGGGGTCGGGGGTGGCGCCAATTGAGGAGAAACCGATCCAAAGCATCGGTTGAGATGGTTTGGACATGTCCAACGAAGGCCTCCCGAGGCTCCGTGCGTAGTGGGGTCCTAGAGCGGGACGACAATGTGAAGAAAGTTAGAGGTCGACCTAAACCGACCCGGGGATGAGTCGGTTAAGAGAGACCTTTGTTAACACCAAAATTTGGTAAGGAGTATGACATGTGGGTCCGATTCAAAAGAGAGTCCGTCCGGTGGAAGGAAAGATATTTTCGAGAGATTTTCGGCGAAGGATCCGCGGTCGGCTATCTGCTCCAGTTCGGCAAAGGAACAGTAGAGCTGATTTTGCGGGATTGGACGGTGACGTGGCTCAATCAGAGGAAGCGAATGGATGGATAGGCGATCGAGTTTAGTTAGGCAATGAATCCATTCGCAATTGTAATCAGCCGGGGTATAAATACGATCCCCGGATGTATGTAACGGATACGTTCATTCCTCAATACACACCGGCCTTACGCCAAACCCTAGAGTCCTTGTCGTGTCGTCGAGTTCTTCGAGAGGGCCAATCGATCCGTCGACCTCCGTGAGTACCGGCAACCTTGTATCATGTCTAGTATCATGCGGTGGATTTAGATCCGATGCAAGTAGTCTTGTTACCATGCTTCGTGTCATGCGGTAGATTCAAGCTTGGTTCAAGAGGGTTTCTTGTTAGATCATGAGCCATGCGGTAGGCTAAGATCTAGCTTGAAGCTAGTTATCGGCTCTATTGGATTTTGGCAAGATCTAATAGATTCATCAAGTTATTCCGTGTTATCATGAGTTTTACTTTATGTTTTAGTTCATGTAACACACCTTTGCCCAATCTAGATAGGTTTGGATCGGCTATACTTCTTTTAAGATCCGTGAACGAGCAGGTTTCGCGCTTCGACGCGTGGGTCTTGTGCTCTCCGATAGCCGAAACCGAATCGATCTAGGTTGTCACGTGTTGCGGGTTCAAGCTTGCTTTGTGCGCATAAATATTGAAAGAACCGAGTATCATGCGGTAGATGCGAGGTTTTTGGGTTGCTTTGGAGCTAGTCATCCGGTGGATTAGATTTCCAATTCGGTCGATATATTTGTTCACGTGGTAATGTTTGTTCCTTCTCCATGGACCCCGGATCGGGTTGTTCGGCCGTATTCGGTTACGTTTTCACGAGTAGATCACGTGCATTGTTTGTGCCTTAAGTGACGTATGCTTTTAGCTTTCCATATTTAGATTGTATCATGCGGTGGATAGATCTTTTTGCGGAAAGTGGTACGTTTTTCATGCAAGTTGTATCATGCGGTGGATAGATTTGTTTGTGATCGTACCCGACGGATCTCAAAGTACCTAGACATGCGGTAGACTAGTGCTTTGATCTATGCGTGCTCATTTAATACATGATTATGTCCGTGCTTTACCTCATTTTATTTAATGATAAACCTCACGGGGATCGGTCATAACTTCATGCTTGCATCTTTATTTATACGAAGACCGATCGTCGTCACGCTTACATCATCCATTCGGCAACGTCCTTTTTCCCTTTGCAGTTACCCGAATGGTCATGGTTCTTTGATAGGTAGCTTTGCATAGCTACATGTCAACTTGTTTGGCTTCTTAGCCGCAAATATGGAACTGTCTGGTATCACCCGACATGTTCCAAGCTTTGGTATCTAACTGCTTTATCTTTTGTTAATTTTCGGGGAAAATTGGTCGGCACGTCACTCTCTCTCGCGCGTGCGAAGCCGCCTTTTCGGCTTGCTGTGTGATTGGCGCCGAGTGCACTTTTTGCGTCAACAACCTTAGGGAGTGGAATATCTCCAAGGACTTAGCTTTGGATAGGGGCGCTTGGAGACTAGCCATCAACGTTCCGAGCCATGACTTCTTCTACGTGTCTTTATGTTGATGGTACCTTTGGGTTTCATATCTAGCCTACCCCGACTTGCTTGGGACAAAAGGCTAAGTTGTTGTTGTTGTTGTTGTTGTTTGTCTGATCATCTTCAAAGTTACAGATTTAAAACTAGAGAACTTAAATGGATATTTTGAAATATTAAATAATCTCAAATGAAAAAAAATCAAACTATATAGTTTTATATCTCATCAAGCTATACAATTTTGATCTTAAGTTTGTCTTCATCCGAGATCATGTGAAAAAGTTATGATTTTTTCCATAAGACCATTTTCAGGAGCAGGGTATTAGCACCACCCGTACTTGAAAATGATCTCCAGGAGCATGTGATGACGACACCAGATCCCGAAAATGATTTGCAGGAGCTGGTGAGATGCTACAGTAACTATCCTATTTTGTTGGATGGGATGACAAAGCCTTCCGCTCCTGGAAAAAGGGACGCTGCTGCAAATCATTTATGTAGTAGTGTCGATTTAGGTGTTCCACCTATTTAACCTAGCACGATTTTTAATGAATTGTTTTGAAACCACATTCTTAACACTTGATTTTAGAGATGCGTATTGACCCACAACTGACCGTTGCTACTGCCGACTGCCCGCTCATATCCTCCACCCGTCCTCCGGCTGCCTCGCATGGTGCCTGCTTAGACCGTCTCCAGCAAATGCTGCAGATGGATCTGCATCTGCAAAATGCAGATCCTAGGAGCACTGTTGCAGCTCCAGCGGCTGCTGCAACGATCCCTGCATTTTGCAGCAGACCCCCGCTCAACCGCATTCTCGGGCGATGCTTGAGCCTTCCCCATCCCAACAACCTGCGGGCCCCACCGTCGCCTGCTCCACCTCCCCCGGCGCATCCGCCTCCCCGCGCCGCCCGCCACTCCGCCGCCCGGCCGCTAACCCCGCTCCGCCTCCCCCTGCTCGCCCGTCGCTCCGCTGCCCATCGCTTCGCCGCTCCGAGCCACCTCCATCTCGCCTCCTTCGTCCCCGGCGCGGAGGCGAGGGCCGCAGCGCGGGAGGAGATCCACGACGGTGGCGGCCCACGACGACGGGCGAGCTGCGGCCGCGGCGACGCCCTTCATCTCCTCCGCACGGCGGCGCGGCCGCTTCCTTGCATCCACGCACGGCGATGCGGCCCTTCTCCACCTTGACTTCCACGCGGTGAAGCACGGCGGCGCAGCCCTCCTCCGCCTTGGCTTCCGCACAGCAAGGAGGAGCTGGAGGTCGTGGCGGAGCACGCGAAGATGGAGGAGGCTCTGGGAGCTCAGCGATCCTCTCGGTGAACAGGGGGTAGAAAAAGCTCCCAAGCGGCGCAGATCCGGGGCTTCCACCACGCCGCCTCCTTCCCCGGCAGTCGATTTGGTCGGCGGCGGCGCTTGATTCGCCGGGAGAGGGAGTGGGGGCCGAGGTCGACCCGAAGCAGCGAGGTCCTCATCCACCGCGGCGCCTCCGATGGCGGGCAGGGGCGGCGCAAGCTTCCTCTTCCCCGCGGGAGCCAACGGCCCGGTGCGGGGCCGCGCTTGCGGATGTGCGAAGCCGCCGGGAAGCCGCGGGTGCCCTTCGTCTCTCTCCTTAGCTCAAAACAGCTAATTTTGCGGATGCGCCACGACACGCCGCTGGAGACGGTCTTACCGGCCGTGCTAGCTGCATCCCTCATTCGGCTGATCTCTTGCGCTCTGGTTCCAATCTAGTTTTCCAAGCTTCATGTTAGAGCTGACATATCCCATCCCCACAAGAGCAAACGAGATCCTCTGCCGTTCCCACCCCTGCAGTTGTGTCACTGCCACGCAGGCCCCACACTGACGAATCCCACATGGCAGTGACAGAACTGCAGAGGCTGAACGTTTGAGGAACCTTCTCCCACAAGAATGACTATGGCACTGTTTTGAGACTATTAACTAAAAAAATCTAGTCTGATGTTTGACGCCAATTATGATGACTAAACATGAGCTAATTGTGAAACTAACTGTACAAGTCACATCCAATGGATGAGAAGAACCAATTTATCCTAATTTGACCTTGATTAGCCCAACAAGGTGGTGAGAAGGATGCACTGGTGGCTATGCATAAAGATGTGAAGAGAGAAATTCTCGGATGGCCCTCTAAGATGACTCAATCCCTCGTTTGGCCCTGAAAGATGAATGATGCCTAATTTGACCTCACTTCTTACTTTTATGCGTAACATTGTTGTAACAACCCGGGAATTTAGGTGTGTAAATTTTGCGAAAATTTAAAACTTTTTGCTTGGATGTGAGTGCTATCAATTTTTGAACCAAAATTGCTAGCCCTTCTCTAAATTCTCTACCAAATTATCCCATTTATAAAACATATATTTAAAATATGGTAAAATATGTGAGTTGGTTTTTCTCTGGTTCTTTGGAGTTCAAATGTGTGAAGTTTGAATTTGAGTGGGAATCAAATTCAAACTCCTTTTCAAACCCTAGCTCAAGTTAAATCCTTTAATTTGCAAACTACCCAACCAGTGATCTGGGCCGTTTTCTCTTTTATTCGTTTTGCAGCCGGCCCAACCCAAGCCATCTTTCGGCCCATTAACCCGCGCAGCCTCTCTCTCCCTTCTCTTTCTCTATCGCGTGGACCCCAGGTGTCAGCCCTCCCTTACCCTCTCCAAGCCACCGGCGCACCGAGCCGGCGCGGCGCGCCGGTCCCGCCCCACCGGCTCGCGCGGGGGTGGAGCGCGGCCGGGCCGCCCGGCCGCACGCACACCAGGGGCCGGTGCGTGCGCGCGGGACGGGATGCGGCCGGGGGAAAAGGGATTTGACGCCACCGCCCTCCCCAACGAGCACCCGAGGCGGGCGAGCTCCACCGGCGCGCCACCGCCCCGCCCGGCGGCGAGCCAAGGGCATAGAGGGCTTTTCCCCTCGAGCCGCTCGCGGCGGCGTTTCAAAAGGGGCGGACGGGGGCACGGAGGCAAAGCCATTTTCCCCCCTCTTGGGGTTTCCACTTCCACCGCTCGACCGTGTTCACCGGGTTGAAGGAGAAGGCGGGCGCGCCACCGACGCGCCGCGGCCGTTGGGGAAAGGAGCGGGCGCGCGCGCCGCCGCGACGCGCCGGGACGAGGGAGAAGCCGAGGACCGGACCGGGACAGGGACCACTTCACCGCCGGGGAGCGCCGAGCCGTGCCGAGAGGGGGGGGAAGACGAGGACCCGGCCGGGGACAAGGAGCGAGGAGCCGAGACGGCGACCACCGCGTGAACCCCTACCTCGCCTTCGCACGCGTCTCCACCGAGCCGGCCACGACTCCGCCATCGCCCCATCGTGAGCACCGCGGCCCCCTTCTCTCTTCTCCCCCTTGGTCTCTTTTCGTGATGCACCGCGACGTCGAGACGCGTCGTCGTTGATTCTTGCCTGGTTGCTGGCCGTCGCGCCGCAGGACTGCCGTACCGCGACGGAGGGAGCTCTTGAGCCGCTTGTGCTCTTGGGCGCCGCTGTCGCCGTGCGAGGAAGGGATGTGGGTCCGGCCGTCGAGCCGTGTTCGCTTGTGCAGGAACGGTTGTGTGCGCGCGCCGCGCGCGCGCGCGCACCCCCGGTTACCGAGCGACCGCGCCGGGCGGACAAGCATGGGTGCGCGAGGCGTGTACACCGAGCCGGGCTTCGACCCGAGACTTGTTGCGGGGTGGGGTTTGGGGGCGCCGCGCCATGACGCGCCGGCGGCGGAGGCGTCGGGCCCGGCTACGGGGACGGCGCGCGCGCTCGCCGCGCGCGAGGCCATGAACGCGAGCGCCGGTCCGGCGGAACACCCCGGTTCCGAGCCGTGACGGGAGCATCATCTTGGTGGGGGGTGGTGCACGGGCGTTGGTCACCCGCGAACCGGGCGCCGGCCGACGCGCCGCACGGCCGCCGCGCCGTCCGGACTTTTTGACGAACACACGGTGTGCGTGGATCACCCGTGCGTGCTAACCTAGGAGTTGGGCCACCGAGCCCTGGGTGCGGGCTCTTAGCCCAGTTAGCTTACCCTAGCAGGCCGTCGGCCCGGTGCAGAAGGAAGTGGGAGGGGGAAAACCAGACTTCCGTTATCTGTTAAGTGGGCTGTGTTGCCTGGTTAGTTTTGGGCCGGAACCCACTTCCGGTCTGGAGCAAGTCCACTGGGCCACCCACAGCCCAGTACCGCTTCTGGCCCCTTTCCGGCCTGTCAGCCGCGAGCCGCTGACGTCATGCTGACGTCAGCGGCATCTTTTCTTAAAAATCCTTTTCTTTTTCTGGGATATTTTCCAGAAATACTTAATAAATGGTTTTGACCTTTAAAAATTCATAACTAATTCTAGGGAGCTCAGAAAAATACAAAACTAATTTCTATAAATCCGTATTTGCGAAACCTTACTGATTGTAGGTAGTTTGGGTTCATTTGGATCTTCTAAATTGATTTTTATTTGGAGTTATTGCTTAGATGTGCACACGTTATCTTATTTTCGCGTCGAATCTCGTGCGCGAGACCCGAGCTTCGACCGGGGAGGACGTGGAGGACCCCGAGTACACCTTGCTCCGGACAGGATCGCTTCAACGGCAACGAAGGTGTCATGTCACTCCCAACCATATAGATCCCATGTTGTTAATAGCTGCTAGTGCTTTACTCTAATGCATTGATCGATGTATTGCATAACCCGTTTACTAGCCATGCCTTGATGTTTTGATATATCCTGTTTCCTTGTTCTTCTACACGCGGGACTAGCTACAGACCCCTAGCTAGTCCCTTACCTCAACTATCCATACTTTTTTTGATTGATTATGGATGGTACTCTGGGCTTGGGCTGAGATGTGGGTATCTCGGTGTGATTCTAGCGTGCGTCCTGGGTGCGTATCCCCTTGCTGTGTTTTGGCGGGAGCGAGCCGCTTGGTTACTTGTGAACGGCTGCCGAGGGAAGATGCGATCTGGCCTCTTACCCGAGGGTCGTGTCGTGAGGGATGGAGATGTTGAGTGCTCGCTCTCGGCCCCTTAAGGACCGATCATCAGTTGACCTTGTTTCGGATGACTATTTTCGTACAGACCGCCCGCCTTGTATTGGGCAGGGGTGCGGGGTGAGACTTGTAGTGGATAGCACCCCTCCGGGGAGGATCGGTGTGATCGTGTCGGGAGTGGTCTTTCCCTCCTTAGTAGACTTTGCCCCGGCGAGGCCGGGGAAGGGTTCCACAGCTTCGAGGGACCTCTCGCGGGTAGTATGAGCTCGCCGCGGAGGCCGGGGCCGGCTCGGAGATGCGAAGGGTACTATCCACTTACTTGGGCTTCGGCCGTATGGTAGGGTCGGACACGGTGACGGCGGTTCCGATCCTATTCGGGCGGGTACAGTTGTACAACCTCTGCGGAGTGTTAAACCTATAGCTATAGTCTGTGTCCACTGGTTATGGACAGTCTTTCGATCTCTCACCTGACTAGTTACACTTCCCTTGTGCTTCTTCTCTCCCCCGAGTGTGTGAGCCCGGCTTCGGCCGTTGAGATGTGGGGATAGGAGCAGGTGGGCCCCACATCGCAGATGAGAGTTGGGTTCTGGATCGTGGTTGAGATCCGGTGCTTTGGTGCGGTATTCCTTGAGCGGGGTGTGGACCCCTGAGGTGTGGACCTCGGAAGCGGAAGCTTCCCCGAGGTGTGGGCCTCATCGCTGTAATCTGCTTACCTTGTACGTTGCATTGCAGCTTTGCTTAAGCTTTCTACAGCCAGAATAGGGTTATCTCATGCATAGTAGAATATACACCGCTTTTGCCTCTTTGTTGGGAAGCTGACATGACCTACCCGCTTATCGGGTAGACCCTGGTGACTCTGACGCAGAGCCGGACTACGACTTCGACAACGACGGTTGGGTGGACTAGAGCTCTTCCTACACTTGAGCTGCCTGCGGATATGGAGTTTCCCGCGCTTTCATGGAGCCGCCGCTAGACGTTTTATTTATGTTTGATTCGATCCCGATGGACTTGTACCGGCATGTGCCGAAGAGATGTACTCGATTAATGTAATAAAATAAATGTTGTACTCTACTTTCTTGTTTTTATCTTTACGTATGGATTTTGGCATCGGCGAGACGGGGATTGCACGTGGTAGCCCTCCGGGACTACCACCGAGGTTCTAAGATTCGGGATTCCGTTCGCGGAAATCCGGGTCGTTTCGGTTGGTACCGAGCCATGCTTGGACCGTAGGACGAGCCCCGGGGAATGGTCGATAGCATAGGAAGCCGTTTCGAACCTTGAAACTTTATATAAACCCCTTGGCTTCCGTATGTATATAACTATACTTATATATATGCATTACCTTGATTAACTATCACTAACTACCTTACTAACTACACTCTAACAACGTTGTGCAGATGGCGGAGGAAGCATGGATCCCTTTGGAGTCGGACGGCGGGGAAGGTCGGAGGCTTCGCCACTTGCCGAGGGGAGTGCCCGGAGGCGGCCCGGAGTAGGGACCGACCGAGTCAGCTACAAGGGGAGGACCATGGGGCACAGGGAGCAGACACCCACTTTCCTGACCGTTACGGTGCCGGCAGACCCACGGGTGCCAGAGTTCAAGGAGGTTAAGGTGCACTGTTTCGAGAGTTCGACCACGGAGGCACACCAGACTGGCGCACGCAGAGCTCTCAAGATGGTTTGTGTTCAGCTCAAGGAGAAGCTCAAGGACACACCGTTCAGCGTGCTTCCGTCAGGGATCTACGACCTGGGTCGTTGGGACACGAGCGACCGAGCGCGGTACCTTGAGGTGACTTCTGTGGAGGAGGACAAGAAGATGCACGCAGCCAGACAGTGCATCCTGGCTCAGGACCAGGCGCTTTTCTGGGCAGACAGTGAGATCGCGTACCTTCGGTGGAAGTGGGATGATACCCTGCGGCGGGTTCAGGACCTGGAGATGGAGAGGGAGGATTTGCTCGACCGGTTGGAGGAGTCGCACGAGAGGAACGGAGAGCTGGTACGGCTTGGGTGGCGGCGGCCACGGCCCGGCACCGAGAGGGACGCCAGGAGGATCGCTACACTGGAGGCACGGCTGAGGGCAGAGCAGGAGTTGCACCGGGCTACAGTGGAGGCCACGCGTGAGGACGAGTGAGGCTTGCGGAGGCGAGGGACCGGTTGGAGTCGGTTGGAGGCTGCGGCACGGTCGACTATCAAGTCAAGGTGTGGGATCTTCGGGAGGCGAGTCGACACAACTACCACCACTTGTGCTACCTCGGAGGAGCGGGTCTACGAGGAGAGAGACCGAGCAGCCGGGACCCGCACGGCCGGGAGCGTTCGACCGGCGAGAGGGCCGAGAGAGTTGGAGGAGCTCTCCGCGCGGCCTACCGCTCAAGAAGAGGCCCCGGCGGGGACGAGACCTTCGAGCTACCGCCGACACTCCTACCACGGGTACGCCCGTACCCGAGTGGTTCTCGGGACACGGCGAGAGATGGACGGTGCTCTTCGGGATACCCGTGACTACTACGGAGGACCGGCGATCGGGTGCCGGGATACCCAGGGACACACTCACCGCCGTTCTACTCGGTTCCACCAGACTCCAGCCCCGAGACACCTCAGTGTACCCCGTGATGGGAGTAGAGATCTATCAGTAGATTCTGAGCCGTTGTAATAAGTTAGATGTAATGTTATCGCTCATGTTGTCATGCCGTAGTAGCTACCCCATGTTGTGTCATGCGTTAGCGTGATGTGTTGCCGTGCGCCCTCGAAGGTCGTTGGAGTAAACCTCGAGGTGCACCCCTTTTGTATGGTGGCATTGATTGAGTGACATGGATCTTCATGGTTTCTTTCGGATTTCATGCTTCTTTATGTACGTATGAATTCTTTGACCGTTAGCAAGGATTACTCCTTTATAGTTAATAACCTTAACGGATATATTCTCCCTACCACTACCGACTCTTGCAAGCGGAACGGATGTCGGGAGCAAGGAGGTCGGGCGACTCTTGGCCCGTTTCGAGGAGGTCGGCCGGGGACGACGGAGGGGAGGATGCCCCTAACCCGGGCGGGGAGCGAGAGGCCGCGGACGCCGTGGAGGTCACGCGCCACGAGGCGGGCTCCGCGGAGGCCGGGCAGTCGCGTGGGCCGAGGGCGGCCGAGTTGGCGGTCGAGGAGCCGCGCACGACGACGAGGGAGCTCGGGGAGCGGGAGCTCGAGCACGAGCGGGTACCCCGGCCGAGGGAGGAGCAGGGCCGGGCTCGGGGACACGAGGTGCCACCACCGCCACCTCCCCCGAACTTGGCCGACGTGATGGCAGTACAGACTCAGCTGATGCAGACGATCACCCAGATGCTAGCTCAGAACAACAACAACAACCACGGGGGTCGAACCGCAACTCGCCGGAGGGTTTCCGGAAGAAGGTTGAGAACTTCAACAAGCTGCGACCGCCTACCTTCGACCACTCAGCGGACCCGATGGACGCAGACAACTGGCTACGTGAGATTGAGAAGAAGGCCGGAGTTGGCCGAGCTTACGAGAGGAGGAGTGTGTGGCCGTGGCGGCGCACCGGGCGATCGGCACGGCCGGTGCGTGGTGGGACGGCTACGTGACTCGCACGGGACCCGCCGCACATCGGGTGGGACGAGTTCGTGGAGGCCTTCGGGAGTCACCACATCCCGGATGCAATGATGGACGGGGAAGGCCGACGAGTTCGGGCACCTCAAGATGGGAAACATGTTAGTGCGGGGAGTACGCCAACCGCTACCGGAGGAGCGATGAGGTACGTGCCGGACGACACCGACATAGAGAAGAAGAAGGTCTACCGGTTCGAAAGGACCGCACAAGGGGATGGCACACCACTTGTCCGCACACGGCGCCCGACACTTCGCTCCATCATTGACAAGGCACCGATCGTGGAAAGGTCAAGGCTTGAGTACATGGAGGTTCGCGGAAGCAAGTCCAAGCGCACGGATCGGGCGGCCGCTCAGGACCACCTCAGAGGCAGAGGACAGGTTACGCTCAGGGCCACCAGTCACAGCAGAGGCACCACGTCTCTCGGTCTCGGCCGCGAGAGCGAGCTAACCCGGGGGCGGGAGTGGAGGTCGAACAGTCGGAAACCGAGGCCACCACCGCGGTCGAGAGACGGATCCAAGGTGACTTGCTTCAGCCGCCGACGATTGGGCACAAGTCGTTTGAGTGTCCACGAGCGAGCGCCACCGGGGAGTCGAAGCCGCGGCTCTCGGTTCCGGACCCCGGCCAAGCCACCGGCACCGGGAGGACGGCCACCCCGTACACGGCGGAGAGGAGCGCTCGGCCCGCCGGCTACACGAGGCCGTATGAACCACCTCACCGCCGAGGATGCGGCGGCCGCACCCGACGTCACACTTGGTGAGTTCCTTGTTGACTCGGTTTTGGCAACTGTTTTGTTCGATGCGGAGCTCGGTTTTCGTATATTTCTACCAAGTTTGTTAAAGAAAGGTCTTTACCAACTAAGCCTCGACCAAGGCCTATCTTGACTAGCTCTCCGCTAGGAGAGAAGAGGAGTACGTTAGAGTGCGGGGGAGTGATGATGGTGTTTGAAGGGCAACGAGTTCACGGCGGACTTGGCAGTTTTGGAGTCTACCGGGATAGACGTGATCTTAGGGATGGATTGGTTGGCGAAGCACAACGGGATAGTCTCTTGCAACCCCGAGTGATACGGCTAGAACACCCCGGTGGAACTATAGTGCGGATCGAGCCACAGAGTCCAAAGGTTGCTACGATGATGTGCAACATGAGTGGGAAAGAGATTGAAGAAATCCCGGTGGTCCATGAGTTTCCGGACGTGTTCCCGAGAGGAGCTTACGGAGCTACCCCCGGCACGGGACGTGGAGTTCGTGATTGAGCGGATGCGGGGGCGGGGCCCGTTGCAAAGAGTCCGTCTCGGATGTCGTCGGACGAGCTGGACGAGTTGAAGAAACAGCTCAAGAAGCTGCTCGAGCAAGGGTTTGTTCGGCCGAGTGCCTCACCGTGGGGTTCACCAGTGCTCTTCGTGGAGAAGAAAGACGGCACCAAGAGAATGTGCATTGACTACCGCACGCTCAACTCGATGACAATCAAGAACAAGTACCCGCTACCCAGGATCGAGGATTTGCTGGATAGGCTCAAAAAGGCAAGGTTCTTCTCCAAGATCGACTTGAGGTCAGGCTACCACCAGATGAAGATCCGAGAGCAGGATATACCCAAGACAGCCTTCACCACACGTTACGGCTTGTACGAGTTCGTGGTGGTTTCTTTCGGGCTGACCAACGCCCCTGCTTACTTCATGAACTTGATGAACAAGGTCTTCATGGAAGAGTTGGACAGGTTTGTAGTGGTGTTTATCGACGATATCTTGATCTACTGCGAGACCCTGAGGAGCACGAGGAGCACACGAGAGTCGTGCTAGAGAGGCCGAGGGCAGCGAAGCGTACGCTAAGTTCGGCAAGTGCGAGTTACGGATGGAGAAGGTCGCGTTCTTGGGACACGTGTTGTCGGCGAGAGGGGATAGCCGTGGACCCGTCCAAGGTTGAGTGAGTGACCAAGTGGGAGCAGCCGTTAAACGTGACGGATGTCGAAGCTTCCTAGGGTTGGCGGGTTACTACGGAGGTTCATTGAGAACTTTTCCAAGATCGCCAAGCCGATGACAGAGTTGCTCAAGAACAACACAAAGTTCGAGTGGTCAGAAGCGTGTGAGAAGAGCTTCCAGGAGCTGAAAAAGAGACTTACCACAGCCCCAGTGCTCACCTTGCCAGATATCAAGAAAGACTTTGTGGTCTCTTGTGACGCTTCAAGGCAAGGACTTGGATGTGTGCCGATGCGGGGAAGGGAAAGTTGTGGCTTATGCTTCCAGACGGTCGAAGAAACACGAGGAAAACTACCCGACACACGACTTGGAGTTGGCGGTGTTGTGCATGCGCTCAAGATCCGGAGACACTACCCGATTGGGAACAAATGTGAACTCGTTTTCCGACCACAAGAGCCCGAAGTACTTCTTTACCCGGACGAGAGTTGAACATGAGGCGAGAGGCGATGGTTAGAGCCGATCAAGGACTACGACGTCGAGATCAACTACCACCCGAGGCAAGGCCAACGTCGTGGCGGATGCACCGAGCCGGAAAACCTATTGCAACAACCTCATGGTAAAAGAAGAGCAACACCGCCCGCATGAAGAGCTAGAGAAGGCGAGAATCGAAATTGTAGACCAAGGCCAAGTCAACGTGATGCAAGTGACCTATGACACGGAGGAACGAATCCGTACGGCCCGGACGGAGTGTGCGGGAAATCAAAGCGTTGCGGGAATTAATGAAGCGGGGCAAAGCGAGAGGACTACCGGGTAGATGAGCGAGGACCTTTGTGTGGTTGAAAGAACGGATCCGTGTACCACAAGACAGGGGCAATGCGGGAGCGGATCATGAGAGAAGCACACGACTCGAGGTACTCGATTCACCGGCAGCACCAAGATGTACGAGAGATCTAAAGGTCCGATATTGGTGGAAGGACATGAAGAAGGATATAGCACACTACGTGGCTGTTGCGACACACGTAGCGAGTAAAGATTGAGCATCGAAACCCTTTGGTTTGTTGAAGCCGTTGGCTATTCCGTTTGGAAGTGGGAGGACATTTCCATGGACTTTGTGGTGGGACTTCCTCGAACACCAAAAGGAAATGACTCGGTTTGGGTCATAGTAGACAAAGCCGACCAAAGTGGCTCACTTTGTGCGGTGAAGACCCGTACGCTACCGAGAAGTTGGCGAGCGTACGTAGAGCACATACTCGGGCCGCACGGGGCACCCGAAGTATTGTATCCGATCGAGGGCCACGGTTGTCTCCAAGTTTTGGCGAGCTTCCACAAGCTTATGGGCACCACTCTTAGCTACGGCCACGGCTTTTCACCCACGGACGGATGGTCGGACGAGAGGGTCAACCGGGTGTTGGAGGATATGCTACGAGCGTGTGCACTCACCTATGGCACCGATTGGGAGAGCGGTTGCCGTTTGCGAGTTCTCGTACAACAACAGCTTTCAAGCAAGTCTCCGGATGGCACCCTTTGAGGCCCTTTACGGGCGGAAGTGCAGAACCCCGCTAGCTTGGTCAGAGGTGGGAGAGCGGACACTGTTTGGGCTAGCAATCATTGAGGAAGCGGAGGAGAAAGTTGAGAAAATTCGTGAGAACCTGAAGATCGCTCAAAGCCGTCAGAAGAGCTATGCCGACAAAAGAAGAAGAGAGTTGACTTTTGCAGTTGGCGACCGAGTGTACTTGAAGGTCTCACCGCTCCGAGGAACCAAGAGGTTCTTGGTGAAGGGGAAGCTTGCGCCGAGGTACGTGGGGCCGTACCCGATTACCCGCAGCATTGGGAGTTTTGCTTACCAGCTTGCACTACCCGAGACAATGGCAGGAGTTCACCCAGTGTTTCACGCGTTACAGCTGAAGAAGAGCGAGAAGGCAGTGGAGGCAAAGCAAGTGCCCATGGAGTTGCTTGACTTGCAAGACAACCTGGAGTATGCAGAATATCCTGAGAAAATCTTGGACAGAGCTGTCAAGGAGACAAGGAGAACTACCATTCCTTTCTGTAGAGTGTTGTGGAGCAACCATACGAGCGAGAAGCAACATGGGAGAAGGAAGCCGATCTCGGGAAAGAGTACCCTCACTTGTTCACGAGAGGAGGTCGAGGACTAAATCTCGAGGACGAGATTCTCGGTGGTGGGGGAGAATGTAACAACCCGGGAATTTAGGTGTGTAAATTTTGCGAAAATTTAAAACTTTTTGCTTGAATTTGAGTGCTATCAATTTTTGAACCAAAATTGCTAGCCCTTCTCTAAATTCTCTACCAAATTATCCCATTTATAAAACATATATTTAAAATATGGTAAAATATGTGAGTTGGTTTTTCTCTGGTTCTTTGGAGTTCAAATGTGTGAAGTTTGAATTTGAGTGGGAATCAAATTCAAACTCCTTTTCAAACCCTAGCTCAAGTTAAATCCTTTAATTTGCAAACTACCCAACCAGTGATCTGGGCCGATTTCTCTTTTATTCTCTTTGCGGCCCGGCCCAACCCAAGCCGTCGTTCGGCCCATTAACCCGCGCAGCCCCTCTCTCCCTTCTCTTTCTCTGTCGCGTGGACCCCGGGTGTCGGCCCTCCTTTACCCTCTCCAAGCCACCGGCGCACCGAGCCGGGGCGGCGCCGACGGCCCCGCCCCACCCGGCGCGCGCGGGGGTGGAGCGCGGCGGGCCGCCGGCCGGCACGCACGCCAAGCACGGGCGCGTGCGCGCGGGACGGGATGCGGCCGGGGGAAAAGGGATTTGACGCCACCGCCCTCCCCAACGAGCACCCGAGGCGGGCCGAGCTCCACCGGGCGCGCCACCGCCCCGCCGGCGGCGAGCCAAGGGCATAGAGGGCTTTTCCCCTCGGCCGCTCGCGGCGGCGTTTCAAAAGGGGCGGACGGGGGGCACGGAGGCAAAGCCATTTTGCCCCCCCTCTTGGGGTTTCCACTTCCACCGCTCGGCCGTGTTCACCGGGTTGAAGGAGAAGGCGGGCGCGCCACCGCGCGCGCCGCTCCGTTGGGGAAAGGAGCGGGCGCGCGCCGCCGCGACGCGCGGACGAGGGAGAAGCCGAGGACCGGACCGGGGACGGGGACCACTTCACCGCCGGGGGAGCGCCGAGCCGTGCCGGAAGGGGGGAAGACGAGGACCGGCCGGGGGACAAGGAGCGGGGAGCCGAGGCGGCGACCACCGGCGTGAACCCCTACCTCGCCTTCGCACGCCTCTCCACCGAGCCGGCCACGACTCCACCATCGCCCCATCGTGAGCACCGCGGCCCCCTTCTCTCTTCTCCCCCTTGGTCTCTTTCTGTGATGCACCGCGACGTCGAGACGCGTCGTCGTTGATTCTTGCCTCGTTCTTTGGCCGTCGCGCCGCGGAGGGCGCCGCGCCGCGACGGAGGGAGCTCCCCGAGCCGCCCGTGCTCTTGGGCGCGCGCGCGTCGCCGTGCGAGGAAGGGATGTGGGTCCCGGCCGTCGAGCCGTGTTCGCTTGTGCGAGAACGGTTGTGTGCGCCGCCGTGTCGCCGCGCGCGCGCCACGGTTACCGGGCGACCGCGCGGGCGGACAAGCATGGGTGCGCGAGGCGTGTACACCGAGCGCGGGCTTCGACCCAAGACTTGTTGCGGGGTGGGGTTTGGGGGCGCCGCGCCATGACGCGCGGCGGCGGAGGGCGTCGGGCCGGCCACCGGGACGGCGCGCGCGCTCGCCGCGCGCAAGGCCATGAACGCGAGCGCCGGTCCGGCCGGAACACCCCGGTTTCGAGCCGTGATGGGAGCATCATCTTGGTGGGGGTGGTGCACGGGCGTTGGTCACCCGCGAACCGGGCGCCGCCGCGACGCGCCGCACGGCCGCCGCGCGCGTCGTCCGGACTTTTTTGACGAACACACGGTGTGCGTGGATCACCCGTGCGTGCTAACCTAGGAGTTGGGCCACCGGCCGGTGCGGGCTCTTAGCCCGGTTAGTTTACCCTAGCAGCCGTCGGCCGTACGAGAAGGAAGTGGGAGGGGGAAAACCGGACTTCCGTTATCCGTTAAGTGGGCCGTGTTGCCCGGTTAGTTTTGGGCGGAACCCACTTTCGATGCGGGAGCAAGTCCTCGGGCCACCCACCGCCCGCACCGCTTCGGCCCCTTTTTGGCCTGTCAGCCGCGAGCCGCTGACGTCATGCTGACGTCAGCGGCATCTTTTCTTAAAAATCCTTTTCTTTTTCTGGGATATTTTCCAGAAATACTTAATAAATGGTTTTGACCTTTAAAAATTCATAACTAATTCTAGGGAGCTCGAAAAATACAAAACTAATTTCTAGAAATCCGTATTTGCGAAACCTTGCGATTGTAGGTAGTTTGGGATCATTTGGATCTTCTAAATTGATTTTTATTTGGAGTTATTGCTTAGATGTGTACACGTTATCTTATTTTCGCGTCGAATCTCGTGCCGCGGACCCGAGCTTCGACCGGAGGACGTGGAGGACCCCGAGTACACGCTCCGGACGCCGATCGCTTCAACGGCAACGAAGGTGTCATGTCACTCCCAACCATATAGATCCCATGTTGTTAATAGCCGCTAGTGCTTTACTCTAATGCATTGATCGATGTATTGCATAACCCGTTTACTAGCCATGCCTTGATGTTTTGATATATCCTGTTTCCTTGTTCTTCTACTGCGGGACTAGCTACGGACCCCTAGCTAGTCCCTTACCTCAACTATCCATACTTTTGTTGCTTGATTATGGATGGTACTCTGGGCTTGGGCTGAGATGTGGGTATCTCGGTGTGATTCTAGGTGCGTATCCCCTTGCTGTGTTTTGGCGGGAGCGAGCCGCTTGGTTACTTGTGAACGGCTGCCGAGGGAAGATGCGATCTGGCCTCTTACCCGAGGGTCGTGTCGTGTGGGATGGAGATGTTGAGTGCTCGCTCTCGGCCCCTTAAGGACCGATCGTCAGTTGACCTTGTTTCGGATGACTATTTTCGTACAGACCGCCCGCCTTGTATTGGGCAGGGGTGCGGGGTGAGACTTGTAGTGGATAGCACCCCCCTCCCTGGCAGAGGATCGGTGTGATCGTGTCGGGAGTGGTCTTTCCCTCCTTAGTAGACTTTGCCCCGGCGAGGCCGGGGAAGGGTTCCACAGCTTCGAGGGACCTCTCGCGGGTAGTATGAGCTCGCCGCGGAGGCCGGGCCGGGCTCGGAGATGCGAAGGGTACTATCCACTTACTTGGGCTTCAGCCGTATGGTAGGGTCGGACACCGGTGACGGCCGGTTCCGGTCCTATTCGGGCGGGTACGGTTGTACAACCTCTGCAGAGTGTCAAACCTATAGCTATAGTCCGTGTCCCTTGGTTATGGACAGTCTTTCGATCTCTCACCTGACTAGTTACACTTCCCTTGTGCTTCTTCTCTCCCCCCGAGTGTGTGAGCCGGCTTCGGCCGTTGAGATGTGGGGATAGGAGCAGGTGGGCCCCACATCGCAGATGAGAGTTGGGTTCTGGATCGTGGTTGAGATCCGGTGCTTTGGTGCGGTATTCCTTGAGCGGGGTGTGGACCCCTGAGGTGTGGACCTCGGAAGCGGAAGCTTCCCCGAAGTGTGGGCCTCATCGCTGTAATCTGCTTACCTTGTACGTTGCATTGCAGCTTTGCTTAAGCTTTCTACGACGGAATAGGGTTATCTCATGCATAGTAGAATATACACCGCTTTTGCCTCTTTGTTGGGAAGCTGACATGACCTACCCGCTTATCGGGTAGACCCTGGTGACTGACGCAGAGCCGGACTACGACTTCGACAACGACGGTTGGGTGGACTAGAGCTCTTCCTACACTTGAGCTGCCTGCGGATATGGAGTTTCCCGCGCTTTCATGGAGCCGCTGCTAGACGTTTTATTTATGTTTGATTCAGTCCCGATGGACTTGTACCCGGCATGTGCCGAAGAGATGTACTCTGATTAATGTAATAAAATAAATGTTGTACTCTACTTTACTGTTTTTATCTTTCTGTATGGATTTTGGCATCGCTGAGACAGGGATTGCACGTGGTAGCCCTCCTGGGACTACCACCGAGGTGCTAAGATTCGGGATTCCGTTCGCGGAAATCCGGGTCGTTTCAATTGTCCTGCTGTTAAGTTTCCAGTTAAGTGGCACATGAAAAGACATATTTACCCCTGAATCAAGTTTTACTCTTTGGCTGTATATTCCGATGAAGCAATGACAAATGAACATTATCACAACTTAAAAGTGAGCACATATCATTCATTAGAAAAACATGCATTCAACAAGGAGCATTGTTGCTCACGTAGCAACACAGTAGCAAGTACACAAAGTCAAAGTACTCAAGTTCTCATGCACCAGCTATTTAAGTTCACATACAGTAGTTTCACAAAGACAAGTTCTCAAGTCCACATACACTGGTTCACATACAACAGCTTGTTTCTTCCCTTTGCTCTTCACCTTCTGTTTAAAAAAGCATGGCAAATCTAGGATTTTAACTAAGGGTATGCCACCCAAAAAAATCATATACAATTTGGTAAATCTATTTTGCCGTTTCGATAATAATAGTAAAATTAACAATATAATTCGGTATATATGCACTAACCACTAAGTAACAGGGCTAAGCTTCAGGTAATCAGTCATGTAGCAGCAGCACATTCATATGTTCTCTTTTAAAAATACATATATATACCTGCTGGCCGAAATTGTGGGGTATGCCGGTTCATACCTGGCATACCCCTAGCTCCGCCACTACAACAGAGACAAATCGAAACTCCAGACAGGTAGCTCACCCTTCAGGCCATCCATCATGGATTCATGGGAGTCATCTGTGCAGCCCTTCGAGCCGAGGCCTATGCTCCCACCACTGCCCCCGCCTGGAGCATCCGCCTGGAGCTGCGTCATCACCGCCTAGATCTCTGCCGTCCCCACCTTCAGCTGTGCCGTCTCCGACTAGAGCACACCTGGCTGGAGCTGCAGTGCCCCCGTGCCCGGAGTGCCTGTCATGGTGCTGCTTGGAGCCACGCCGCCCTTCTGGGATCCAGGATTTGGGGACGGAGTGACAAACAGATTGCTGCCGACGGGACACATGCCGATAGGTGAGCTGGGGTCATGGGTGTGTGATGGAATGCATGAGGGCCATTTCGTCCATCAATTCTAGTTTGCAAAGTCCAAGTGTAAAACGTAACAGAATTGTCTAATGGGACGGACGACAGGGTCGTGAGGAAAAAAGTTGGCTGTATATATCCACTTGTGGATATAGAGGCCAGATTTATATCCTTAATCTAAAAAAATGTGAGGCAAAAAAGTTACGAAGTGAGGCCAAATGAGGGACTGAGTCATCTTAGAGGGCCATACAACGAATTCTCTCAAAGATGAATGAGGAGAACACTAAGGGAAAATGGCCTATTAGATGGTTTTGGGCGGTCCCAAAGATGGGCTAGCTAGCGAGATGTGTCTTACATGAAGACTATGATGCAGGACGGAGTAGGCTACATAGAAAAATAGTAACTAGTCGATGATTAGTGAAGTACTCAATCGGTGTAATAGTTATATGTCTTCCTAGTGGAATCCAATTAGTGTCTTTGTACTGAACCGACGTGTAACTCTACCCCCGGATATACAAGCCGAGAAACATAAGCAATACAACCAACACCCACGACGTAGGGTATTACGTTATTCAACAACCTAAATCTGTCTATATCATGTGTCTACTACTTTCACCTTTGAGTTCCTGATGTCAGCGAGTCCTACCACAGGGTAAGCCCCTCGGTATGTTGCTAGGTCTAAACACTGAGAGCTGGTTCACATTCTGTATGGACCTAAAACAAGGTTTGGACAATCTCAAGTATGGGGCTAGACACAAAGATGTGTCTAATATGGAGAGCATGGCACAAGGTAGTGTAGTCTACATGGAAAGCCAAAGAGTAGTCGAGGATTAGAAAAGTACTCGTTGCAATAAGAGTAGGACTTATCTAGTTGAATCTGACTAGTATTGTGTGTAATTTAACTGTCTCGTAACCCTTCCCCGGGATATAAAAGGCGAGAGAAACCCAAAGCAATTCAATACAACCAACACACAGGGCTTACGGTATCATGCTATTCAACGACTCGAACTTGTCTAACTAGTGTGTTAGTGTTTACCTTTGAGTTCCTGATCTCAACGAGCTCCACGAACCAAAATACTACCTCAGGCATTCTTCTGGGTAGATTGCTAGGTAAAATTATAATTCAAACACCGACACATGGTTTCTTCCCTGAGTTTTCATGACTGCAGCATTAGCATTATATTTGGATGATTAGACTACTGTACTCCTACAGACAATATATAAGGCACTCAGAAGACAAATATATGTTAATTTATACAACACAAGAGCCATCATAAAATAGCTCATGTTAAATTTCGGTCACCTTTTACCAACAAGACCTCTAGTTTTGGTGACCAATCTGAGAAAATACTCGATGGTAATTTATCCAAGAGTTAATAACCGCTAGGAAAATTGTGTTTTCCTTGAAGGAGTAAGTTCCTTGAATATAATTTTTTATCAGAGGTATTGTACTCTCCAACTGCAAGGAGAGTCCATGAAGCCAACTCGACCTCAATGACAAGCAATTACAGGGCCGTCCCGTGGTATTTGGAGGCCCTGTACAAAACTCAAAATGAAGGTATGAATTTATAAATTTGTAGATCAATCAAGGACCGTTTAGTTCGGCAAATTGCGCATATGAACAATTAATGTTGGAATAGGAAAAAAAAGTGCCGCATTGGACCTCATACTGTGAGAGAAGATGTGACTCCATGTGCGGAAAAAGTTAGGTGAATTTTCTAACTCGATTTGTGAAGCCTCTAGTTTGCCTGATCACAAAAGATAGATTAATGAACTTGTACATTGAAAAGATGAAAATAACAAAAATCCATGGATGCACTAGCTAGTGTACGTAAACTAATTATTCTACGGAGAAAAAATAAATAATAACTTAAACTAAAATTGTCTGGAAATTGGAGTGTTGTTTCGTGCAGTAGTCTCTGGTGCATAAGCCCTAATAGAGATGTTGCTTCACTAATTGCTAGTGGTGTGATGGACTAATGATTGTGGGTGCTGCCATCCAAAGCGGTGTGCGGCATGCATGCACGCCTGCTGTCAGGCTGCCGGGTGCCTGCGTGGTCGCAAGGCACGACCACCGTGATAAGGGCACTCCCAACCCGGACTCTACTCATAGAGTCTATATGTCGAAGACGCTATCATAAGAAACTATGTTCTCTAATGTAGATTTTCTACCATGGAGTCTATCTAATATTTCTCTCGGATCTTCTACTCCCGCTTTATTAAATAAGAGGACAAATTGTGCATATGGGCAGACACACGAGATCCACACGGGCTTCGTTTTGTGTGTAGACTTGGAGTCTAACTTAGACTTGGTTTCTAAGATTTCACCCCTCTCTCATCATTAAATTGTTTGCCACATCAGCAATTTGCCTACGTGGTAGTGTAATTAATGACTCGGACTCTACCATAGAGTGCGGGTTGGGAGTGCCCCGGAGGACGAGAGAGAAATTCAAACCAATGACGCACTGAATTGATTAACAAAGCGATACGGCGATTGGAAGATATGACTGACTGCCTCAGGGCTAAAACTTGCATGGCTGCAGCAGAATAAAAACAAAAAAACTGAAATATATATTTAAAACTAATCCTAATTTGGAGGCCCTTGGCGGGTGGAGGCCTTGCACGTGCCCAAGGACGGGCCTGAGCAATTGTATGGAATTATCCCAAGTTCAATTTCTACTACGCAATCCAAGATCAAACCTTAATTGTCATGCGTGAGCATCAACATAGCGGTTGATTATTATGGTGTTTGCAAGTGTATGAGTAGTGAGGCGGTGTGTTTGTTGTCTTGCTAGCTTGCTGCTGGGTTGTTGTTCTGTCACTTAATGTCAATAAGTTATTACTTTTTCCATTTACTAGTGTAATGCCGGTGCGTTGCTACGGACATTAAAAGATCATGTACGTAATGGAGACACTTCACATAATAGTATATCACCAGTGCTAACGCTACGGATTCAGATAACATGAAACAATGTTTGAAACTACTTAAATCTTATTTTGATAGAAAATGCAAAGAGAAATTATGCTCCCAATAAATACATGAAGTGTACAGTTTTGAAATGGTACATTTTTTATTGGATACAAGACACACAATTGAAACAAGAGGATACGACACTCAATTTAATTTAATGTTCAAGTAACAAGCATTGTTAATTTCCTAGCTAAAGAAACTAAACCCTTCCTCCAAGGATCCTTCAAACCAATTGAATGTTCATCAGTTTTTGGCATGAATAGCACACAATTTTGTGTCAAACAACAAAGCAAGCGGGTATGCTTCCGTATGACTTTCCAAACGTTGATCGATCTGCACAAATAGAACTTGGATTATAATTAACTCAAATAAATGATTCAAGTAGTTATTGCAAAGCTACATGAGAAAAAATATATTAGAAATACTACAATAACGGACGGTGGATAGAGATAAAATGGAACTTGGTGTTCTTATTCTCAAATGACTCCTTGTTCGAAAAAGTAAAGAATGAAGTAGGAAATATAAGGATGTCCAAGAAAAGGAAAACAAGAGTAACCTTATGCTTGCCAAAGATAAAGGAATTGATACGATCTTAGAAGTCGGAAGCGCAATTAAAGGAATTAAGCAATTAGTCCTAAGGTGTGGCAAAAAATATTATTTATTCAAAAATAGTTTCAGCAAGAGTTAGAGATGAAGAGAGCTATGTTATATCTTTGTATCATACTATCATTCCTCCGATCATACTACTGTTAATTAAAACAAATGCCATCCCTCACTTAAATGTAAGCGAAAAATCATAAAACATCGTTTCCGGCGAAACTCCACGAGAATACGAGCATCCGAACTTAAAAAAAGGAGTTTACGGAATGGAATATCATCATTTCAAATAAAATTACGATGATACATAATAGGATGACAAAACATATGGTAACTCAACCAAAATTGAAATGCGGATGCACCGACGGTCGGTGGCTCGGTGCTTTAAAAGATAGCTAGCGGACCAGTTAGTTAAGTTGCAATCGAGGTGCGGGGCAAGACGGGCAAGCCAAGGTAAGCGGGCGGCTTATTTCTAAACAAGATGTGACCTTATTTACGAAGCAAAATATAAAATATTCACAACATATTTACATTCTTTAAGAATGGTCCAATTGCAAACTTAACCGGCCCCAAACATTACGGTAGTGAGTCATTCGACATGTATATGGTCGGTTTTATGTGCAACGCAAACACTACCTTGGCAAAAAAACCCGGTAACTAGGCAAATGGAATTAAATGAAAAACAAAAATCTACACCGGTCGCACAATCAATTTAAAATATGGACCTAGTAAGGCACAAGGATGCGGCTTTGTTTAAATATGTAGCATAGATTAAATCTCTTCCTTTTCAATGATACTTGCTAGAGAAAAAGGACCAACCAGGATCAATGATTGCTCACAATTAAATGAGTTCATAAAAATACTACCGTAACTTCTATGGAGGTGTTTGTGGTACAGTTTTGACTAACGAATCTAAGCCCGTAAGATTGTTTGAATGGAGAAGCTATAAAGTCGTAGAAAATTGACCTTGAGGCCTCTTTCTTATTGTATCTCAAGAATCATTCGTGCATCTAAATCATGGCATGTAAAAGTACCTCCCCACCTTTCCTCGTAACGAAGTGACAATACTTGTCAATGCGAACCATCTTGGAAGTTGATGGAGAAGCTCGCAAAGAGTGAAACAAAGTGGGTCGGATAAGTAGCTTCAACGAAATTCGGGTTGGTAAGGTTTTTTCTTTTCTACAATATCAAATGGTAGATTGTAATTGAAGTAGGTGTTTAACTGAAATCCAAAAGTCATTCTTTATTTTAGGTATACAACGACAATTTTAACGAGAAATCTAAATGGCGTACTCCATGTCGGTCCAACACTCAAACAATTAAAGTTTACACAATACACAATAAATATGGGTACCATTTGTAGACAGTCAAGTAATTGCGGAGAGACTATGCCACTGAATTGGTACCTTTATTTAATCTAACCAATGTGGTTTAGGATTGGGACTAATAGCAAGCCTTTGTGGTCGTTGTTGCTCTACCTTTATTTTAAGTAGGGTTTGCTATTATCGAGTTTAAGGCATGTAATTTCTAATTAAGCTACCAAGTAAATAATCAGCTCATAGAAATCACTTTAGAAGTTCCTAGAGGATGCACATCGAATAACTACGGGAATGGGATCTCGTGGATTGAGCTATGGAATCTGAAAAGCGGGCATTTTCTTACCAAGTTTGATTCACCGGGGTCGAGATGGCTGGTCACGAAGACGGTCAACCATGGTGAAGGCTACCTTCGGCAAGCGGCCGCATCCGTAAGTGACACCGCCTCCGCAAGGGCAGCAGTCGCCCCGCCGGCACCACCATTTTCTTCGCATACCGGCCACAAATAAGCAAAGTGCATACCGCGAGGCAACAACGAAATTCAAAAGGAAGAATCAAAACAACGAGAACAAGTCAAATTTCAACTTACTAATTGTGAGGAAGCGAGCCCGAGCGCGAGGATCGTGCCGGAGGAGGACTACCCGGAGGTGGAGTTGTGAGAGCAACGGGGCGGGCGGCGGTGGCGGCGGCCGGCCCGAAGGAGGACTCACCTTCTCCCCGGCGGCGCGGATTGAGGCCGGCGATCCACACCGCCTCCCGCGCGGGGCGCCAAGGCTAAGGTGCGCGGGGACGGGGGTGTCGTGCCGCCTCCGAGGGGCCGCCATGGAGGAGCCATGCTCGCCGGAGATCCGCTAGCCTGGGGTCGTCGCTCCCCGTGACGCCCTTTGTGGGGGTGCTCGCCGTGGACGCCGTTCTCGCGCCTCCCACGGCGACGGCGGGTCAACGGGGTAGGAGGGCCTCGTCGACCTCCCGCGGCCCGGCCGGCGCCGGCGGTCTCGTGTGGATGCGTGGCCGGCGGCGGCGGGTCGGGGTAGGAGGGCCCCCGTCGACCTCCCGCGGCCGGCCGGCGCCGGCGGTCCGCTTCGCACGATGGAGGCGGTGGGTCGACGGGTGGCCGGCGCCGGCTCAGATCTGGTCGGCGTGATGCGGTTAAGGCCGGGGGGGGGGGGGGCGGACCGCGGCTCGGGCGGCCTGCGCTGGTCGGAGTTTGGGGGCGGGGGGCGCGCGGCCGGGCGGGGGCGGGGTGAAACCGCCGATGGCGTGGCGGGGGCGAAACCGCCGACGGCGTGGGCGGGGAAAAATGTTTGGGGGCGGGGGCGACGGGGTGAAGGCGTGCGACGGGTGAATGCGCGGAGGTGGAGGGTGAAAGGTGAACCGATAGGATTGTCTTACTTTCACACTTTTTAGGAGTAGAGATTTTTGTATCGCCCAATCCTGATTTTGATCTTTTCACATAATCGGCTACTCTTCCACCCAGTTTGTTTAAAAAAAGAAGTTCCCATTGACCTATGAAGTTCCAAACATAGAAAAACATCATGCACAAAGTGATCTACTTTTGTTTGAACTAGCTGCACGGGTGCAATTATGCTTTGTAACTTTCTATGGATGTTCTACGTGTGCAAAGTTAGGCTCTTGCATGTGAGTACATGATGGGTATATGTTTACAAATGACTTATTGAAAGCTTATAATTTTGTTAAAATTAGGGATCATTTTTTTTGTGACAGTCTATTAGCCTAATGATAGGTGGGACCAGATCCCACACAAATTTATCACAAACAGAATTGTGATGGGACCACCCCTAATATACAACCATGAGCTGTTCTCATCAACGTCATTTAACATGAACAACTATGTTAGTCCTAGTCACAAAATTGGTTGTCCTTCCTAAATGAAAGCCTATTTATACACTTAGGGAAATTCGCTGGTTGGAAAACTAAGACGGTAGGAAATGGAATTTCACTCGGAGAGGAACGAAGGATCACACCTCACAAGCCTTCTAAAGTTGTATCACTAGAACAAGAATACACCAGAAGTTTTTTCACGCAGCTGAGAAGGTAGTTCAATCACCATAGTGGTTTTTCCCCAATCGGTAGGTACACTTGTATCTATCCAGTGGTGGCCATTAATTGCTTGGAGATTTGTGTCAGTCAACTCTTCCCGTGTCACTGGTAGAGAGAGGGGCTTTAGTCCCAGTTGGAGAAGGGTATAGGTCTCTCAAGTCCAATCGGGACTAAAGTTCGAGACAAAAGGCCCCCCTTTAGTCCCGGATGAACCAACCGGGACTAAAGGATCCTTTAGTCCGGGTGGTATTACGAACCGAGACTAAAGGGGAGGAGGGGCACGCCGGCACACTGCGCCCAATCCCTTTAGTCTCGGTTGGTAATACCAACCGAGACTAAAGGGTCTCGTTTCTCTTTTTTTCTATTTGAGCGTATATTCTAATTGTTTTCTAACTCGTATATGCACATATACGTATTTGAACTTGAATATAGGTATATACCTGTCTATATATACCATATACGCAGTTAGATTAGACTTATATATAAATTAAACCCTATATATCTACATATATAAACTTATAAATGTATATACAGATAATATTTTATACACATGAAAATGAATAGTATTTTTTAAACTAGTATATATACATCAAAATCCCATATAGTATATATACATCAAAATATCATTCAGTTCAAATTTCTAGTCTCATTTAGCTTTCCTCGGAGGTGAGTCGGTCAATTGGATGGTTGTCATAATGATGATTTCCTTGTGGATTAACCACCTCGTCCATGAGGAATCCCACGAGAGCTTCTTGAATTACCAAGAGACGATCCTTCTCAATGAGTGAGTCCCTTTTTATAATCCTCTCGTAATTTGCAAATAGGTTGATATAATACAGCAAGCGATTAAATATACAAAAAAGGATAAAAATGATGTATTATTAATAGGTTTATTTTACTTACACTATCATCATCCGCGTTGCCACTGTGATGGTGTATGTACTCACAAACGTAGTACCTGCATAATATATTTCCTTGCTCTTGTCTCAAACACTAAATTGGAGAGGAGAACAGAATATGAAGTTGTAGTGTTATACATTTTAAATATTCCCAATCTGAAGTTGTTATTTGTATACATACCGGAAAATCATACACCCATCTAATTTTGGGTTGAAATGCTCCTTGGTGCTTTGCAATGAACATGGTGAGCTTGAGGCAAAATAATAAAAGATAAAATATGTTACTATAAAGGCTAAATATATATATTGCATTAAAGAAAATGTCATAGATAGAATTATTACTCGTGGAATACATCTGGAAGGTCTTGGTATTCTGAGCGATCTTTTCTCAATGAATCATACACATTGATGTTGCTATTGTCGATACTGATTATGAGTAGAACCCAGTGGAATCTGTATGCATCCTCATGGAGATTAGAATTGACTAAATAGAATTAGCAATGATAATTAGATGACAATCGTACTTACTTGAAGTTGTAAGGCAGTAGTATAAGGTTCTTGTAATGAAACTCATCTAAGTGCCTAAAAATGCTCTCGATTGTTGGTTTTTGTTGGTATTTAATCTCATCAGCGTTAACTTTTGATGGGTCTATGAAAGCAATTCTTGAATAACCTTTCCTTCCCATCTTAGTAAGTAAGAAGAAAGTCAAATTTTAATTAGTAGATCGACAAATGTAATAAAGTTATTTATAAACATATGAAAATATGTCACCTACAGACACCAGGCTATTATAAGATCGGTATTCATGGCGTCCATATGGTAAATTTCATAGATATAACTGAATTGGAGCCAGACCACCTTCTCGTTTTGAAAGGCAAAATCTCCAGGTCTCACGAGCATACCAAACATCTCCAGGCCCTCAGCCGACTTCTTCAAGTACCAGCCATGAAATCGCGCATCTTAGTTGGGAGCTTGTTGACCAATTCCGGCTTCACTAGAGGTTTTCCTAGCTCAAAGCGCCATCTAAATTATTGATTTTTATCCGCCTGGTAGGTCTTCATAGCCGATAAGACCACCAACGAGCGGCTTTGTTTGTTCATAAAAGGTAATTCTCGGAAGAGTTTGGAGAGCACCTAAACGTATTTTTGAAACCTTATGCACTCAAGAAGCACCAAGAGGCAACGACATGAATGCAACACTCACCACCATTTATCGATTCGAGAAAATCAAACAAGGATTTTTCCTATAGTATATTTCTGTAACGAAAAATAAGCTGTTGGAAAATTTTTAAAATTATGAGAAAATTGTTATTTAATTATTCTTTCTATTCACATCCCGAAATTGGAAATTTCAAGGTGTGACAACTCTACCCCCCTTAAAAGGGAATCTCATCACGATATTCGAGAAAGGCTAGCAAGAAACAAAAACTCATGTGGGTATTATCCAAAGCTTATCAACTTTCCTCATATTGACATTCCTTACACAAGCATACCAAACATGCTCTTCTATTCTTCATAGCTCATTGGACTTGTATAGAAATATATAGTCCGGTCCCACTTATGACTTACCCATTCTTCTATCATTGTGATTTCTCCACTCTTCACTTTGCTCCATCATAGTCCTTGGTAGATCAACTTGTGCATCAGGATTCTTCTTGATAGGAGTGACATATATAGGTCACACAATCTTAGGCTGGGGTTTGTCGGAACCAAGTTCCATACCATTATCTGCCCCTAGATGTGATAACTTCTTCTCTCGTCTTGTTCTACGATTTTGTTTGTTGGATCGCTTGCGTCTACCAGGTTTGTATTCCTTGCAAGTGATAATCCAATCATCAAGGTTTAGGGTTTGAGTATGACCTTCAGGTTGAGAACCTTCTTCTAGAGTTGGGTTTTGGGTGGCAACATCCTCTGCTTATTAATTTCTATAGGGTTATGTTGGCGAGCTTCTGTTGTCATAAGACTAGCTTCCGTCTGGGGGCACGAAAAACCATGGTGCTCACCACACGAACACATATCTGGAGCCATGTTAACCTCATGTTGTTTCTCCATTGTTAGTTTCAGTGCTTCATGCTTCTTCTTCTTTCTTTGATTATTCCATGCTTTAGCAACTTGCCTCTTCACTGGCCCAATGGGAATTCTGTCTTTGGCCATCTCATTACGAAAGTAGGCTGTGCTAGGCTGCATCCTTGAGGACCATGTGTGGTTCGAGGACCGGTGGATGGTCGCTTCCTGGTGTGATGAGTGATTGACAACGTTGTGTGGACTAATTCTTGGCTAAGTATTGCGAGGTGCAGGTTGCGGCTTGACTGGTGTTGGTGCAGGTGAAGAACAAGCGCGAAAGGTCGTCGCCGGTGAGGCCTCCAGGTGTGGAGAAGACAAGTAGGCTTCGTTCGAGGGACCGGTGGCCGGCGGGGGTCAAGTGCGGGCCGCATGGTGGCATGAACAGCAAGATGAAGTCGTGGACGGTTTCTTGGTTGAGCCTCAAAACCAAGGTCGAGCCGGGACTACGTGGGAGCCAAGTCATGAGTGGAGATTGGCGGAGGCTACATCGAGTTCGCGGGGTTTCCGGTGGTTCACCAGAAAACCACTGGGTTCCTTGGTTGATCCACAAAGCCAAGACCGGAGAACCGAAGACGGAGGTGCAGCAGCACCGGACCGGTCGACCGGTGGGTCCGGCCGATCCGACCGGTGGGGACCGGTCCCGACCGTAAGGAGCACCGGTCTGACCGGTGTGCGACGACGCAGTCCGGAGACTTCGAAGCGGAGGACACGCGTCGGGATCGCATGGCTTGCGTTGAGGCTACGCAGGGTGCGGTCGCCGGGCATCCGTCCGATGGTGAAGACATGAAGACTTCCAAATCCGCCCTTGAGGGGCTTGTATCCCTAGTTAGTAGAGAAGGGTATTTTAGACATTCGGTTGCCTCCATATAACCCAAGAGGTGAGAGGATGGCAGCCAACTCTTGGAACCCTAGCTCATTAGTTTTCCTATTTTCCACCTATTTTCTCTAGGTTTTACTTAGGACTAGCAAGAGAGCTTCACGGAGAGATCTTGTAGAGAGGGATGGATGATCGGGCGGCTTGCTAGACCTTGTACGAACCTTTGTTTCATGTATAGATGATTCGGCGTTGTTCCTCAAGGTTTGGATGTGTTTTCCCCGGTTGTTCTTGGTGGTGATTTTCGGAGCCCTCTCTCGGTGATTTCTTTGGGGTGTTTTCGGGGCTTTTCTCTTGGGGATTTGATGGGGGAAATTTGTGGGAACCCTTCGTGGTTCTTTGGGTTGTGATTCTCCTCCCAAATCCGTGAGAAAAGGTGCTCGATTTTGGGGGTTTCTTGAGTTCTTGGGTTGGAAGTGCTTTCGGCGGGATTTCTTCGATTCCTCCTTTTTGGACGAGATTTGGTGGGATTAAACTTGGCTATGGACTCCTCATGAGGTGTTCCTGATATCCCCAAAGTCTTGTTCAAGTCCGTGGAGCGATTCGGGAGATCGAGATTTGGATTTGGGGGAGTTGACCCGCGGGTCTTGTTCATCCCGAGTCGCCGAGCTACACCGGTCGGCCCGGCGGTGCTCTTGGCCGGTCCGACCGGTGCAACCTTCTATGGGATTTTGCTCGGGTGAACGTTTTGGTGTGTTCGTTGTTGTCCCGTGGTGCCGCTTGTTTCGAGTTTGGGTCCGTTTGGTGGTCGGTTGGCCCTTGTTTGGTGCCTTGGGGGCTTTCGGAGTCGCCATCGGTCCGACCGGTGTGTCTCACCGGTCGACCGATGTAGAGCCACTTAGTGGAAGTTGCTCGGTTTCACCGGCGAGAGACCGGTTTGACCGGTGGTGCTCACGGTCCGACCGGTGTGGGTCGTAGACTCGAGGTTTGGTTTTTCCGCCGCGTTTCTCGGGTCGGAAGGTTGCGTGTTGGTTCCTAGGTCCGGTGGCACTCCGGTGGCTACGTGGGCTTGACCAACCTTGGTAGTGAGTCGGAGACGTGTGTTGGAAGCCGCGTTCGTCTTGTTGGAGTTTTCATCTCCTTCGAGAAGAATTTTTATCGGCTCCCATTCACTCCCCCCCCCTCTCTCGGTTCGCCGTATCGGTCCTTCAAGTGGTATCGAGCCGGTTCGCGTCTTTGTTGACTCTAACCAGTCTAAGATCCAAGGATGGCGTACCGGGAACGGGGGTTCGGGTCCTCCACACTTCGATGGCAAGAACTACCGGATGTGGAGCAAGAGGATGGGTGCGTTCCTCCGCGGAAAGGGTCGAGCTGCTTTGGGATGTCACGGTGGACACAGGCTATGTTCGGCCGATGGATTTCCTTGCTCCGGGGTCGAGGGGACGGATTCGACGCCAACAATAAGGCGGTCGACTACTTGTTTCGTGCTTTGTGTCGACCGAGTTCGATCGGGTGTAGGATTTGGGCGGTGTTGAAGGAGGCTCATGTTGGGAACGCCCGGGTTCGAGGCACGGTTGTATGCGACCTACGGAGAGAGTACGAGAACTTCACTCATCTCCCCGGTGAGTCCATCGATGCCTTGTTTCAGAGGTTCACGGTGGTGGTGAACAACATGAGGGCCAATGTGGACGTGCTCCCGTACGATGATCATGATAGAGCGGTCAAGCTCTTACACTCCTTGGATCGTACGATATGGGGCGGAAAGTTCGAGGCCATAGTCGAGTCGGAGAGGTATGATACTCTGACGGTGAACGAGCCGTTCTCGAAGCTCAAGTCGGCCGAGGTGGATAGGGGCATGATCGCCAAGCTCGAGGGACCGAGCGATTCCCATAGTCTTGCCCTCGTTGGTGGTTCCAAAGGAAAGACTAACTCTAACCCATCCACCGGGATGTTCTCGTTTTCCTCTTTGATGTCTATGCCGGATGAGGAGTTTGATGACCTTGGAGAGATGGCCATAAGGAGGAGTTTTGCTTCAAGAGGAAGCGTGAGGAGAGAATGGAGAAGGAGTGGGCTAACAAGGACAAGTACCACCCTTCGATGGTGTACTTGAGCCTCGTATGCGGATGCCCGGGGGCAAGGCGATTGTGAGGACGAGTTCGGGCTTGGGGAGAGAAGAAGGTTGCGGGTGGTGTTGTCTTGCCCGGGTCACATCGGTCGGACCGGTGTGGGGCACCGGTCGGACCGGTGCGGGCACGGACGGACGGATGTTCGGGTTTCGAGCTCGTACGGTGCGAGGGTTGTTTCGGTGGTCGTGGTTACGGTGGTTGGGCTGGAAAGGGTGCGGGTGGTCGGTTGCTAGGCGTTCTCCTCCTCGTGCTCAATACGGGGATTGGAGGAGTCGTGGCATTGAGTTGGAGAGGAAGGACGTTCCACGGGCTTTCTTGCGTGGTTTTGGTCCTCCTCCGGGCGAGAGAGGGGTGGTTCCCTCAGGGTGGTTACCGTGGTGGTGTTCGTGGAGGTAGTTTTGGTAGGAGAGATGCTTTGGTTGGTGCTAACCCCACTTTTGAGCAAATGGCTCGGCACTGGTTTTCCTCCTTTGGTACTAACCCCGGTCTTCGAGTCGTTTGTTCGCTCACGTGCCTATTTTTGAATTTCGGGTGGGAGACTTGAAGAACATTTGGTTGATTGACTCCGGTTGCTCGAGGCATATGACCGGAGACAGGGGGTGGTTCTCAAGTCTCGTCCGTGGTGACGAAGAGGTACATCACCTTTGGGGACAATGGGCGTGGGCGTGTGCTTTCGAAGGTGAGATAAAAGTGAGTGACAAGATCACTCGAGGCGTGTTGCTCTTGTTCAATCGCCGGGGTACAATTTGCTTTCGTGTCCCGAGTTGTTGGATGAGGGTTTTGAGGTGTTGTTTCGGCCTGGTGGTTCTCGGATTGTGGACTCTCGAGGGGACCTTGTCCGTATGGTCGTTCCCGAGGGTCGGGTGTTTCGTGCTGATTTTTCTCGGTCTTCGGGTGTGGAGCGTTGTTTCTTGGCGGTTCTTCGAGTGAGTTGTGGAAGTGGCATAGGAAGTTGGGTCACTTGAGCTTTGACCTTTTGTCTCGCTTGAGTAAACTCAATTTGGTCCGAGGACCGCCACGGTTGAGGCTTGAGAAGGAGTTGGTTTGTGCGCCGTGTAGGCATGCCAAGATGGTAGCCTCTTCTCACCCGCCTCTCACCGATGTGATGAGCGAGCTTCCATGCGAGCTCGCTCTATATGGACCTTGTTGGCCCGGCTCGTGTGCGATCCGCGGGTGGGAAGTGGTATGTCCTTGTTGTGGTGGACGACTATTCTCGGTATGCGTGGGTGTTCTTTCTCGAGGATAAGGGGGAGACGTTTGGTTTTGTTCGAGATCTAGTCTTGAGGTTGAGGAACGAGAGGCACGAGAGATGCCATACGAGCTATCCGCGGTGATAATGGCACGGAATTCGGGAACTCTCGTTTTGAAACCTTTTGCCATGACTTGGGTCTTTAGCACCGTTTTCTAGTCCGTATACGCCTCCCCGGGAATGGTGTTGTGGAAAGGAAGAACGGGACCTTGTGCGAGATGGCTCGGACGATGCTTGATGAGCATAGGACTCCGAGGAGGTATTGGGCCGAGGCGGTGAATACCGCATGCTATGTGTCGAACGGGATATACCTCGAGTGCACAAGAAGAAGACATGCTATGAGTTGATGCATGGCCGCACACCCAAGGTGAGTTACTTCCATGTCTTTGGTTGCAAGTGTTTCATTCGAAGAAAGGCGGGGAAGTTGGATAAGTTTGAAGCTAGGTCCGTCGATGGCATTTTCTTTGGTTATGCATCTCATTCTAGAGCATATCGTGTGCTCAATCTTGAAACTAACCAAATCGTGGAGACTTGCGAGGTAACCTTCGACGAGACGAGCCACGTAGTCGGCTTGTCTTTGAGTGTGCGGGTGATGATGAGCTTGGCGAGGAGATCTTTCGGGGAGGAGGAGCATGAACATGGTGATGATGAAGATGACGGTGTGGTGCCCTTGGCTGAACATGTACCCACTACTTCGACTACGATGATGGATGGACCCTCTGCTACACCTACGACGACAAATCAAGAACGAGGAGAAGGCGATGTTGAGGGGGAGGTAGCTTCGAGGCGAGAACCTCCCCGGCCGAGTTCAAGTGGATCACCCAGCTTCGAGGATCATCGGCGACATGAATGAACGCACTACACGGTCGAGGGTTCGAAACAATTCCCATTTCACTCATGTTGTGTTTGTTGCTTCTTTTGAGCCCGAAGACATTGGACACGCACTATCTGATCACAATTGGGTTAACTCGATGCATGAGGAGTTGGAGAACTTTGAGAGGAATCAGGTGTGGGAGTTGGTTGACCCTCTCCCAGGGTGTAAGCCGATTGGTACAAAGTGGGTGTGGAAAAACAAAGAGGGAGAGAAGGGTGAGGTTGTGAGGAACAAGTCGAGACTTGTTGCTCGGGGGTTCGGTCGAAGGAGGGGATCGACTACGAGGAGACCTTTGCTCCCGTAGCCCGTTTGGAGGCGATTAGGATCCTTCTAGCCTTTTCCGTGGCTAAAGGGTTCAAGTTGCACCAAATGGATGTGAAGAGTGCTTTTCCGAATGGAGTGTTGGAGGAAGAAGTGTATGTGAGACGGCCTCCGGGGTTTGAGAGTGAGAAGTACCCCCACCGGGTGTACAAGTTGAGGAAGGCGGCCGTATGGGTTGAAGCGGGCGCCTAGAGCTTGGTATGGCGAGGTTGAGGGGGTTCTTGTTTGAGAGAGGTTTTGAGATGGGGAAGGTCGATCGGACCTTGTTTTTGCCGAGGCGGGCGGAGATATCCCGATTGTGCGGGTGTACGTGGATGATATTGTCTTTGGTGGCTCGTCTAACTCTCTTGTTGCAAGGTTTGCGGATGATATGAGCGGGGAGTTCGAGATGAGCATGATGGGTGAGTTGCGGTTCTTCCTCGGGCTACAAATCAAGCAATCAAAGGAAGGAACGTTTGTGCACCGAGCTAAGTACACCAAGGACATTGTGAGGAAGTTCAAGATGGAGGACTCCAAGGCTATGACGACGCCGATGAGTACGACTACGGCTCTTGATGCGGACGAGGAAGGAGAACACGTGGACCAGAAGGAGTACCGGAGCATGATCGGGTCACTCCTCTACTTGACGGCGACGAGGCCGGACATACGGTTCTCGGTGTGTCGTGCGCTCGTTTTCAAGCGTCTCCGAGGACTTCGCATCGGCAAGCGGTGAAGCGAATTTTCGGGTACTTGCGTCACACTCCCGACTTCGGCCTTTCGTACTCCGCGTCCTCTTCTTTGGCGCTTCATGGCTTTTCAGACGCGGATTTTGCTGGGTGTCGGTTGGATAGGAAGTCCACTTCTGGGACTTGCCAGTTTTTGGGTTCTTCGTTGGTATCTTGGTCTTCTCGTAAGCAGTCGAGTGTTGCTCAATCCACGACCGAAGCCGAGTATGTTGCCACTGCTAGTTGTTGCTCTCAGCTCCTTTGGATCACCTACACCATGAGTGACTTTGGTGAGGAGTATACCCATGTCCCACTTCAATGTGATAGCACCAGTGCCATAAGCGTTGCAAAGAACCCAGTGCTCCATTCTAAAACCAAGCACATAGAAGTGAGGTATCATTTCCCGAGAGACAACGTTGAGAAAGGAAAGATAGTGTTGATCCATGTACCCACACATCACCAACTAGCCGATATTTTCACCAAACCTCTAGATCAAGCAACTTTCACTCGTTTGCGGGGGGGGGGGGGGGGGGGGGAACTTGGTGTGTGTTTGATTTCTTGAGTTGGGTGTGTGGGAGCTTTCTTTTGCCGGTGGTGTCGAGCCCGTTTTGCCTCCCCTCGAGGAGCCGGTTTGTAGCATATGTATAGCTTTCCTTTGTGCATTTCTTGCATTTTGGCATGGCATATGTAACATGATGTATAGGCATCCTTGTATCTTAGATTGCATGCATTTTGTATCATATGCATTGGTTAGGAAAGCTTCTCTCATATACATTGTTCACCATGGAATGAG
This sequence comes from Cenchrus americanus, assembly GCA_947561735.1. Classification (NCBI taxonomy): domain Eukaryota; kingdom Viridiplantae; phylum Streptophyta; class Magnoliopsida; order Poales; family Poaceae; genus Cenchrus; species Cenchrus americanus. The sequence continues at coordinate 84,103,148 of OX387239.1, read as the reverse complement.
ATATATGTCTTTGTGAGCTTGTTTGGTATGATATGGTTAGTTTGGCTTAGCTCTTGATGATCTTGATGAATAATCCATGGTTGATAGCTATGCTTTTGAAAAATGTCACATGTATGCTCTCTCATGTGTAAATGCCTTTACATGCTCTTGACATGTTTTTGTGACTTTGCTATGCTTAATTTGTGGTTGGATAGCTAGCTTATTGATCATATGGGGCCAAAGGCTCATTTGCCATCATGAATGTTTAGCCCTCTAGATTTATCTTATGGAGGAGCATAAGTTCCTTTTTGTCGCAAAGACATTTCATGTACCATTTACAAATCTGAAAATGAAATGAAAAATGCTTGGAAAATATGCTCCCATGACATATGTGCTGAATTTAATTTGCTTTGGGTGCTAAACCGTTGCATGATGCCTACCAATGAGAAGTCTCATACATAGAAGTAGGCACATGGCTCGGTGGCTTTGACATGACATGAGGTGCTTGTGGGTGTTTGTGATGGTCTTATGGTTAGAATAGCTGTCCTAACATGAAGTTTGTGTGGCTTTGCCATTTTGATATGCTTTGATCATGTTTAGGACTTTGCTCATGAGAGGCAAGTTTTTCGCAAAATTGCCAAAATCCATTTTAGCTTCGTCCAATGGTTGTGAAACTTGGTGATCATGTAGTTGAGATCGATACGAAGCCGTAGAGTACCTAACTTGCTCATTTGGACATGTGTAGCACTCTTTGTTGAATTTTGTATATTTGAGAAGCTCTAGGTTGAAAGTTTTGCATTTTTGGCTTGATTCATGCATTGCCAACAAGGGGGAGAAGTTTGAGCTTGAAAAGGTTTGTTGGACGCGTTTAGAAGGTTTTCGGGTGGTTTCGAGCCATTTCGGGCTTTGTTGTGCACCGGTCGACCGGTGAGGAGCACCGGTCCGACCGGTGTGAGTGCTGGTCTGTACATATGTTGGGCACCGGTCGGCCGGTGGTGATGACCGGTCTGACCGGTGTGAGCTGAAATTGCTGCAGCTGCCCTGTTTTCAGCTGTTTTGCATGCATTCGTCCAGGGGGAGTTGCATTGGTTCAGGGGGAGCTTGCATGTGTGCAAAGGGAGCTCTTTGTGGTGTTTGAGCTTTGTTTTGGTGGTTTGCGCTCTTTGCTTGAGCTTTGCTTTGTCTCGGATGTGTCGAGCCGTTGCCCTTGCCTAAGGGGTCCGAGACTTGTTTCCTTCAAGTGACCTTGATCTTTGCCTTTGTTTGGCTTTCGATCGCTTGTTGGAGTTTCTTTTTGTTCGTTTCTTTTCTTTTTCTTTTCTCTCTTGTTACTTTCGTGTGGGTGTTGTCAATGCACTCATCAAGGAGGAGATTGAGGACCATGTGTGGTTCGAGGACCGGTGGATGGTCGCTTCTGGTGTGATGAGTGATTGACAACGTTGTGTGGACCGATTCTTGGCTAAGTATTGCGGGTGCGGGTTGCGGCTTGACTCGTGTTGGTGCGGGTGAAGAACAAGCGCGAAAGGTCGTCGCCGGTGAGGCCTCCGGGTGTGGAGAAGACAAGTAGGCTTCGTTCGAGGGACCGGTGGCCGGCGGGGGTCAAGTGCGGGCCGCATGGTGGCATGAACAAGCAAGATGAAGTCGTGGACGGTTTCTTGGTTGAGCCTCAAAACCAAGGTCGAGCCGGGACTACGTGGGAGCCAAGTCATGAGTGGAGATTGGCGGAGGCTACATCGAGTTCGCGGGGTTTCCGGTGGTTCACGGAAAACCACCGGGTTCCTTGGTTGATCCACAAAGCCAAGACCGGAGAACCGAAGACGGAGGTGCGGCGGCACCGGACCGGTCCCGACCGGTGGGTCGGACCGGTCGACCGGTGGGGACCGGTCGGCGGTGAGGAGCACCGGTCGACCGGTGTGCGACGACGCGGTCCGGAGACTTCGAAGCGGAGGACACGCGTCGGGATCGCATGGCTTGCGTCGAGGCTACGCGGGGGTGCGGTCGCCGGCATCCGTCCGATGGTGAAGACATGAAGACTTCCAAATCTGCCCTTGAGGGGCTTGTATCCCTAGTTAGTAGAGAAGGGTATTTTAGACATTCGGTTGCCTCCATATAATCCAAGAGGTGAGAGGATGGCAGCCAACTCTTGGAACCCTAGCTCATTAGTTTTCCTATTTTCCACCTATTTTCTCTAGGTTTTCCTTAGGACTAGCAAGAGAGCTTCACGGAGAGATCTTGTAGAGAGGGATGGATGATCGGGCGGCTTGCTAGACCTTGTACGAACCTTTGTTTCATGTATAGATGATTCGGCGTTGTTCCTCAAGGTTTGGATGTGTTTTCCCCGGTTGTTCTTGGTGGTGATTTTCGGAGCCCTCTCTCGGTGATTTCTTTGGGGTGTTTTCGGGGCTTTTCTCTTGGGGATTTGATGGGGGAAATTTGTGGGAACCCTTCGTGGTTCTTTGGGTTGTGATTCTCCTCCCAAATCCGTGAGAAAAGGTGCTCGATTTTGGGGGTTTCTTGAGTTCTTGGGTTGGAAGTGCTTTCGGCGGGATTTCTTTGATTCCTCCTTTTTGGACGAGATTTGGTGGGATTAAACTTGGCTATGGACTCCTCATGAGGTGTTCCCGATATCCCCAAAGTCTTGTTGAAGTCCGTGGAGCGATTCGGGAGATCGAGATTTGGATTTGGGGGAGTTGACCGCGGGTCTTGTTCATCCCGAGTCGCCCGAGCTACACCGGTCGACCGGTGCTCTTGGCCGGTCCGACCGGTGCAACCTTCGTGGGATTTTGCTCGGGTGAACGTTTTGGTGTGTTCGTTGTTGTCCCGTGGTGCTGCTGTTTTGAGTTTGGGTCAGTTTGGTGGTCGGTTGGCCTGTTTGGTGCCTTGGGGGCTTTCAAGCTGCCATCGGTCTGACCGGTGTGTCTCACCGGTCTGACCGGTGTAGAGCCAATTAGTGGAAGTTGCTCGGTTCACCGGCGAGAGACCGGTCTGACCGGTGGTGCTCACCGGTCTGACCGGTGTGGGTCTGTAGACTCGAGGTTTGGTTTTTCCGCTGCGTTTCTCGGGTCGGAAGGTTGCGTGTTGGTTCCTAGGTCCGGTGGCACTCCGGTGGCTACGTGGGCTTGACCAACCTTGGTAGTGAGTCGGAGACGTGTGTTGGAAGCCGCGTTCGTCTTGTTGGAGTTTTCATCTACTTCGAGAAGAATTTTTATCGGCTCCCATTCACTCCCCCCTCTCTCGGTTCGCCGTATCGGTCCTTCAATCCTTCCTTGTAAGTCTTGAGTCCGCATAGCTGATTGCTCCTCTTTTTCAAAAGGTGGAGGAGTCATGTTTTGATGGTTATCATTGGTGACCATATTGTGATCTTTAGGAAGTGAAGCTTGCTCGTAATGGATCGATGAATCTTAACCATGGTTTGAGCCATTGCTTGTAGAACCCGAGTTTTTGTGCAGCGATATACTCCATCATCTTGCGCTCCAATGATGAGGTTGCAAGAGGAATGTTGATGTTTCCTTGATTAGCTTCATCTTCATGTTTTATGTTGGAGCTCTCCATCCGACCGGGTATATGTGTGAGGATCGAAGAGATAGACTGAAGAGTAGAGAGAAAGAATGGAAAGAGCAAGGAGGTGGGAGATACAAAAGAAGAACCCAATTAAGCAACTGATGTTATTACAGATATAAGATCCACAATACACCAACACTCACTTCAAAGAATCAACACAAGCAATGTCATAAAACCAAGCATCATCATGCAAGCACGAAATTTCACCAAACAAGACATAGTAAGGGAACGATACTACACGTTGTTAATAAAGTCGGAGGGTATCCTCCTAATGGATCAGATGTAGCTCCCAGCAAGGATATCCATCAATAATGAATTTTTCCCAGATCAAGGAGTACTAAACTATGAGTTCATCCCAAATGGAATCACCTCAATCGGAGGTTTAGAACTCGAGATATGAATTAAACAAAATGGCCATGTCGGCAGTGTCGACAGATTCGAGAACCTCCAAAGTTTCGGGCATAACTCTCTGTATATGCAACCAAAATTGATGAATTTTGGACAGAGTGAATCGTATGAAATTCCTGAACTACTCCAATTGGATTTACCTCAATCGGAGGTCCATAGCCCGAGATATAAAATAATGAAGGTAACTAGGTCAGCAGGGTTTACAGATTCTGATAGCTCCAATGTTTCAAGCATAGCTCCTGGAATATATACTGGATATGGCTGAGTTTTTGAAAGAAATTCAATTATGAAATTTAAGAACTAACCCAACTGATTTCATGTCAATCGGAGTTCTGTAGCTCGGGAAAGAATTAAAACAGCGCTGATGTGTCGGAGAGCTGCGCGAACCGATAGAATGTCAAGGGTAACAATTCACCTTTTGACTTATTGGTGGAATTGCTTGAGAGAAGTGGAAAAGAGAGACAAGATCAATACCAAGGGAAGAGTAAATAAATAGGCACGGGTAGAGGTCATAATCATTTGCAAAACAATAATTTGCAAATGAAAATGTGACGATCAAAGGCGAGCTATCAAGGAGGATTGATGAAAGATATGGTTTAAGGAGTGAGAATATTCATCACAGAGCTCAAGGGAAAGGAAGTGATGAATTTTAGATCAAAGGAAACCTTAAGAAACGACCATTACTATCTAGGCTCGCGTCCTACGGTTGATACGGCTACGATACCACTCTGCCACACCCGTTTTTCCAAAGAAAACCAAGTGCAAACCTATATGCATGCCGTATCAAGTTTCATGCATATAGTGACATATAAGTGAATACGAACAAGTATCATGTAAGTAAAAGGGAGATTATCAAAGATTTACGCTTAATCCACGGAAACGAAGGCTTCGAACATCACGGGCGATCAAGCGGGGGTTGCGTACGCCTAGAACTCCACAACATCTTCACACGACTTCGAGTAGCTTCCTCTTTCTCGAGCAACATTGTTTATAGCAAGGGTGAGCACTTGTTGTACTCAGCAAGTGTGGGGAAAAATATGAATGCAAAGGCTTTATGGTGGACTGGGCTATAAGCATTTAGCATTTTAGTTGGTCAAACTTTATTAAGCAACTATTACTAACAAGTGTAAGTTTATACCAACCCACAATAAGCATAGAGGTAAGATGCACCATAAGAATATGGCAAGCACAACCAGAGAGCACGATTTGAGTCCATCTTCAAGTTTGATTATCATGTGAGGATCCGTGCCGCTCTTGACCGTGAGCACGACTAATCGATTAGTTTTACACTGCGAGAGGTTGTACACTTTCACCTCAAGCGGCGTAAAAGCTCCGAAGAAATTTGAACCCAACCATGCGATGCCAGCCAAGCATCATACCACACTGTCGAGGTGTGATTGTATAGGGACGCTACGAGACCTTTACAAAGGTTCCCCAACAAGTGGTGACCCACAAGGTCCGGATCAGTTAGCAAGGTATGAAGCCCCCTAGAAAGTCAATACCCCGCCATAGAATAAAGAACTCACCCAACCCCCGCTAGAGTGAGTCCATACCCCGTAGTACCGCCGATCCCTTGTCCTTATCAGGTAAGATCACCCCAAGCTAAAGTTCCTAATTATTCAGCCAAGACCGAGTGCCCGTTTAGTTCTTGTGGTTGTACTGTTTTCCTGGGTGGTTCTCCATGTTCCGATTAACATAGCATAAGTGGTCTTACAATTAAAATTAGCATAAAGGAACATAGAGCATAAAGAGTAACCATGTTGATTAACACCAACCCAGTTGAGCAAACTAAGTAATATCTACCATCAGCATTAATTAAGCAACCAGTTTAAACAAGGCAATAGTAAAAGAATACTAGTCATCATCCTTAATAGGAACCCATCAAAATTAATGCAAGCAATGCGATGTGTGGTTAAATAATTATTAGGATAAGGAACCACACACTTGCCTTTAACCAAAGTAGTGATGTTGCTCGAATTCTTCATCTTCATACTCTTCCAAGCTCTGGAACCATGTTCGTTCTACTCGCATCAATCATCGGGCACAAGCATACAAAGCAAACAAACAAGCAACTAAGAACAATACATCAATCAAAAGAAAAGCTTTTAAAAGAGCGCACTAAGAGATAGGCTCGATTCTATGGTTATGCAAGCGCAAGAAACGCTGAAAACGGAACTAAACTCAAATCTATCGCGAGATCATTAACAAACTACAAGAGACTACGCTTGGCATATTTTAATTAAAAAATCATGTGAAAGAATATTTCAAAGAAATATTCTATGCTACCATTAAACAAGTTACATTTAATTAAAGAAATCATGATAAACCTAATCATATTTTATTTATAACATTCGAGTAGAAGTTATGTCAAATTAACAATAACTTTAGAAAGATAAAACAAGTATAAGATATCTAGGCGAGTAATTTTATGTCACGTGTTCAACTAAACATATTTAATATTGAAAAGGCATTTATGATGTCATTAGGCATATTAACTTTATTATGAAAACCGATGTTTAACTCTAACATCTTTTATTTAGAAAAACTAGGTATGAATAGGGATTAACCAATTACATCATGATTAAAGAAAACCGGATTAGAACCTAATCACTTTTTATTTATAAAAGAATAGAATAAGAATTAGTCAAGATTAACATGCAGTTTTAGTGTTAAAACAAGTAAAAGGTGATACACATGCTAACGTACAAGTTAAGGTGAAACGAATGAGAAGGGTAGAAGCGAACTATAACACACACACAAACCATAGGCTAGGGTTAGAAAAACTAGTCTACGAAGAGAATTAGACTAAATGGACAACACTAAACAAAGGTAAGCTGAACTGATGCTGGTAGAGAAGAGATAACAAGATTGGCTCTAAAAGAGGATAGTTGCGGAAGACTAGACACAAGAACATAGCTAATTCATGAACTAGCTAGATGTTAAAGATTGGATCACATAGAACTGAAAGAGTGTAGTTGTCTTATATAAAAGAAAATTATGATAGGATGGCATGTACTAGGATTTGGAAAGATCTGGAGCTTGAAAGAAGGTTAGCTCTATAACAGAGACACACTAAGACAGAGCTTGATAAAGAAGGATTAACGAACGGTTTGCATAAATAAGAGAACAAGGCTATGAGGTAGATTTATTTTAATTAACAAAATATATGTAAGGATATTTCATAACTAAAATACCCCATGTTGGAATTAAAGCAAATTAAACTTTATTTACAAACCCGGTGTAAAGAATTAGTCAGGTTTTGTTTACAAAGATTCATATATAGATTATACAAATTAAACATTTACTTTTAGAAAAACTAAATAATATGAATCCTCTAATCGAAACTTTGTAATTCGAGTTCATCATATTATTATTAAAAACAGCATTACATTGGTATTAATCAAAATTAACATTTATTTATAAAGTCGGAGTAAAAGGCTAATCAACTTTTAATTAGACAAGTTAATTATTAATTAAATAAATATTTGGCTTATGGAAAACCGGGTAAAAGATCTAATTAGATTTTACTTACAAAAACATGTGAGAGAAACATTAATCAAATTAAATTTGCTTATGAAAAACGGTGTATGGATCTATATAGATTTTATTTGGAAAAGACATGTTTATGAAACATTAATCAAAATCAAATTAATTTTCAGAAAACAAACATGATGAAAACACTCCACTAATTTATTCTCTACATTATTATGGACCTAACGCAACTTGAACGGATGGAAACGAAGCAAAAAAATGAAAGATATGGACTTTTAAAGGTGTAGGGACCTAACTTGCGTGATTGGAAACTTCCCGGGGGCTTAAGCGTGAAAAGACGGGGCATATACATAATTATGTATATAAACTCGGGGATTTACTTGCAAGATCTTAGGGGGGTTTATGTGTGAAAGGGGAATCTTTTTAGGGGGTTCTCTAGAAGATTCACAAGACACAAAAATAGATCTAATAGTTATAGGAAAAGGCGGGGGTCTTCTCGCAAAACCATCGGGTCTTCTTCTTCCTTCGGACCCGCGCGTACGAGGGGGCGATGGTGGCACGGGCGGTGACGGCACCGGCGACCCGGAGGGCTAGGAGATCGGGTGAGCGGGGGGAAACGAAGAGGAGACCACGGGGAACACGAGAGGGGCACACACGGTCGAAGGGACGGGGCGGAGGACGGCCGGCGACGGAGAGCGAAGCTCCGGCGGCGGTTCAAGGCGGTGACGGTGTTCCGGTGATCGATTGGCGATGATGAGGGGCCGAGGAGGTGCGGCGCGTCCACGTGAACCTCACGGCGGCCTCGGCTTGGCCCGGCGGACGACGGGGGCGGCGAAGCGGCGGCGACGCACGCGGCGGGGCGCGCGGCTCGGCTCGGTCGGCGGCGGTGCAAGGCGGGGAGGAGGCGGCGGGGCGGCGCGCTAGGGCACGCGGGGGCTTGGGTACACGGCTAAATAGGGATGCGACACGAGAGTTCGTGCCGTGAGCGGCACGGACACCGAAGATGGGGAGGCGCCGGACTCCGGCGGAGTCCCGGCGGCACACAGAGCAGCTCGGCCCAGATGGGCTCCGTGGCGGGCTTGGGGCCGGGCCGGTAGGTTGGGGTGCCGGGGCCGCGGCCCGAGATCTTGAGGGGGCTTGAGTGGTCTCGCGAAGAAGTTAAGGAGGCGGTGGTAGACTTCGGATAGATGGGCCGTAAGTCACCGAACGGGTGAAGAGGAGGAGTCGGGGGTGGTCCGCCGGACTTCCAACAGGTGGGGCCGAAAGCCCGACCGGGCCGAAAATAGAGGAAGAAAAAGAAAAAGGAAAAGAATTTCTTTTTATTTTTAGAATTTATTTTCAGGAGAAGAATAATCTAGAAATAGCTAGATAATTCATAAAATCCACGAAACATATTCTAAAAATTCCAAAAATTCTAGGAAAATTCTTAGAGATAGATTGGAACATGAACAACCCAAATAAAATATTTGGAGTTCATGAAAAATATTTTAGAGCCTTCCAATAAATAGAAATAGCTCGAGGAAAGTGAGAATAAATTCCCAGAAAAGTCCGGAAAATTCTCGGATGAGTTTGGGCAGCACCTAAACGTATTTTTGAAACCTTATGCATTCAAGAAGCACCAAGAGGCAACGACATGAATGCAACACTCACCACCATTTATCGATTTAGAAAGTAAAACAAGGATTTTTTCTATACTATATTTCGTAACGAAAAATAACCGTTGGAAAATTTTTAAAATTATGAGAAAATTGTTATTTAATTATTATTTCTATTCACATCCCGAAATTGGAAATTTCGGGGTGTGACAACGCACCCACCACTGCGCACGCCACCCTCGAGTCGGAGAAGAAGCAGGTCGAAGGTGAGTTACTCTTCCTGCCTTTCGTTTGTTGGCTAAGTTTGTTTGGGATCCGCTCCCAACTCGGTTTGTATTCTTTCTTTCAGGCCTACGGACGGCACTTGGGACGTCGGTGACCCAGGGGTAGGCGATCCAAACAACTAACAACTCCTCCCAGCAGGAGCTGGAAGAGCTGCGGGCCGCGGCCCTCGAGGCGTGCCAGGGCATCGAGGAAGGCGAGGCGCAGGCCGGGAGATCCATGGCGAGTCGCCTCCGCGCCTTGGGCGTGCATGTTACCCGGCGCATGCGCCGTGCCCTACACCTGGGGGTCCAGAAAGCCCTTGGCGTGGTGGCGTCGCACTACCGGGTCAACCTCAGGGCGATCTCCACGGGCTACGTCGTTCCCGTTGGTGTCGACGATGAGGTCGAGATGAACCGTGTGGACGCGCTCACCGCCCCTGCTGTCAATGTCCTCGCGGAGGACTTCATGGAGTTTCTGTTCCCGGACGTTCCTCCGGCTAGCAGTCTCGAGCCCTGAAAGTAGTCGAGCGTTCGAGCCCTTTTTAGTTTTTGTTACAACTTGAGTCGTGTGGCTTTATGTAATGAACATTATTTGCTTAAAACATTTGAATGTTTGTAAGTTTGAATGTTTGTTTTTGTTTCAACGATTACGCTGTTCTGTCTCTCTTCCCCTTGCCCGAGCGAATTTGAGCTGGGAAAATTTGTTTTCGCGAGTAGCTTGTAGGTAAAGTGGTAAGAGGAAAGGGTCGTATCCTGCTAGAGGTGTAGGCTATTCCCAGCTTGTGCATCTTTTCCTTCTAGCTGCTCGCGCCGCTCTTGAATTCGCCCGAAGCTCGGGTCGAGTTGTACTTAGCGTATTTGATATGCGGTTTTTTGCCAAAAAATGGGACCACTTTTGGGGGATACCCCCGCAGTAGCCCCCGAGGGGGGACTTGGTTTTCGGGGGAAAGTCGAGTAACCCTTTGACTTTATTCAATGATGAAATTTACATTTGTACAACCAACTGGGGCGTTGGGTATGCGAAAACGAAGAAACTCGGAAATCCTTTTTAAGGGTAGAAGTGATGTAGCTGTTGGATGTTCCAAGCGTTGGTGAGCTCCTCGCCGTCCTCGTTCGCCAGCTTGTAGGTGTCGGGCTTGAGCACTTTGATGACGACATAGGGCCCTTCCCATGGAGGCGATAGCTTGTGGCGGCCTCGATTGGCTTGGCGCAACCTTAGGACAAGGTCACCCTCGTCGAAGTCTCAACGCCGGATCTTCTGGGCTTGGTACCGCCTCAGCGCCTGCTGGTACCTTGCCCAATGCATCAAGGCTACGGTGCGGGCTTCGTCCAGCTGATCTAGTGAGTCCTCGTGGGCTCGCTGGTTGGCATTTTCGTCGTAGCCTTTAACTCTGGGCGACCCGTATTCAAAGTCTGTGGGGAGAACGGCCTTAGCACCATAGACTAGGAAGAACGGGGTGAATCTTGTGGCTCTGCTCGGGGTGGTCCTGAGGCTCCAAACGACTGACGGCAACTCCTGGAGCCATTTTCGGCCAGAATTGTTCAACCTGTCGAAAATCCTAGGCTTCAGCCTTGTAGGATCATGCCGTTGGCACGCTCCACCTGATTGTTGGTATGTGGATGCGCGACGGCTGCCCAGTCCACGAGGATGTGGTGTTTGTCGCAAAACTCCAGGAATTTTCTGCCGGTAAATTGGGAGCCGTTGTCGGTGATGATCAAATTCGGCACTCCGAACCGGTGGATGATGTCGGTGAAGAAGGACACGGCTTGCTCTGCCCAGAGGTTTGTGATTGGGTGTGCCTCGATCCATTTGGAGAATTTGTCCACAGCGACCAGCAGGTGGGTGTAGCCCCCGAGCGCCTTTCGCAAGGGGCCCGACAATGTCCAGTCCCCAGATGGCGAAAGGCCAGGTGACAGGAATCATTTGCAGGGCATGAGTCGGGAGGTTAGTCTTGCGGGCATAGAACTGGCACCCCTCGCAGGTGCGCACGACCTCGTTGGCATCAGTGACCACGGTGGGCCAATAAAAGCCTTAGCGGAATGCATTGCCCATGAGGGTGCGAGGCGCCGCGTGGTGGCCACATACGCCCGCGTGGATGTCTCGAATAAGCTCACGGCCGTGGGGAATGGGAATGCACCGCTGCAGGACGCCAGATGTGCCTCGCTTGTACAGCTCGCTGTCAACTATGGTGAACAACTTGGCCATCCTAGTGATGCGCTTGGCTTCCAACCGGTCTGGGGGAAGTTCCCCTCGATCCATCCAAGCGAGGTATTTGGCCCGCCAATCCTCCGCACGGGAGGCTGGCTCTGTCTCCATGGCCTCGGCTTCATCTCACCGAAGCCCTCGAGTAAGGAGAGCACAAACACCTCGTTCGAGGGGTCCTCGTCCATGGGCTCCGCGCCCACTGGATTCAAGGGGGGCCCCGAGGGTTCCTCCCGACTCGAGGGTGGCGATCCGAGGTCGACGGATGGCTTCACAACGTCTCACGTGAAAACATTTGGGGGAACGATGATTTGCCCCGACGCGATGTTCGCGAGCTCGTCTGCCTCCTCATTGTACTTGTGGGGGACGTGATTGAGCTTGATGCCGTAAAATTTGTCCTCGAGGGCGCGCACGGCGTTGCAATATGCTTCCGTCTTCTCATCGTGGCAACTCGCGTTCTTCATGACCTGGTCGATTACGAGCTGCGAGTCTTCCCTGACGTCGAGGCACTTGATTCCTGTCTCGATGGCGATTCGAAGGCCGCAGAGAAGGGCCTCATACTCCGTCATGTTGTTGGACATGGGGAAATGCAAGCGCACTGCGTACCTCATATGTTCTCTGAGGAGTGAGATGAAGAGCAGGCCCGCACCTGCCTCGGTTTTCATCACTGACCCATCGAAGTAGAGGGTCCAGCATTCGACCTGAATCTGCAGCGGGGGCAGCTACGTGTCTGTCCACTCGACGACGAAATCCGCAAGGATCTGAGACTTGACCGCTTTGCGCAACGCGTAGGTGAGCGTCTCACCCATGAGCTCCATGGACCGATTGGCGATCCTGCCCGCTGCGTCCCGGTTACAGATGATCTCCCCCAATGGGAATGAAGAGACCACCGTGACCGGGTGGGCCTCGAAGTAGTGCCGCGGCTTGTGCCGCGAGCACCACCGCGTAGAGCACGGATCTCGGACCGCGGATACCGTGCCTTAGTCTCGGACAACACCTCGTCGATGTAGTACACCGGCCTTTGGACTGGTAGGGTGTGTCCTTCCTCTCGTTCGCTCCTCCACGATGACCGCGCCGACCACCCCGGGTGGTCGCAACGACGTAGAGGTACGGGGGTTTGCCGTTACGGGGTGGAGTGAGGATCGGCGCGTGGGAAAGAGTCGCCTTGAGTTTGTCCGGCGCCTCCGGACCTCGACGGTCCGGGAGAAGCATTCGTGCTTCTTTAGGAGCCGGTAGAGGGGCAAGCTTTTCTCGCCAAGCCGCGAAATGAAGCCGCACAAGGCGGCGAGGCACCCCAGCACCTTCTGAACCCCTTTAAGGTCTCGAATTGGGCCCATCCAGTCGAGGGTTGTGACCTTTTCAGGGTTGGGCTCGATGCCCCGCTGGGAGACGATGTATCCTAGCAACATGCCGCATGGCACCCTGAAAACGCACTTTTTGAGGTTCAGTTTCACCCCATTGGCCCGCAGGCAATCAAACGCGGTGCGCATGTCATTAACCAGGTCGCCCGCCTTCCTGGTCTTCACGACTATGTCGTCTACGTATGCCTCAACGGTCCGCCCGATGTGGTCTCCGAAAACGTGTTGCACACACTGTTGGTACGTAGCGCCCGCATTTCAGAGGCCAAACGGCATCGTTACGTAGCAAAACATTCCGAACGGTGTGATGAAGGATGTCGCGAGTTGATCGGACTCCTTCATTTTTATTTGGTGGTACCCGGAATAGGCATCAAGGAAACATAAAAGCTCACACCCCGCGGTAGAATCTACAATTTGATCAATTCGTGGCAAAGGAAAAGGAACTTTGGGACATGCTTTATTCAAACTAGTGTAATCTACACACATCCTCCACTTCTCATTCTTTTTCTTAACTAATATAGGATTGGCTAGCCACGTAGGGTGAAAGACTTCCTTGATGAATCCGGCCTCGAGGAGCTTCCGTAGCTCCACTCCGATCGCCCAGCGTCGTTCTTCGTCGAAGCACCACAGCCGTTGTTGCACGGCTCGGGATTGAGGTAGGATGTCAAGGGAGTGCTCGGCAACCTCCCTCGGGATGCCTGGCATGTCCGAGGGGCTCCACGCGAAGATGTCGGCGTTGGCGCGGAGAAAGTCGACGAGCACTACTTCCTATTTCGGGTCGAGGGTGGAACTAACCCTCAACGCCTTGCCTTAGGGAGTAGTAGGGTCGAGGGGCACCTCCTTTGTCTGCTCAGCAGCCTCGAAGCTGCCTGCATGCTTGGATGAGGAGTCGAGGTCCTCGTTGACCAGCTTCTCCATGTTCGCGACGAGCACCTCGTCAAGCGCTAGCGCCTCGGCGTGCTCCACGCACTCGACGTCGCAGTCGAATGTGTGCTCGATCGACGAGCCCACAGTGATGACGCCTTTTGGCCCCGGCATCTTCATCTTGAGGTAGGTGTAGTTCGGGACTGCCATGAACTTGGCGTAACATGGACGCCCAAGGATGGCGTGGTACGCGCCCCTGAACCCCACCACCTTGAAGGTGAGGGTTTCCTTGCGGAAGTTGTCCGGCGTGCCAAACCGGGACCGGCACATCGATCCGCCCGAGGGACTCGGACTCACTTTCCGGCACGACACCATGGAACGGCGTCGTGCTGGGCCGCAACTGGTCCAACACGATCCCCATCGGCCACAGGGTGTGCGCGTAGAGGATGTTGAGGATGCTGCCTCCGTCCATCAGCACCTTGGAGAACCGCGAGTTGCCAATGACCGGATCGACAACCAGCAGGTACTGCCCTGGGTTGGGGATGCGGTTCGGGTGATCCTCGCGGCTGAAGGTGATGGCATCCCCCGACCAGTCGAGGAAGGAAGGAGGAGCCTTCTCCATGGCGAGGACCTCGTGCCGCTCTCGTTTGCGCTGGCTGTTGGACATGTCCACGCTCGGTCCCCCGAAGATGAGGAAGACGTTCTCCACCGCTGGGAAACCGCCGGCGTCCCCGTATTCACCGTCCTTCTTGGCCTCACCCACCTTCACGGTGGCGCGGCTGTAGTACTTCTTGAGCATGTTGCACTGCTTGAGGGTGTGGTTGACCGGGGTCTTGTGGTATGGGCACGACTTCTTCAGCATAACATCGAATACGCCGGGGCCTCGAGGGGGCGCTCGAGGGCCCTTTCGGGCCGGGTCGACTGCGAGGGCCTCATCCTCGTCGTTGTCGTGTCCCTGCGCGCGCGCCTTGCGGCGAGGCTTCTTGCCCTTCTTGCCCCGCTTGTGCTTTTGCTAGGGCTCCTTGGGGTTGCTGCCCTCCACGGGCGCGTCATCCACTCGCTTGCCTTTCTTGTCGTCTAAGATGGCCCCCACCGCCTCCTCGCCAGAAGCAAAACTAGTGGCAATGTCGAACAGCTCGTTAGAGTCGACCGACGGGCTCCATCCGAGCTCGAACACGAGGTCCTGACAGGTGGTGACCTAGAGGAAGGCGTGCAAAATCTCGGACTAGGCTATGCTCAGGAGTTCGGTACAGCGCTTGGAAAAGTGCCGTATGAAGTCCCAGAGCGACTCGCTGGGCTTCTGGGTGCACGCCCGCCGGTCCCAAGAGTTCCAGGGGCGCACATACGTGCCCTGGAAGTTCCCCACAAACGTGTGAACCAGGTTGTCCTAGTTGCGAATCTGAGTAGGCGGCAGGTGCTCGAGCCACGTCCGAGCCGAGTCCGCGAGGTATAGAGGCAGGTTGCGGATGATCACCTCGTTGGTGGTGGTGCCGCCCAGCTGGCAGGCCAGGCGGTAGTCGTTGAGCCATACACGTGGGTCCGTCTCCCCTGCGTACTTGTCGATCGAGGTGGGTTGGCGAAAGCGCTGGGGAAAACTCGTCGTGCGGATCTCCCGGCTAAACACACGGGTTCCCGAGGGTTCCGGCGTCGGGGAGCGATCCTCGTGGTTGTCGTAGCGGCCGCCCCGCCGAGGGTGGTAGCCCGCCGCCACCCGCGCCTCCGTGTTTCCCCTTCGGTGAGCATTGATGACGTTGCGGGCGTCACCATCCTGCGCATGCCCACGCGTATCAAGGATCCGCTCCCTGGCCGGCGTTCTGCCCTGGTTGGCTAGTTGCCCCGCCATGCCACCTGCGTGAACGGACACCTCTTGGCCTTGGGCGCCGCCGTCATCCCGCGCACTACCTTGCTGGCGTATGCGGGACGCTGAGCTTTCGGCTTGCTGCACGGCCGCCTGCTCGATGAGTGCCTGCGCCTCGCAGTGCAGGTTTCGTGCCTCGGGCGTCGAGGGTGCGGGCATGGCCCGGAGCAGTGTCGCAGCTGCGATGAGCTTTTGGCTCACGTGCGGTGGCGTGTTTGGGTCGTCGACGTTGAAGTTTGCGTTGATGTGCTCGCAGGCCTGCTTGCCAAACTCACACACGCGTTCGCCATGCGCCGAGGCTTCTCCAGCAATCGAGGCGCGCAGTAGTCGCACCGCGAGGTACTCCTCTGCAAGCTTATCCTTGAGCTCGCGCGCTTGAGCCAGTTGCACGTTGATGTCTGTGCCCCTCGTTGGCGAGGTGGGAGGTACACCTGGCCCTGGGTTCCAGGGTGCGCTCGTCCTCAGGATCTGGGGGGCTTCTCCGTCGCTAGCCCCTGCCACATTTGCGCCATCAGCCAGGTCACCGATGGCAACCAGGAAGCACTCGTGTGCGGGGTCATAGCTTCCGGTGCTGAAGTCGTCGGAGCAACCGAACCAGTAGTCCGCGACGTCGAGGAACCGCTGGAACATCACTAGGTCCGGCACGCCGGACAAGTCCCACTCTGCATATCCGTGCGAGATCGCGGGGGGCAGCTCGCTGGCCGAGTCATGGTACGACTCGTCGTTGGTGGTGGTGATGAGGTTCGGACCACCGTAGGTGGTGGCCGGGGAAAGTCCTCGTACGCCGTCACGTCGTGGCCGGCGGACGAAGCGTAGGCTGTCGCTGCTTTGCGCATCCCGTGGGGGAACCGCGGCCGGTGGCCGCGTGCTCCCCCGTGGACGCCGTCGTCTCGGCGGCGGGCGCGTCGCCCTCACGCCGCGGTGCGCACGGCCCAACATCGTTCCTTTTGCGCCCGGCGCGAGTGCGGCCGAAGCACCCGCGGCGTCCACCGAGCGGGCGTCGGGGCGTCGGTGGGCCGGAGTGGTGGGAATCGGGCCTAGCCCGGCCGACCGCCATGAATGAAGCTCGTCACGGTTAGTGATGCGCTTGAGGTAGACATTCCCTCCGGCCCGAAAGCTCAAGCTCCCGAACCGGATTTCAAATCCGGTGGGGAGGGGGTCCGAGCCGCCCATGGAGTACCTTTGGGACCCGCACTCGATGTGGATCACCATCGAGATGGCCGGTGGAAAATCGATCTTCGGCGCGGCTCCCCTACCCGGCGCGCGAACCGTCGGTGCGGAAAGTAGTCCCGACACCAAGTAGTACGAGCACTGAGATCTATCTCTCGATGGCCGGTGCTAAGCAATACAATGACACGGTTTTATCCTGGTTCCAGCTGTGGGCCGTACGTCCAGCAGGGTTACGCTTGAGGCACTGTATTGCGTTGCACCGTGGTGCTTGCAGAGGGGGCTATAAGCGTGGCGGGAGAGGAGGAGGAGCCTCCAGGTCCCTGAGGTTTGATTGAGGCAAAGTGCCAATATCGTGGTGAAGGCGGAAAGTGTGCAAGTGTGCCACTCTCCGTCATCCTCCGCGGCCAGGGGACCGCCTCCTCCTTTTATAGGCCAAGAGGAGGCAGTTTACAATCGTGCCGCACAGTTCTAAAGCTACATATGGTGGTATGGTGTACAGCGGCACGGAGTTGATGGTCGTTCTAACAAATCCCGCTTCTGGGGCGCGTCGTGGCGAGTCCTGTGCTTGTCTAGGAGCGGCTTCGAGGGTAGTGGTGTGGGAGCCTCTTAGAGAGTTGGGCTGACGGAGGGCTGGAGGTCGCACAGCAACGGGTGTGGCGATGTCTTGTCGTCCTGGGCTCCCACAGCACCGGGCATGGTGCTGCAGTGCTCGGGATGGCAGTACAATGGCGGGGATGGCCGCACAGGGCTGGAGTTGGCGGAGGATACGAACTCCACTAGTCCAACGTCACGGCGTTGTCCTGTGCGGGCGCGGGGTAGGTGTCCGTACCCTTTTCGAGGGTTCCGCCGTCCTCTTTCGAGGGGTGCGGCGTGCAGGCCGTACTGGAGTGGGCGGCACAGTGTCACGGAGTTTACACCGGCCTTCCCGCACAGTTCCCCTGCAGTGCCAGGGATGGCCGCACGGAGGAGGGGCGGGGGTTGGCGGAACAGCGCCAGGATACGATTCCCAGGTGGTGTCAGAGGGCCGGCGTGGCGAGGATTCGCTTTGGACCTGGGCGCCCGCGTTGTACCGGAGCATTTAATGCTCTGGTCGGGGGAGCGGGCGCGGGGGCCGCGAGCTCGGGCTGTCCTCGAGTGAGGCGGAGATTCGCCCGAGGGGACGTCCAGCCCTCGAGCGAGGTGGAGATTCGCCCGAGGGGGCGTTCGGCCCTCGAGCGAGGTGGAGATTCACCCTAGGGGGCGTCCGGCCCTCGAGCGTGGCAGAAAGTTACCCGAGGGGGCGTGCGGCCCTCGAGCGAAGCAGAGATTCACCCGAGGGGGCGTCCAGCCCTCGAGCGAGGCGGAGATCTCGTGGTGCGGCGCCTGGCCCTCGAGTGAGGCAGAAGTTCGCCCAAGGGGCGCCGAGGCTGGCCGCTCGATGGGCCGCTGAGGTTATTTGGGCCGTGGGCTCTTCTCTGCACCAAGCCGTGATTATGCGGAGTGTGATCTACGGTTTGTGGGTTCGTTTATGTTTTATTGTTTTGCGAAAAACGGGGTTTTCCCTGGCCATCAGGGGACCCTCATGGCTGTCCCCCACACCTGGATCACCCATTGGCAAGGTAATCTCGTGGTGAAAGTGCAATCCTGGACGTAGAGGCAATGGGGCCTCCAAACCACCTCCACGGCCACCAAGACTTGCACGGCCAATGCCACGGCCACCACGCCCGCCACGGCCACGGACATCATTACCATCACCACTTCACGACGACATTGTTAGCTCAAACTATATCCAAATCAAAATAACACACATTATTCACAATAAATAGTATTAGTTTGCATATATGCATTGGATTCAATATATGCATGAATAGAAAAACAAAAGGGAAGACCTAGATGCTCCGGGAACTACAACAGTCTCACCTCACCGTCATATACACCGACTCTCCCACTTACAGTACTACACATGTCTGCACCTCCTATCTAGCTACAGTCCAACATCGCGGAGCTGCAGGCAGTCCCCACGTTGCTCGTGATGTTAAACTGTGAGCTTATCAGGATGTGGGGCTCTATATCAAAAACAAGAAAAAAAAGAAAATGCTTACACTTGTTGTGTATAAAACTAAAAAAATACTTAATAAAATAATTTAATCTTCTATTTCCTCCTATAGCAACCTATAAATAAAAGGGCTCATAGAATTCAACATTGTATTTTATAAACTATATGTACACATACCTACATATATATAGATTGGATTCAATGTATGCATAAATAAAAAACAAAAGGGGATAGAATTCAACACTATCATTATTGTACATAACCTTTACGAACCAATGACTCTGAAGACCTAGATGCTCTAGGAACTACAACAGTCTCACCTCACCGTCATATACACCTCACTCACCCACTTACAGTACCACACATGCAATACACCTCCTATCTAGCTACAGTCTCACCTTGCGGAGCTGCAGGCAATCCCCATGTAGCCCGTGAGGTGAAACTGTAGTTAATTAGGACGTGGGGCTCTGTATCAAAAACAAGAAAAAAAGAAAATGCTTACATTTATTGTATATAAAACTAAAAATACTTAATAAAAAAATTTAATCTTCTATTTCCTCCTATGGCTACCTAGAAATAAAAGCATTTCTAAACAGTGAAATAATGGAAATACATACCTAGTACATTTTCTGTATGTCTATTGTTTTCTTTATGAGCATTATAAACTAAATGTACAAGTAAAATTCAAATTTACGAAAAACAAGAAAATAAGATAATGCTTACATTTATTCTATATGAAAATAAAAAACATACTTAACAAAAGAATTTAATATTATATTTCCTCCTATGGCTACCTAGAATAAAATCATTTCTAAACAATGAAAGAATGGAAATACCTGTTACATTTTCTGTATGTCTTCTTTTATGAGCATATATTTTATAAACTATACATATGTACAAGAAAAATTCAATATTATGAAAAATAAGATTTTCATGAAAGAAGGAACAATGCAAGTATCATCCTAACTACATCTTCACGTGTATATACAAAATCTCATCTCTCTGATTAATTTAAGCTCCTCCTACCTAGCTACAAATTAACATTTCTATTTTCTCCATCTCTAAACTATAAAACAAAATTTAATCACAACAAATGAAGGGAGGATGAAGATTCCAACCTTTACAACACCTTGGAGAGGAGAAATCTTCACAAACTAATGAAGAAAAAAATTGCAGCACCACCGTAGGCTTGAGTCGCCATGGAGGGGAGAAGCTTGAGCTCGCGGGTGTGGCTCTGGTGAATGGCTCGGGTGGCAGGAGGAAGGAGGTACGGGCGTTATATGGATGTCGGCCTTTAGTCTCGGCTGGTGTTACGAGCTGAGACTAAAGGCCGAGGGCAATTATTACCGGATGGAGCCGTTGGGAGCCCCCCTTTTGTCACAGTTGGTAATACGAGCCGGGACTAAAGGGGGGCGACTAAAGCGAGCATTTCGGGCCACGTCGACGAAAGGCCTTAAGTCCCGGCTCCAAAGTCGAACCGGGACTAAAGGCCCGAACCAAAGCCTCCCTCCCACCAGTGTGTTCGTGTTAATTCCCAAGAGCGCCAGCCACAAAATGTATATTTAGGCATATTCGTGGTAACTCACAAGCGCAAACTACCCTGCTCGACTACTCTCCTGCTCCAAGCACAACCACATCTTCTTCCTCCGCAGCCGGATCCTCCACCTCCCCCAACGCTACCACCACGTTCCCAGAAGATCCTCCGACTCATCCACCCCGACACCTATGCACCTGCTCCTCATCCGCCTCCACCACTTCGAGGACATCATCTCCTCGGACTGCTGCTGACCGCCTTCCACCTCCATCTCATGCCCATGATATCCATCCCTTCCAGCACCTTCCACCTTTCTACGGCTCATCTCCCTCCCGCAAGTCGTCTTCCATATATTGCGCATGCTATTGCTACATCGGCTTAACCTTCCTCTGGACCTCAGTTGCCACCACCGTCACCACAGCTTTGCTCTCTCTCTCTCTCTCTCTCACACACACACACACTTCCTCTCGTCATCCTCAAACCTCCCCAGTCTCCACCAAATCCGACAGACAAAAGTTTCGTCCTAGAAGTGGTGGCAGCGGCAGGATGGATCTGGAGCAACCTAGAGTAGGAGCCTCCCTCACTATGCACACACGCGAGCGTGGTAGCACAGCCGAGGGGCTGCACCGAGATGCCTGGAGCTTAGCCTCGTGAGGTAGCAGGCGAGCGCGAGAAGTCAACAAAGATCAGCGTGGGGTAGGTTGTGCACGAATGTTAAAGCAAGATGGATGGCTCGCGATAAGTAGGGATGGCGGTGGGTGGAAAACTCGGTGGGGGTAGGGAACCACACTTGCCACCCGCCAGGATTTCTACCACCCATCCCGGGTCCAAAAATCCCCCACACCCGCCACCCGTGTGGGTCACTGGTACCCATCGAGTGACCCATTTGCCAACGAATTGACTTCCGTCGTCGAGCTGGAGCGAGCCATGGTGGCCTGAGCGACGCAGGGAGTGGTGGTCAGGCGCACGGAGCCCGATGCCTGGCCGCACAGGGAGCGGCGGCAGCCTAGCGCCTTGGTCGGCACGGGGAGCGGCGGCGGCACGGCGTGGGGGGAGCAGCGGCGGCCCGGCCGTGGGGGGCACCGGCGTGGCAGCCGAGCCGACATAGGAGCAGCTGTGGCCTCCTGGCTCAAGGTCGCGGGTTGCGCGGGCGCTAGAGGGGCAGCACCGCAACACAGGGACGCGACGCGAGAGAGATCGAGATTTGAGTCCGAGAGGTGGCGGTTGGTGGGAATGGGATGGGGTTAGGGTTTTCCAATCTTTTATATAGGATATTGTAGCGAATGGCCCACATGTCATAATCAAATGGGTGACCCACCTGGTAAAGGGAATGGGGTACTCAAGAATGCACCCGCGCCCGCTTCACCCGATGGGTGAGGTTTTCACCCATTAACAGACTCGTGTGGAATAAAATCGCCCAAACCCACACCCTAATAGGGTTTTTACCCACAGGCAAATGGGTGGTGGGTACCTATGAGACATGGGTACCCCTGGGTCCCCACTGGCTAGGCTCACGGCCTTCCCTGACAAGTGGGTCCGGCCTACCAGAAAACCTGTTGACCTGTTAGTGGGCCCAACCGACCTAGTTGGTGGCCCACATGACCTCCTGAAGACCTTCCAGAAGATTCCCCAGGCGACCTTATCCTTAACGACTTCAAGACTTGGCGTGCAAGACAAGACATCGGTGGATTTCGACTAAGAGGATCGACAGATATGGAAAATGTTGTAATCAACTAGCGTTAGGCTCCAGGTCGTAACCGACCAGGAGTTTGGGCACCGACCTTGTCCGCTGGCCAATATAAGGCGGGCAGGGCCACCCTTGTACAATCACGCAATCCTCAAAAAATCTACACCAGCAACTGGACCTAGGGTTTTACTCTCCGGATGCCCAAACCAATATAAACTCGTTGTGTTCTTTGTGTTCCGTGCGCTCGTGCGCAACCCTCGAGTTCTTAGCCTTAGATTCCCCCTCGACGAACAACTAAACCACCGGGGTTAACCCCCCTCTGGGCCGTCTAGATCTAAACCTTTGACATTTGGCGCACCAGGTAGGGGAGGAATTCAGGGTTCTTCGTGCAACTCGATGGCTTCGACCAACAGCGTCATCTTCCCAGAGAGCATGGCAGACATCCTCACCAACCCCATCGACATCTGCTTCGGCTCTATGTTGGCGCAATCCACCGCTCCAGCTGCTTGCCTCGTGATCGAGAGCAACGCAGTTACCTCCAACCAGTAGGTCGGGATCGATCTTCTAGCAGAAACCCACCCACCCACTCCTAGCAACCTAATCGCGGGACTCGATTGTGTCGAAGACATGCTCAGACACGATCAAGGTCTGTGAGCGCGTCAAACGCCCTCGTAGGACCCCTCCATCTTCATCCAGCATTCCTCTTGGTATGCGGAACACAGCTCACGTAGCGTCTCGCTACATGAAGCGCAAGATCCAGATCGAATCTGGACCCAAGACTCCAGATCGTGGGAACCGCAGGGATCACCTCGATGACCCTTGCCCCATCCATGAAACTCCAAACACACGGCTCGCCAATTTCGTGTGCTTAAGAAGTTTCATCGACCTCTCACCGCAGCCCACCGCCGCCAGTTTAATCGCGAGTCGTCTCCGGAGCGCCTCGTGTTTCAGATCGCTCGTATGACCATCTCCCCAAAATATCTGGAGAAGTGTTTGAGATCCCAGACTAAGAGGTCCTCATGGTCTCTGCAGACATACCTCCTCAGCCCGGAGAGATTGACGAGCAGCGAATAGAGCGTGAGAATGCCAACAACGCAAGAGCTACACGTCGTCAGTGGGAGTTAGATGCAGCTGCCCCAGGTGCAAGTCAGCCTGCGGCCAACGTTGAGCAAGGTGCCGACAACCAACCCGCAGGCAACTTCGTCATCAGGGCGCAAGCCCCCGCACTTCAAGCCGCTCCTCAGCAGCAACAAAATTGCAACAAGCCTCGTCGAAACCGCCTACGTGCCAGAGACATCCTGAGGGACTTTGAGCAAGACGACCATGAAGTCTTCAACTCTCCTCAAGCCAACTTAGGCGCAGCTCTTGCCGCACTGGGTCAGCTTGAAGACACTTGAAATACGACGCCTACAGGCTCACATCCGCGTCACCACCGCCTAGGTCAAAGAAAGAGGTCCTAGATACAGCAGATCAGCTTCAAGCTCCTACTCCAGGAGTAGGTCACAGCAACCTCGTCAATGACATCACGGCAACGATCCCCTTGAGCCCGTGGCTGAAGAAGGAGGAGGCAAAAACAAAGTAGCGGAGCTGGTCAATCCCACTGCCAACGTCGCAGCCAATCAAGCAGCCAATCCAGCTATCAATGCTGCGGCAACGCTCCCGGCAATGCCCAAAACAACACCGCCAATACGGTTGGCGCCCAACAATAGAATGCGGCCACCAATGCAAGGCAGAACACTGGAGCTCAACTTCCACCAGTACAAGCCAACCATGCTGAAAGCAGTCAGTGTCGACGAATACGAGATGAAGTGGAGATAGCATGTCGTGCTAACTACGACCGCGACCACGGGGTCCCTGATCCCCTTAACGCCAATAATCCTATTCAAGCAACGGAACTCCGGCAGATCCACGATCAAGAGCTCCTACGGTGTGCCTAGTATGACCAAGATAATGGTTCTCCAGATGACCTCTACATCATCCCGGCTGCCTATGCCCCATCAGCCAGTCCTGGAGCAGTCAACAACTTCCCGACGTTCTCACGACGTCTCAGGACAATCAGATACCCCAAAGACTTCAAGCCAGTCATAGAGAAATACGATGGTCGCTCCGACCCAAGTATTTGGCTCAAGATGTACAGCATCGCGGCACGCGCTTCCGGAGGTAATGAGGATCACATGGTGGGATACTTTCCCCTCGTGATGGGTAAAGAACCACTCCTGTGGCTCGACAATCTTCCTGCGGAGTGCATCACCTCGTCGGCGACATTATCACAGCTCTTCATGACCAACTATCAAGTGACCTATAATTGTCCCAGCAACACACATCACCTCGCTAGAGTACGGATGAGGCGTGATGAAACTCTCTGAGAGTACACCAACTGCTACTTTGAGAATTGCAACACCCTCACAAGTGTTAAAGACGAAGACATCATAGCCTACTACAAGAAGGGGGTCACCAACATCAAGCTCTTGAGAAGATCCACGAAGCTGACACCCACACCATCGCCAACCTCATGGCCTACGTCGACAAGCTTGTCGATACTCAAGATGCGGTGATGCACGACTTCAAAGGAGAAGACCATGATGACGGTGTCAGCAGGTCGCGCAAGCGATCTGGCGAGGTCTATGCGACCGATCCACCCAGACCTTCCACCTTCCTTGAAGGTGACTTTAACATGGTCATGAATGACCAGTGCTAGTTCCACTGCGACGACAAGCACACCATGAGGGAGTGCAAACAGCTAAAGCTTGCTCTAGGGGTACCTCCGAAGCCCAAGAAAACCAAGAGCGGTAGCAACGACGACCAGAACAGCAGCCGTCGCTATGACAATCGTAACTATTGACCTGATCGACGTGACTATCGCGACCGCTGACCCTACCGTCACAATGACGACAAGGGCCATCGTGACTATCACTGTGATTATCGCTGCGATGATCGACGTGACGACTACCGCTGTGACGATCACCGCGAAGACAACCGTAACGACCAGCGTGACGAGCACCACGATGATCGGCGTGATGATCATCGTCGACAAGACGACCACAACCGCAATGACAACCGTCGCAAGGAGCCTTCTCCACTACCACCGCCAAAAGGGGGCAACCCCAACGGTGTGTTTTCAGACCACCAACTGTGAGATTAACTTCATCGTCCGTGGCCGTCAGGCAGCCAAGAGCAACAGATAGATACGATTAAACGCAAGGGAGATCGGCCAAGTCAACACTGAAACTCCGCAACCTCTGCGTTGGTCGGAGTACCCTATCACTTTCTCAAGGAAAGACCATTGAGTCCACATACCTGACCTCGGGACCTACCCGATGGTCTTCAACCCCATAGTGGAAGGCGCGTTCCTACCTAAGACATCGTCGACAGGGGCAGTAGCCTTAATATCATCTTCACAGAGACGCTGAGAAAGATGGACTTCGACTTCAACTAGATGACTGCTTGCGACGAACCCTTCTACAGGGTCGTACCCGGCAAGGCTGCATACCCCATAGGTCATGTATGCCTGCCAGTCACCTTCGGCACAAAGGAAAACTTCCGCATAGAGTACTTGATGTTTGAGGTTGCGGACTTCTGCTCCTCCAACCATGCCATCCTTGGTCGACCTATGTTGGCCAAGTTCATGGCCATACCCCATCACACCTACCTTATCATGAAGATGCCAGCACCAAACTGGATCCTTTCCATCCTTGGCGACATCATGGTCTTCTACAACTGCGAGAGCTCCACCGTCGAACTCACCAAGGATTTTGCCTGCAAAGCTGCAGCCACGGTCATGGTCACTCAGGCTGCCAAGATCGACCAAACAACCTTGGAGGTACCAGAATAGAAGCGCAAACCACTGCCTTGGACCAAGTCCTACTGTGAAGAAAGTTTGCCTCGGCCTGCCCGACGCATCCAAGGAAGTCACCATTGGAGCTAACCTCGATCCCAAATAGGAACTCGCACTCACCAGTTTCCTCAGGAACAACGCAGACATCTTCGCATAGACTCCATCCGACATGCCCGGTGTCCCTAGGGAGCTGGCTGAGCACACCCTTGAAGTAAGCAAGACCGCTCAACCTATCAAGCAAAAGCTCCAGCGATTTGCAAAAGATAGAAAACAGGCTATAGAAGGTGAGGTCTGCAAGCTCTTAGCCGCAGGATTCATCCGTGAATGTAAACACCCGGTTTGGCTCGCAAACCCAGTCCTTGTACCCAAAAAGACTGGCGTATTAAGGATGTGTATCGACTACACCGACCTCAACAAGCACTGCCTAAAAGATCCCTTCCCTCTCCCTCGCATCAACTAGGTCGTGGACTCCACGGACGGTAGCATTTTACTGTTCTTCCTCGACTGCTACTCAGGTTATCACTATATAGCCTTGAATCCTGACGACGAAGACAAAATGGCGTTCATAACACCCAATGGCATCTACTGCTAGAAGGTCATCACCTTTGGCCTCAAAAACGCTGGAGCAACATACCAGAAGGCGATTCAGAAGTGCCTGAAGTCGCAGATTGGGAACAACGTAGAAGCTTATGTCGATGATGTGATCATCAAGACCAACGAGGAAAATCAGCTCATCGCCGACCTTGCTGATACCTTCTCCAACCTACGCGAGTACCAGTGGAAGCTCAACCTGATCAAGTGCATCTTCGGTATCCCCTCCGGAATGCTCCTAGGCTTCATGGTTGGGCATTGAGGCATCGAAGCAAATCCCGTGAAGGTCGACGCAATACGCAACATGGCCAATCCATCTTGTAAGAAAGATGTCATGAAGCTCACAGGAATGATGGCGGCTCTAGGTCGTTTCGTCAGCAAGCTCAGCGAAAAAGGTCTACCTTTATTAAAACTATTGAAAAAGCAGATAAGTTCGTATGGGATGAAGAAGCACAGAAGGCTTCTGAGGCTCTCAAAGAGTCCTTGACCACGTCTCCAATCATGACACCACCTATAGCAGGGGAAACCCTCCTACTCTACATCTCTGCCACCACTCATGTGGTCAGCACTGTCCTCGTCGCAGAACGAGAAGAAGGGCAGGCCTACCCTATTCAACGACCTATGTACTACGTAAGCGAGGTCCTTGCCGACGCTAAGACACGTTATTCACAGCCTCAGAAGTTGCTCTATGCACTCATGGTCACGTCGAGAAAGCTACACCACTACTTCCAAGCCCACAAGATCACGGTGTCATCATCGTTTCCGCTGGGAGAAATCATCCGCAACCACGACGCCAACGGCTGCATCGTCAAGTGGTCGGTAGAGCTTGAGAATTCGACATCAAGTTCTGCCCTAGGCAGGCAATCAAGTCCCAGATCCTAGCTGATTTTGTATCAGAATGGACAGAGATCCAGATGCCCCCTCCCAAGGAGCGACCTGAACACTGGATAATGTATTTCGACGGTGCCCTCAACCTCGAAGGCGCAGGAGCAGGAGTGCTACTCATCTCTCCTCAGGGAGAGAAGCTCAAGGACATCCTGTATATACACTACAAGGCCTCCAACAATGGAGCAGAATATTAAGCTCTAAACCACAGGCTCCGTATAGTAGTGTCCCTTGGCATCAAACAACTACTAGCGTACGGCGACTCCAAGGTCGTCATTGAGCAAGTCAACAAGGAGTGCGGTTGTGTCAAAGACACGATGGATGCTTATCGTGCTGAGATTCGCAAGCTCGAAGGCCACTTCGAGGGAATCGAGTTTTAGCATGTCCCGCGCAACAACAATGTAGCTGCCGACGTACTATATAAATTAGGCTCCCAACGAGCTCTAGTCCCGGTGGGTGTGTTCTTCCAAGATCTACGCAAGCTGACAATCAAGCTGTTGGACCCGGACAATCCGGACCAAGCACAGCCCGACCAAATAACATCACCTCCCCGCGACGTGCTGATGACTGAAAAAGAGGACGATTGGCGCGAGCCTTTCTTAGCCTTTCTACTTGACCAACAAGTTCCAGAAGACAAGACTGAACGAGAGCATATCACACGACGAAGTGCCAATTACATCGTGATTGGTACCAACCTATACAGAAAAACCGCCTTTACCGGCGTCTTGATGAAGTGCATCTTGTGATCAGAAGGTCTCCGGCTCTTCGCTGAGATTCATGGCGGCGAGTGTGGCTGCCACGTGGAATCTGCCAATCTGGTCGGCGAGGCATACCGATCCGGCTTCTAATGGCCCACAGCCATGTCTGACGCTAAAGACCTCGTCAAGAGGTGCAAAGGATGCCAATTCTTTGCCAAACAGCAGCACCTGCCAGCTCAGGCCCTACGCACAATTCCCCCATCTTGGCCCTTCGCCATGTGGGGCCTCGACTCTGTGGGTCCTTTTCAAACTGCTCCAGGTAGCTACAGGTATATCCTTATGGCCGTTGACAAATTCACCAAGTGGATCGAAGTCCAACCTGTCGCAAAAGTCACGTCGGAGGAAGCGGCTAAATTCATGCAAGACATAGCACATCGCTTCGGTGTGTGTAACAGAATCATCACCGATCTAGGGACGGCCTTCACAAGGTCTACCTTTTTGGATTTTTGCCAAGACAACACGATCGACGTCTACTACTCCTCGGTTGCACACCCCAGGTGCAATGGCTAGGTCGATAGTGCCAACGGCATGGTTCTTCAAGCCCTCAAAGATCGCATCTTTGATTACGCTTCAAACTACGCTACCCGGTGGTTAGTCGAGCTACAACATGTAATCTGGGGCCTAAGGACCCAAGTCAATTCAACTACAGGCTTCTCGCCCTTCTTCATAGTCTACAGCTCGGAGGCCATCTTACCCACTGATGTTACCTTTGGAGCTCCACGCATACAGTTCTACGAGGAGGGAGAAGCCGAGCAGACTCGTCGTGTCGACCTCGACAGCCTCGAGGAGCAGAGAATAGCTGTTGTTATGAGGCAAGCTCGTCACAACCAGCAACTTCATCGATACCATGATGGCAACGTCAAGGAGACCTCCTTCAACATTGGCGACCAAGTTCTAAGGCGCATCCAGAAGACCGACGGCATGCACAAGTTATTTGCCCCTTGGGAAGGATCCTTCATTGTCACCGAAGTCATCATCCCAACTACATATCGCCTCCAATGGAGTGATGGGCAAGGCATACCCAATCCTTGGAACGTGGAGCACCTACGATGATTCTATTCGTAGAATAGTTTTTACTATAACTATGTATTTCTGGTCTTTGTACTTTTTTCAGTTTAATAAATATTAATTCAAGTAGTCATCTGTTGTGTCTCAAGCCCTATCTTCTCCTCCTTCATTTCATGAACCCTTCCCCTCGACATGCTCAGGGGCTTGTCTAAAGCCAACACAAAGGTCGAAAGACCTGGGGGTTAAACTTTCTACTCCTCCCCTCGACATGCTCGGGGGCTTGGCTCAAGCCAACTTAAGGGTCATTCGACCTGAGGACGTCGGCCTTCATGACTACCTACTTTGTGTTGATGTGAGCCTGCTTGGTCGTAAGGTTGCAAAACCTGAGTCCTAGGCTCCCCCCACGCGCCGGTCACACGTAAGCCTCCCCGTTGAGCTGTGATGGTCGGTAAGCCAACCTCTCCGTGAGTAGTGGTTAGCGGAATATGATAAAAGACACATCGCTTCAAGGCTACCAAGTTCGCACAAACATAAAGCAAGTACGTCGTGCAGGCCATAAGAAAGTTACCAAGCAATATTTACATGACTGCAGGAGGAAGGGGGTACAGCTCTGAGACTACCACTACTCTTCACCATCGTCGCCCTCATAGTCAATGGCATCCATCACCGCCATAGTGGCATCACGAACTTCAAGCTCGACGACCTTGGGATCTTTCGTTGCGTCTGGGTCTTCTCCAACCTTGACCATGTCAATGTTGGGGTAGTGAGACTTCACCCGAACTAATGCCTCTGTAGCCGCTGCCAAGCTTGTGGCCTTCAAGAGGTCGAGCAACTTCTCGGCTGCAGCCAGAAGATGGTCGATTGCAGGCTTGGGCTCCTCTCCCTCGACCTGTGACGCCAACATATCCATCGCAAAGTTTGCAACATTCTTAAGGTCGACAAGCTCCACCTCTTGCCCTGCAATGATTACTTGGTCATTCTGCAACGCCTTCAAAGCTACCTCAAGACAGACCTCGAGATCCCTTCGAGCCTGTTTCTCATAAGCCAGCTTTCGAGATATAGCATACTCACTGTCAATGATCTCCTTCATCACCCGCTTCAGCTCCTCGGCACCAGCTTCGGCCTCCCTGAGGTTCACCTCCAAGCTTCGAACTTTATCCTTAGTATTCTTCAGATTGTTTTTGAGGTCATCCTCTCGCCTGTGGAAATCTGCAACATCCCAAAACACCCTAAGGTCCAGCTCTCAACAGTACAAGACAATGGATTAGAAAAATTGCAGGAAAGTTGGTCTTACCAATGTTCGTTGTGTTAAACTGTGAGTTGGCCTCTTGGGTCTTACGTTTCTCCTCAGCCAACTCGTCCTCGAGCTTCTTCTTGTTCCCAGCCGCCGTCTCACGCCTGCTCAAGCTCGACCACCCACAGCTGTGCAGCTGCAGTGCCCCTAAGTTGGTCAGCCCAGCCCTTGGCACGGTCAACTAGAGACTGTTGTGCAAAGATAAAATAGGTCGTCAACTACATTAAGAAAGCAAATCATTTATTCAACCCAGCGGAACGGTTGCTTACCGTAAGAGATTAGTACAGCGTCAAGATCGATTGACGAACTTCCTTCACATCCTTGTCATCTTCGAAGATATCTTCCTCCCAGGGAGTGCCAGTCTAGTCAATTTCTTCGCTCTCCAAGTTTGGCCCCATTGACATCGAACCTGGTGCCTGCACGCTGGTTGTTTCTGGTTCCCCTGCGGCTGCTCAATTTGTATCGGGTCTGTAGTTGGACCCTGAGCCGACGTGCTAGGCATCGAGTTGATGGGGTCCACGTCGGTAATGCACGGAGAAGAAGACACCCCGACGTCACCAACGGAACCTTATGTTCCAGCCTCAGTAACAGGCGGAGGAACCGACGTCCCCGCGTCGCTAACCGATGCCTGAGCCCCGACCTCATGGTCAGATGACCTCGTCCGTGAAGGTGAACCTTGAGCACCCAAGGCACTCTGAGTTTGGACATCCGACCTACAGAAATCCTTGTCAACACAATATAGGAGTCGTTAATTGTTAGCAAATGAATTAACTTTAATGTCACGATCATACCTTACGGTAGCTGGGGCACGCAACTTCGGCCTGAAGGGTCGCACCCGTATCTTCACAGGCATCCTCGCCTGCGCACCAGCGGCAGCCCGTTGTGCCTCCCTTATCTGACGGAGGTCATCCTCCATCGTCTTCTACTCTAATTCCTGCTGCCTCTTGGCCGCGGGACGAAGCGACCTCCTCGACGTACGATCTTCAATGATCAGCAGATCATTAGTGGCTTCATCTCCATCATCTTCGACCTCCTTGGTCAAAGGCGTAGGAATTGTCGGTGTTTGGACCGTCGGAGGAGGGCTCGCTGTGACGCCCAAGGTTTTTAATTAACCCTAATCGTCGGTCAACTCTGCTGACAATGGTCAAATCACGGTCAACCTGGGTCCTCACCTTGAAAAACTCACCAACCAACTCTAATGACACCATTGATCAGGTGGACACACATGTGGGGTCAACCCATGGTCAAAGTCTTGGTTAAACCCCACCTAAACCCTAGTGATCCTAGATGTCTTCCGGAACTTTTGCCGTGTTCTCCAAAATTCACCTAAACAATTAAAAATCTACCTTTATGAAAGTTGTCCAACTTGTTGAGGGACACAACTTTCATGTAGATTAGCATTTCAAATTTTGAGTGGAAAAAGGTGAAAAACTTGCCCAAAGGACACTACCTCCTGTTCACTGCAATTGAGTGGCATTCGGAATTTACGGGATCGGCGGGTCGGGAGAGAGAATAAGGCTTCGGGCACTTCTTGTTCCAGATACACCCGGACTACATCTGTGTCACCCTGGCCGTCATCTCCTCTTGGGAGATCTTGCAGTTAACTTCACGAGTAGGGTCCATCGGACCCCAGTACTCATACGTCGGATGAACCCGATCCTTGATCGGCTGAATCATACGACGACAAAAACACATTGCCACTGCTCCTCCCATCAGGCCTTTCTTCTTGAGGTCACCCACCAAGGTTAGCAGCTCCTTGATGTCGTCCATCTCACGGGAGGTGAGCTGCAGGTCCCACTCGTTTATCTTCACGGGCTTGTGCCCGATGCGCTTTGGGAGCACCAGCTTCTGGTCGGTGATGTAGAACCACTCCGACCTCCACCCTGCGGTATTGTCCGACAAATCCATATCCAATAATGCTGCCTAGAGACCCGACCTCAGACAGAACATCACCGCTCCTACCACACTGGTACGCTTGCCGGTGAACTTGACGTTGAAGAAGTACCGCCACAACACAAAGTGTGGCGGGATCCCGAGGAACACCTCGCACAAGTGAATGAATTATGAAACTATAGTTATAGAGTTGGGGACGAGGTGTACCAACTCCAGTTTGTAGTAGTACAGAAGGCCTCGGAAGAAGTCACCGGTGGGCATGCTGAACCCACGCTCGAAGAAGGAAGCGAAGATGACCTGTTCCTTGTCGTCCTCCATTGGGAACCTCTGGCCGGTGGGCGCCTTCCACTCCAACTCCGCCTTGGGCCTTAGGAACCCACACTCTACCAAGCCCTAGATCTTCTCCTTGGTGATTGTCGAAGAATCCCACACCATCTTTGGGGAAGGGATCGTGGGAGCCGCGACCACCATTTCTTGAGCTCGAGTGGATTTGGATCTAAAGTTCACTAGGGTTTTGATGCGCATGCAAAGTTGTGACAACCCGCCCGAGCAGAAAACCGTACTATCGCCTAAAACCCATCCACTTTGGTCATTAAGCAATAGTAAAGTATCGTCCTGTCGTTAGTTGCGGGTTAACGCCCGTAAATCACTTGGAATTCATATAGAGGATCTACATACGCGTTAAAACTCACGCGAAGGCGAGTCCGGAGTACAACACGAGTTAAAAACAATTATTTACAAACCATTGTTCATGACATTGAGTAAAGGTTCAGAGTTCGAAAACAGCGGAAATAAATTAAACTAGCGCAATGGTAAACATCACAGGAGGCCATCCGTGATGTCATCACATGTCGTCATCCACCCGGTCGGCAACTCCTGCACAACAGTTTTAAAGCAAGGCTGAGTATACTAATACTCAGCAAGACTTAACCGTCGGGTGATGACTACATCATCAACTCTAGACATGAAAGGCTTTTGGCCGGTGGGGTTTCTTTTCTCGAAAAGCCACGAAGAGTAGGTCCTTACTTTCGGTATTTTAGCACAAGTTCTAGTTGATTACCATTTCTAATTGTGCCAACTAATTCAATCAAGAATTTAGACAAACAATTAATTCATACAATATTATTCACCAATTCCATCATTACGGGATATCATGTCCGGTTGATTAAGCGATCTCGGATAACGGTGAGAGGCCGACAATCGATTGATTTAAACCTTGCAAGGTAGACCTACGCACATGGTAGGATGCCCCCGCGAGGACAACCACCCAGCAGTTCCCAAAAATCCTCGGGTTGGGATCAAATCTTACGGTTCGGGTACAAGGCTAACCGGCACACCCCGCGAGGCATCCGGTCTCACACATGCACCCCTCTTCCCGTGGCCGGCCGGTTAGGTGATTCCTCGGGAGTAGTAATAGTAAGTTCCCGCACCGTCTCTCGTAAGGTACTAGGCTTACCGGTCCCATTCCCGACAAGTGCTTAGTACGTTCAAAAGCTTAGCCCACGAAAGCCACTGGCCGGAACCCAAATCCCATGCTCTTACCACATGAGCATTCCATTTAATAAGATCTTATGAGTCCGGCATAAGGACCTATTCTTGCGAGCGACGAACATTACTCAACATCTATCGGTTCCTATAGCAGGGCAGCTATCGACCTACCATGCTAGTGATAGAGCATAGGTACCTAGGGATCATGCATCTAGGGTTTCATTTCAATTCCGTAACGTAAATGTGCAATCATAGTAAAACATAATGGCATAGTTTTAAAAGACGGGTTAATGATCCGGGGCTTGCCTTCGGCGGCAAGGCGAGGCCTTGGGCCCTTCTAGACTTGGGTCCGGGTCTTGAGCTACGTCCACATACTACGGCTCTTCGTCGGCACCTTCGTCTCCTCCTTCGGCACGAGCGTACGTCTATCGTCGGAAAGATCTACACGAAGGTGCACATGCAAGATTTATTCGACGATTTTTAATTTAATTAATTACAAACAATAAATGACAACCATGGGGTGCATTGGTTCAACACATTCACCTACATAAGAATGCATTCAAGCATACTCTTTCAAAAAGGAACAATATGCAACTCTTTATTAATTATTCTTTTTGATAGTGACTGTGTACATATATATGTAAATAATTTAATTTAACTTCACAAACAGCAATGAGTTGGTATTTATCTTTTTAAAATGATTTTCATCATAGCCAAGGTCATCAAAAGTGGTTTGGTGATTTTCCACTTAATTGACTATTAAGCCTTAAATCGCTTCATTAGCTTTCATTCAACATTTAATTAATTAAAATTCGGTGGAAGTGTGCATTAGGCACTAATCACCTATAATAAGCCACCGAACACACATGCATGCTTGGATAGCTAGGAAATTAATTATTTTTGAAAATAACAAAAGCTAGCTAGAAGAACAAGGTAAATGCACACAAAAATAAATACTCATCAAAATGATCCAAACTTTCTCACACATGTTATATGGTCCAAAACTAGCATAGGGATGCAAGATATACACCTAGAACTATTATGAATCTTGAGTTGTGCAATTTCAAAGAAAATCAAGAATACTTCAAGAATAAATATTTTTGACATAAAATTGTGATTGATTCACCGAGAGGTGCATTTTGGTATAAAAATGCAACATGCGAGAAGTTGGGCACGAAAACTTAATTAGTTTTCGCTACAAAAATCATTTGGACGGATCCCGCATAAATAGAAAACAATTTATATAAAAAGATTTACAACATAACATTGTTCAATGTTTGTCACGGAAGCTAGTCATGACATAACACACAACATATCCAAAAACTAGCTACGGAGGATTTATGGATTTTGATATACGGCGGATCTAGGGTTTTCACATTTCTATTTTTCTTGCCAAAAATATTAGAAAACAATACGAGGCAAGAATAACAAAAGTTGTAGGATTTTTCACAAGGAATCCCAAAAAATCGGGTTTGTATTTTTCTGATTTTTCTACGATTTTCTACGAATTTACAAAAATCAGCAAAGTGACTTTACTATTTGAGATGCGGTTTTGCGGGGCGGGTCCCGGAAAAGTTTTTCTACTACGGATAGGCCCTTACTTTGCACGAAACACCCTAGAAATAGTCGGGGCTTCGCAATGTGGCCCTTGGGGAGGTTAGCGCGGCTCGCCGGAATTCCGCGGTCGGTGGGCGAGGATGGCGGGGACGGGCGGAGGGCGGCCGGGAGTCGCCTAGGCTTGCTTCCCGCGCTTACTCGGGCGCGGGCGGCGCCGGTTGGGCCTGCGCGGAGGAACTAGGCGGTGGTGCTCGGGTGCGCGAGGCAAGGGGCGACGGGCCCTTTATAGGCGACCCGCGCGCCGGCTCGCGACCAGGGACCGACGGCGGTGCCTCGGGAATGCGCGCGTCGGGCCGAACGGCGGATGGACCGACGGTCCTTGGCGCGGTGCGCGACCGACGAGTGTGGACGCGGCACGCGGCGCGAGCTCAAGGTGTCACGAGGCGCGAGCGGCCTAGGGAAGGCGCGGCCTCGGGCGGCGTGCGGGCGCGGACGCCGAGGCGGCACGGCGCGGCGCGCGCGCGCGCGCGCGCGGGCGCGCACGACGTCGTGGCGTGGGCGCGGCGTCGGCCGAGCCGAAATTGTTTTATTGTTCCCCTGTTTGAACACTTAAAACTCCAAAATTTTTGAATAAAAGTGCACCAAGTGGTGAATAGGAAAGTTGTAGATCTTACTACCCTCTACAACTTTTACAAAGGCCGTATGGTGTTTTTCTCAATGGATTTGGCACAGATTGCAGCCAAACTTTGTATGTCGCCATGTTTCTGTGAACATGAGCTGTTGTCGGTTGACCAAGTTTTTCGCCAATTTCCTCTCAAAATTTGAAATGCTAATCTACATGAAAGTTGTGTCCCTCAACAAACTGGATAACTTTCATAAAGGTAGATTTTGAAGTGTTTAGGTGAAATTTGGAGAACGCGGCAAAAGTTCCAAAAGACATTCACCGACGTCAGGATTTTAAACGGGGTTTGACCGTGTCTTTGACCAAGGTTGACCACCAGGGTATGTTGACTTGGTGAAGGGGTTCAATAGGGTTTGTGTGGGCGAGGTTTTCGAGGTGATGACCCAGGTTGACCTCGGTTTGACCAAGGTCAGCCGGTTTGACCTGCTGATTCGGCCATTAGCGTTAATGATGCTAATTAAAAACCTGGGGTGTCACAGCCTACCCCCCTTAAGAAGAATCTCATCCCGAGATTCGAATTTACGAACGGGATGAGGAGGTAGTTCTTGAAGGGAGAGATTACCCATAGAGTTAAGCTGAATTGGCTTCTTTGAATAATCAGCTTCTTGCCGTGATCACCCTTAGTTGATCGGTTCTACTTCCGCCGGGGATTCGGGCAATTACGCATGAAATGTCCGGGTTGCTTACAATTGTAACACAAGTGGGGTGGCAGGCCTCTGTGCTCAGAAATTTGTTGTTGATCTTTCTTGATGAGGCGGAGCTTCTTCTTCTTTCTCTTTCCTACCCACGCGGCTTGCGAGTGAATTTAGCATGCAGTGAGCTGGGTGGCCTGGCCAGTGTTGCAATGTCGTTTGCACTCACACGGACGAGTCTCCTTATAAGTGATTTCCCACTCACTTACATCTATCTCTGATAATATTCGCTTGTTGCTCCGACTTGTTCTTCTTCCTTGCTAAGGTCCATGGGTAATTGAGAAGGTGGTAATATGGAGTCGGAGTCCTGGGGTTGACCTTGATTTACATGCTCCACCAACAGATTGAACAAGCAGGCCTGCTCGACCATGGATGCAGATAAAGACTGAGAGAGACTATCTGCCAAACTCGTTTGAGAGGGTCCCTCACAACGTCCTTGGACGATATCGTACACCATCTAATTCAACACTAAATTTTGCCCCTCCAACATCTGGATTGCGGCGATAATGGCGTTTGAACTCGTCGGGATAGGTACTCTGGGTGAACAGGGCGTAAAGGGTCGGAGCTTCTGTTGCTTCGGCGGCATTTGCTGTAGTTGTTGGGCCATCCGTTTTTGTACCTATAGGATCCGGCACAACACTTCGGTATGTGCTGCCACGAAAGTCTCGTTCGGCGTTGTGGACGGCGGTGGCGATAGATCACCACCGCCTCACACCAAAACCAATAGGGATACTCCGTGCCGGTCCGAACATCCGAAAATTGAGTCCCTAATTAATACATATTCGAATCTCACCCGAAGAAAACTCACAATGCGGACATACACTACGAAACTCGTTCACGGTAAGTAATGCGAACCGGACACCAAAAACTCGTCACAAGTATTATTTTCATAAAGCTCGTTTACACATCCCAACATCGGAATTTGAATGGAGCAAAGGGGTAAGGTGCGTTCCCTACTACCTCATCGCCGTTCATGAGGAAGCGGGCGACGGATGTGCACATGAACGGCTAATAGCATACGATTCTCGCCCGCGACACAAAGATACATCCCAATCAACGTCCGGCGAAATGACTCGAACTCTTCCGAGGACCGAGTCATGGGTGTCGGCTTGTGTCACACCCCCGAAATTTTCAATTTCGGGATGTGAATAGAGAAAATAATTAAATAACAATTTTCTCATGATTTTAAAATTTTTCCAACATTTATTTCTTCTTGACGGGAAATATAGTATAGGAAAAATCCTTGTTTGATTTTTCTAAATTAAATAAAAAGTTGTGAGTGTTGCGTTCTTGCCGATGCATCTCGGTGCTTCTTGAGTGCTAAAGGTTTCAAAAATGTACCTAGGTGTTGTCCAAATCCTTCCGAGAATTTTCTGGATTTTTCTGGAATTTATTCTCATTTCTCTGAGCATTTTCTATTTATTAGAAGGCTCTAAAAATCATTTTCATGAGCACCAAATGCTTTATTTGGATTGTTCATGTCATAAGCTATCTCTAGGATTTTTCCTGGAATTTTCGTGATTTTCTGAGTATTTTTCGTGCTTCAAAACATTTTAAAGGAATTTCCTGGAATTGTTTTCGCACTTAAAGTATTTTCGGAAAAATAGTAAAGAAATCTATTCCGAGGCTTTCGGCCCAGAAACCGAAGTCCGGAAAAGGCCCCTTAACTCCTCTAGCTTTGCCTGCATCATCTCTACCAGCAGCCCATTCTTCTTTGGGGCCCAATTCCAGAAGTCCGCTGTTGCTCCCCGGACTTATTGCTCGCGTGCCGTCTTTTCGCCCAACTCGGCCCCGCTCCGCCCGCACCAACCCAACCCGCCAACCCGCCGTGGCCCGCACCAGCCCGCCCGCGAAGCCCATCTGGGCCCAGGCACAGTCCGCCCCGAACTCGGCGCCACCGGAGTCCCGCGCCGCACGCCTTGGCTTCCGTGCCAAGCACGGCAAGCCGCGCGCCTATAAGGCGGCCGCCGCCTCGAGCCTCCCTCGCGCGCCGCCTCCCTCATCGCGCGGCGCCGCCGTCGGCCAAGAACACCGCGCGCCGCCGCCCGTGTCCGCCCCGAGCCGGTCGCCGCCCGATTCGCCGCCTCCGCCGTCCGCCGGCCAAGCCGAGGCGCCCCGGGGTTCGCGTGGAAGCGCCGCGCCTCCACAGCCTCTCCCCGCCGCCGGCCCAACGTCGGAGCGCCGCGCGTGCACGGAGGCCGAGCCGCCGGCCGCCCCTCTGTGAAATTCCGTCGCTCCCGTCCTCCTCCCACCCCGGTGAGCACTCCTACCTGTTCCCCATGACCTCCTCTCTCTATTCCCCAACTCGGTTGAGCTCCCGGATGGCCGAGGTGACGGCGAGCGGTGCCGCGTGGCCGCCACCGCCCCCTCCTGTGGCTCCTGTGTGCACAAGCCTGAGGAAGAAGATAAGGTGGCGGTTTTCCAGCAAGGCCCCTGCAAGATCCTCTAATAACTAGATCTAAGTGTGTGTCTTGCGTCGTTCTAAATTTTACCCCTAGATCTTTCCGGATCTTCGCAATCAGATCCATCCAGTGTTTTTTTTAATCTAACCTCAACCTTTTATCTATTCGCAAAAACTATTCTTTGTGTCTTGGAAATCTTCTCTGCTAACCCCCGACTACCTTGTTAGGTCCTCGCTACCTTGTTCATCGCATAAAATCTTCGTTTTAACTCCGATTTCATCCGTTCAAGTTGCGTTAGATCCATAACGTTGTAAAGCACGCGTTAGTGGTGAGTTTTCATCATGTTTTGTTTTCTGAAAATAAAATTAATATTAATTTTGATTAATGTCTATTTACACATGTCTTTTATAAATAAAAGTAATATAGATCTATATATCGTTTTTTATAAGCAAATTCAATTTGATTAATGTTTCTATCACATGTTTTTGCACATAAAAGTTAATTAGATCCTTATCTTGATTTTCGTAAACCAAATGTTAATTTGTTTAATAGTTAATTACTCTTTTCTAATTAAATTTTGATTAGGCTTTTACATCGGCTTTTATAATAAATATTAATTTGATTAAGGCCAATACCATAATGTTTTTAATAATAATATGATCCACTTGAATTACAAAGTTCCGTTTAGATTATTCATATAGTTTAGTTTTTCTAAATTAAATGTTTAATTGATTAATTCATATATGAATCTTTATAAATAAAACTTGATTAGTTCTTTATACCGGTTTTGCAAATAAAGTTTAATTTACTTTAATTCCAACATGGGGTATTTTATCGATGAAATATCCTTACATATATTTTGTTAATTAAAATATATCCGGCTCATGGTTTGATCTCTCATATGCAAATAATTCGTTAGACGTCCAAGATCGCTTTATCTCTTTTGATCAAGTTTATCGAAGCTCTAAATCTTTCTAGTGTTAGCTCAAGCTCCAACCATGTCCACTATTCGGATCCTTCCCTTTTTAGCATGGTTTGTGTGCTTTGGTGATCCTAGTAGATATCTTAGAGTTTCTGTTCTGCCTTTCTTTATCAAGTAATCTTATCATGATTATTTCATGTTCCTCTTAGAATCTCGTTCATCAATATCTAGTTCATGCCTATCCTATCTCAGTTAGGGTGTCTCTTTATGAATCAGCTGTGTTCTTGTACCTAATCTATCGTAGCTATCTTTCTTTAGAGTTTACCCTTTTATCCTGTTTCACCTGTCGATCGGTTCACCCTTGGTTAATATGTCAGTTGTTCATCCGAGTTCTCTTTGTAGACCAGTTCTCCTAAACCCTAGCCTAAGGTTTCTTATGCGCTTCATAGTTCGTTGCTATCCGTCTAGTTCGTTACACAAGTAACTTGTACGTTAGCATGTGTATCACTCGTTACTTGTTTTAACATCAAAGATGCATGTTAATCTTGACTAATTCTTATTCCAATGCTTTGATAAATAAAAAGTGATTAGGTTCTAATCCGGTTTTCTTTAATCACGATGTAATTGGTTAATCTTTATTCATAACTAGTTTTTCAAAATAAAAGATGTTAGGGTTAAACATCGGTTTTCATAATAAAGTTAATATGCCTAATGACATCATAAATGCCTTTTCAATATTAAATATGTTTAGTTGAACACGTGACATAAAGTTATTCGTTTAGATATCTTATACTTGCTTATCTTTCTTAAGTAATTGTTAACTTGACATAACTTCTACTCAAATGTTATAAATAAAATATGATTAGGTTGATCGTGATTTCTTTAATTAAATGTAACTTGTTCAATGGTAACATAGAGTATTTCTCTCGAAAAATTCTTTCACATGATTTCTTAATTAAAATATGCCAAGCGTAGTCTCTTGTTGTTTGATAATGATCTCACGATAGTTCCGAGCTTAGTTCGTTTCGGCGTTTCTTGCGCTTGCGTAACCAATAGAATCGAGCTCTATCTCAAAGTGATATTTTCAGTCCTTGCTCAATCTTCCGCAATCATCTCTTCAAAGTTAACCTGACCTTTCCCTTCCAAGCACTTTGTGTTCTTCGAGTGATCCCTAGAATCGATCCTATTCTTTAAGTGCGTTCTTTAAATATTTGATTTGATTGATGTATTGTTCTTAGTATATGCTTGTTTGTTTGTTTTGTATGCTTGTGCCCGATGATTGATGCGAGTAGAATGAACGTGGTTCGAGAGCTTTGGAAGAGTATGAGGATGAAGGTTCCGAGCAACTACTCTTTGGTTAAAAGGCAAGTGTGTCCTTGATCTTTTGTCCTAATAACTTTATTAATCACCATTGCATTGCTTTGCATTAATTTTGATGGGTTCCTGTTAAGGATGACTAGCCTCTTTTGACCATTATCTTGAACCCAGTTTTAATTAATTCTGATGGTAGCTATTGCTTAGTTTGCTCAACTGGGTTGGTGTTAATCAACATAGTTATCATTTTATGCTCTATGTTCCTTTATGTGATGTTTAATATACAAGACTATATGTTTAATCGGGACATGGAGAACCACCCAGAAAACAAGACAACCACAAGAACTAATGGGCAATGGTCTTGGCGAATAATTAGGAACTTTAGCTTGTGGTGATCTTACCTCGATAAGGACAAGGGATCGGCGGTACCGTGGGGTATGGACTCGCTCTAGCGGGGGTCGGGTGAGTTATTCTTTTATGGTGGGGTATCGACCTGCTAGGGGACTTTATACCTTGCTAAGTGATCCGGACCTTGTGGGTCACAACTTGTTGGAGAACCTTTGTAAAGGCCTTGTAGCGTCCCTATGCAACCACACCTCGGTAGTGTGGTATGGTGCTTGGCCGGCACCACGTGATTGGGTCCAAAGTTCTTCGGAGCTTTTACGCCGCTTGTGGTGAAAGTGTACAACCTCTCGCGAGTGTAAAACTAATCGATTAGCCGTGCTCACGGTCAAGAGCGGCCTGGGCCCTCACATGATAATTGAACTTGAAGATGGACTTAAATTGTGATATGTGTTATGGTTATGCTTGCCATGTGCTCATGGTGTTTCTCTTATCTTTATGCCTAATTGTGGGTTGGTATAAACTTATACTTTATTAGTAATTAGGTGCTAATAAAACTTGATCAACTAAAATGCTAAATGCTTATAGCCCAGTCCACTATAAAGCCTTTGCATTCATATCTTTCCCCACACTTGCTGAGTACGACAAGTGCTCACCCTTGCTATAAACAATGTTGCTCAGAAGGAGGAAGCTACTCTGAAGTCTTGTGAAGATGTTGCTGGTTCTAGGCGTACGCAACCCCCGTCGACCGCTTGTGGTGTTTGGTGTCTTCGTTTCCGGATTAAGCGTAAACTCGATAATCTCCCTTTTTCTTACGTGATATTGTTTCGTTATTCACTTTTGTCGGCCTATATGCATGAAACTTGATCCCGGCATGCATATAGGTTTGCGCTTGGTTTTCTTTGGAAAACGGGTGCGACAGAGTGGTATCGTCCTTCTTCCGGTCTACTTCCGAGCTTCTTCTTGACGTTGTGGATGAAGACGGAGGAACGGCTTGCACGACGAGGAATGAAACAGATGGGAGAGATGCTCTATCGGGGGGGTGGCCAAAGTCCGGTCGGGAAAGAACAAGAGCGGTGGTGATGCCGAGCTCGGACGGATATGAGGCTTTTGGGCCGACGGTTCGGGTAACGGGGCTTCCCTTTTATGGCCGCCGCGGGGCCGCAACGGCTCATTTAACCGGCCGGGTATTCGGTGTAGGCAACACAGAGCTCGACAATGGTCGGCCCGTGAGGTCTCGGTGGCGCGAGCATGGTTGCGGAAGAAGATGGCGGAGTGGTGTCTTGGCATCGTACGGTCCCGACACCGAAAGGATGGGGTCCAACGGTCCGAAGAATCGGCCGTGCCGGGGAGAAGAACGAGAAGAACTTAGAGCATTAACGGCCTCGGCTCGTGATTGCAACAAGGAGAAGCTTAGCAAAAGCTTCGATCGATCCCGGGTTTCTTCCCTTGCCCGATTCCGAGGATTTGAAGGTATGAGCACGGATCATGGACGAATAAGCGATGGATGACTTCTCAACGTTGACTCTTCGAGAACCTTGACTGTTCAAGAAAACTCTACTTCCACTACTTACCCGAACGGCAAAGAGTTGATGCTAAGGGGTCGTCGAGACCGGCGGCAAGGAATCAAGTCGACGGGGATTATCAAGGACTTTTATGAAGAAAAGGAAAACTAGTACAAGAGTTCGTAATTTCTTGTACGGAAGATAATTTTGTGTGGGAATTTCGGACCAATCTTGCTCACACCTTTACTCAACTTGTAATTTGAGGTGTTGATGACTCATTATTTTGAGGTGCAATGATCTTGAAAGTTGATGCGATGCACATGCTTGTGAAGACACTATGCACATGCTCATGCGGTATGGTGCTCATGATGCATGTTAGAATGACCCGATTACCCATATGATGAGTTAGCAATTTCGAGGGCAATCACGGTAGAGAAAGGAT
Source organism: Cenchrus americanus (assembly GCA_947561735.1). Classification (NCBI taxonomy): domain Eukaryota; kingdom Viridiplantae; phylum Streptophyta; class Magnoliopsida; order Poales; family Poaceae; genus Cenchrus; species Cenchrus americanus. Next base: position 84,059,531 of record OX387239.1, on the reverse strand, counting down.
TCGTGTGGCGAGTCGCTTTCCCACAATCAAGATACCTAGCGTGCTCCTAGTGGCGTCGTGTGGCTGCGGCAAGACACACGATGCCTTGGGTCCCGTCGCGGCACCATTGGTTATGGAACAACAACATCACCAAGAGAGAGATAGGGTAGGAGTACGGAGTTTTCAAGCAAATGTAGGTTAGTTCACCCAAGGTTCCCAAATGCATATGCCATGCAATGCATGCTCAATGTGACATTTATTTAATTCAAAAAGCCGTGAGCAAGACCCAAAGGAATAAGTTCGGGAATGAGGGATCGTTCGGATCTTGATTGGCAAGAAACTCTTGGGCGAGTTTGCGATTCACTACATAACTTTGATCTAGTCACAACCAAGATAAATAATGCCTTACGAAGACCACAACGAAAGAAGATGTTCAATCAAGGCATTACATCGATGAGGGGTTTTCGGAATTACCAAACAACGTTTGGGGTTACATTGCAGACTAGCCGCACAAAGAAGCTCCTAGTTCAAGCAACCGCAACGGCCTAACCAACGTGGTTGTACACTAGGGTTCCTTACAAATACTACTCTCGTACGATTTAGAATTTTATTTCCAACATACCAGGCTTCCCACGGTCGGATCTCCCATGCCGGAGGACAATGGTGACTTGGGTCCAGATTCTACTCCGGACCTTCCTTGGACGTCCTAGACATCTTCTTCCGCCGGTCCGGGAATGACGAGTTCCGGGGGTGGAACGGCTATAGCTTCCACCGATTTTCTAGTTCAAGAATATACCGGTCGGTATGCCGCAACAGAAGTTCGCTCATGTATGATTTCACTCAACTCTTGTATCTTTGCCTTGTCCTTCCGTCTTTCCTTCTTGAGAGTAGTTATCATTGCTCGGGCTTCCTTCAATGCTTGAGCCGTACACTCCATTTCTTTAACTCGGTACCTATAGATCCGGTGTCTATACAATACACTTTCTCCCACCATCCGTCGGTAGGTGTCGTACATGGCTTCCGAAAAGTGGAATGAGGTGACAAGATAAGGGTTATGGTGAGAGTTGCTGCGGGCCGGAAGGACAGCTTTGCGTTCGACACAAGGTACGGCAGTGTGTCGCTCGAGCACGGGAATCACTTTGGGCCGCAGTGTCGGCTATCTCATCGGGGTGCTTCCCACAAAAAATTGTGAGTGCTTCGAGAGCAGCCTTCTGCATGGTGTTAGTCATGTTCAGCCCTTGTGCCTTACACTCCCACTCGTCCCAAGCAGGATTGGTCGGCACATGGAAATCTTCACCTTTACTTCACAATGAAGGAGATGGCCTGTGGTCATGATCTCACGTGTTGAGTACTCCGGGTAAGCAGTGTACCCAAAGTCCCTCAGGGTGTCCCACAAGAGTGCAGGAAATCCACCCTCCTCGAGGTAATTCACGAGAGTCCATGCTTCCACATCAGCCGACGCAGATCCAGCGTTGTCCATCTGGACATAACGACAAAGTGAGAATCGGTCGGATACGAGTATACCAGGATAACTCGATCCATGAATAAAGGGTAGGTGGTTAAGATATGGGGTAACCATGTATACTAAGACACCATCGTATGTTGAACTCGAAACGAGAAGGCATACATAAGGATAAAGGTTCGGTAATTGTGAACCGAACTTTATAACTCAAACCGAGTCCACATTTCTCAAATTTGCGTAGCAACTTAGCAAGGTTATGAGACACAAGGTTGGGTAAGCAAGATTGAGCTAGAAGGTCGGGAAGGTGCTTAACTAAGCAAGAGTTTCGGATTGGGTACGCGGTAAAATCAGCCGGACGAGAGGTTCCTAAATCTGAGTATAGCTTGATATATACAAAAGCTATGATCGTGTCACACCCGATTTTACAAGGAAAATCGAATGCATCTCACGTGTGCGCCAGGATCATTTTACACACACATGATAGACAAAACGAGTGTAATACCATTGCAGTAATAAATCATTCAAGAGTTAAACCAGTACGATATTCATTATTACATCCAGAGAGGTGGACTCGAAGGTCCGAACACAACGATAACTAAGCGACGAGCAGCTCCATCTTTGACTTCCACAGGCATGATGACCGGGGGGATCCGCATGCCCTAGAACTCCTCGTAGTCACTCCAAGTACTCGTCCTCGCCTCCGACGTTCTCCTCCGAACGGCGGTAAGCAAGGGTGAGCACACTTATGGTTGGTGCTCGGCAAGTGGGGGAAACAATGCAAGGCTATCAAGGATAGGCTATGGTTCACGACGGTAAGCATTTTATAAGTTGGTCAAGTTTTATTAGCAAGCACCTAATTACTAAGTGTAAGTGTATACCAACCCACTTATCCTTAAAAGAAACCTCAAACCAAACCACAAACCCATGATTTGCATTAATCTTCAAGTTTATTAATCATGTGAGGGTCCAAGCCGCTCATGACCATGAGCACGACCGATCGATCGGTTTTACACTCGAGAGGTTGTACACTTTACCCACGGTTCGTGTTCCCCATTTTGCCCGGGTTAGCTAGACCCTTAAATACTTCCAAGGTGAGTGGCTAGGGGTCCACTACGAAGCCTTTACAAAGGAAAGAAGAGGAACCAACATCCCGCAACGATTCTGATAGCGGAGCGGACCATAACCCTCCCTAATGGTCGGCACCTTAGCCAAGGTCGCTACCCCAAAAGAACCGGGCTATACCCCTTCAACTCCGGCCCCCGTGCCCCTCCCGGAAAAGAACTATCGGTTAACCCACTCTCCTAATTAATTGGCTAAGCCGAGCCATGTGGACGGTGGTTGTACCGTTATCTTGGGTGGTTCTCCATGTTCCGATTATAAATCAAGTTATCTTGTTTTAAGCACAAAGCACATTGTATAAACAAATCCGAGATGTATAACATGACCAAAGCATAACCATACCCATACAAAGCAAACTAAGCATTTCTCTACCCAAGCATTTGTTTAAACGGGGTTGATCAAGGTAAAGTGGTTAAATGTCTAGTCAAGTCCTTAACTAGGTGTTTGCCCATCAAATTCATGCATAACAACGAGAACAATAAACTTGGTTTAGCATGCGGTGACATAGGTTCAAAAAGATAATGCGAGGGGGGAAGCCACTTGCCTTCCTCTACAAGCGGGTGAAATCTTCCTCGAACACGGGTTCTTCCCGATCGCCTCCGACGAGGGAGCTCGGACGAAACAGCATGATATCTACGAGTCAAACATGAACAACAAACAATAAATAAACAGTACACCAAACAGTGACAAAACTGGTAAATTTGCTGTTTAAAAGATTCTACTCGTCGAGACGATCATTTTGGTATATAGAACGCTAAAAACGGATTTAAAACGAGAAAGATATGATTAAAACAAGTTACGGGGACCTATCCGCAAGAAAACTAAGTTTACATGGCTTTTATAAATAAAAACAGGGGCTAAAACAGAATTATATATAAAAACGAGAGGGGCTTATATGCAAAAAGGGGTGAAAAGGACCTCCGATAAAGGATTCTAGGTTAGACGGGGGCTAAAACATAAAAATCGGGACCTAACCGCAAGAAAACCTATAGGTGGGAGGACCGGCATGTGAATCCGTATAAACTCGGGGACTCTTAATCAACATAACCGGATCAGCACCGTGGATCTTAGATCCAACGGCCGACGGCGCGTGCCGTGGACCGCACCGTGCGCCGTGCACGGGTCCACGGTGGACCGGCCGCTTAAAACGAAAGGGTATGCGATCGGGGCCGCTCGTGCGAGATCCGACGGCCCCGGATGTGTGCGTGCGGGCGGCGGCGGTGTCGCCGGGAGAGCGGCGGCGCACGACGGGGAGCTCGCCGGCGTTGGCCCCGGACGGCGTTCCCGGCCACCTCTCCAACCACAGGCTGGTGCAAAATGATGCGAGGACGCTTGCGCACGTGACGGGGGGGTTTGTGGGGGCTATTGTGCCTCACCGGCGGCCGGCACCGGAGGGGGCGGAGCGGTCACTCCGGTGAGCTCGCGGGGTACGCCGCCGTGCGTGAAAGGAAGGGAAATCGGGCGGGGATTAATGCTCACGGTTCAAAGGTGAAGCGGGCGAGATCGAAGGTGAAGAGGATTCAACGGCCGACGGGGCTTGGCAACGGCGGCGGGACGGGCGGCGCTCGGCGTGGACGAGGCGCGGAACCCACGGGCTCCGAGGACGGAGAACCGCAGCCAATTGAGCTTGATGAGCCCCCGGTGAACCCAAAGAGAAAGAGAGAAGGGCGGCGGAGGTGGTCCTTCACCGACGGCGATGTTTGCACGGCGGCGGCGGGGACCCGAGGCGGCGACGCCGGGTGGAATTGGGCTCAATTGCGTGCGTTGGTGTCTTGCGGGTGCAAAGGGAGGTGCGGGGAGCTCGAGTGCGTGCTTAAATAGGAGCACGGGGAGGAAGGCGAAGGGAGGCGGGCGGGCTCCGAGCGGCGGCGCTTGCCATTGATGGTTGTGGTCATCACGACTCGGTGCAAGGAAAGGGGGAAACGGCCCCAATCATGCCCGGGCGGTTAAATGCCTTAATTGGCAAGTCCGGAGAGGAAAGAAGGAAGGGGGAAAGACGGGGCACGGCGGGATCCGCGCGCGGCGGCGGGCGGCCGGCGAGGGCGGGGGGAAGAAGAAAAGGAAGGGGGAGGGAGGGAGAGACCGACGAGCGGGGCCGGGGTGTCGGTGAGTGCAAAGAAAAGAAAACGAGAGAGGGAGAGGCGGGCCGACGCGGGGAGGGCTAACCGGGCGGCGAGGGCCGGGCCGGGCCGAAATGGGAGCGAGGGCAAGGTTTTTCTTATTTTTCTTTTCTTTTTCAAACTTCTTTTTAAAACCACTTTTCTTTTTCAAATTCAAATCAAACTCTTTCAAACTTTTTCTCAAGAATTGTATAAACTTTGTAGAAACCACATAAGCAACCAAAAACCATGCAAGCCAACCGATGATGCACAAACACTTGTTGTCTCTATGTTTATTAAATTATGTTTAATATTTTAGAGCTCAATTTAAATGGCAATTTAAATTCTTTAATCCTTAAGACTAATTTAAGTTGCTAGTTGATTTTAGTGATGGAATTTTTAGGGTGTCACGGATCGTGAGCCTTCGAGAGTAGGAACTAGATTAGAGGTGGAGCAACTTGGGTAGGGATCACCTAGACAAAAGATTTTTGGACGAGGGCAACGATCTAAGCAACAACTCTAATACATTAATGCACAACAACACATCTACACTTAAGAGGATAGACGGGACAAAACATACTATCACTACTTTACCTTAGATGTAAACAAATATGGGTTCGGTTTTCGGTTTTTCCACGACTTTTAGCATGATGCAAGACGTCATATTCGTCCTCACAAGGCAATAAAGCCAATCTCAAAGTTAGCGCCGGTGGCATGGCACATACATGTATCTCCCTATAATAACTAGTCGGGAACTAGTCGATGCTCACTTAGCGTCTTACGAAACGAGGTTAGGGTACTGCGAGAAGATTACAGAACACAACGAACCTTCCATGCCAGCACTCATGAAAGCGTCCACATACATTACTATTTACTATAGAAATGGCACCCATGTGTTAAGCCGCTGCATGGACGGCGTCCAACCTCGGACACCCTCCATTTGAATGGAGTGTATCCTTGCCTCGCATGATCAACATGCGGAATGCACACGTATGAAACACGTGGCGACACACAACTTACAACCGGATGCGAAGATGGGATCCGTGGAATGGATCACTCCATCAACCCTCGCAATTTCCGGGATGCGGCACAAAGCACACGTATAAAACACGTGGCTCATCTAGTTTGGTTGTGCAAGGAAGTAAGTCCGACATAAATAAATGTCTTGAAAGTTAGAAAAATAAACCATAGGTTAATAAGCCATCTACAAGAAACCAAAAATTCCCTCTAGGGCCTCTCGGTCTAGTTTATCCTTAACGGACCAACGTGTTTTGGAAAATCAAACAGTCTTGGCAAATTTTATTCAAAAACCAAGGTGATTGAGGTTATTAACACTACGCCGGTGCATATAATTGCTCGATACCAACCGTGACAAGCCGCCCGGCAGATACCGTACTATCGCCTAAAACCCATCCACTTTGGTCATTAAGCAATAGTAAAGTATCATCATGTCGTTAGTTGCCGGGTTAACGCCGGTAAATCACTTAGAATTCATGCGAGAGGATCGACATGTGCATTAAAACTCACGCGAAGGCGAGTTCAGAGTACAACATGAGTTCAATCCAATTTATTACAAACCATTGGTCAAGACATGAAGTAAAGGTTCAGAGTTCGAAAACAGCGGAAATAAAGTAAACTAGCACAACAGTAAGCATCACAGGAGGCCATCCGTGATGCCATCACATGTTGTCATCCACCCGGTCGACAACACACCGCACAACAATTTTAAAGCAAGGCTGAGTATACTAATACTCAGCAAGACTTAACCGTCGGGTGATAACTACATCACCAAACTCTAGACATGAAAGGCTTTTGGCCGGTGGAGTTTCTTTTGCTGAAAAGCCACGAAGAGTAGGTCCTTACTTTCAGTATTTTAGCACAAGTTCTAGTTGATTACCATTTCTAAGTGTGCCAACTAATTCAATCAAGAATTTGGACAAACAATTAATTCATACAATATTATTCACCAATTCCATCATTACGGGATATCATGGCCAGTTGATTAAGCAATCTCGGATAACGGTGAGAGGCCGGCAATCGATTGATTTAAACCTTGCAAGGTAGACCTAAGCACACGGTAGGATGCCCCCGTGAGGACAACCACCCAGGCAGTTCCCAAAAATCCTCGGGTTGGGATCGAATCTTACAATCCTGGGTACAAGGCTAACCGGCACACCCCGCGAGGCATCCGGTCTCACACATGCACCCCCCTTCCCGTAGGGCCGGCCGGTTAGGTGATTCCTCGGGAGTAGTAATAGTAAGTTCCCACACCGTCTCTCGTAAGGTACTAGGCTTACCGGTCCCATTCCCAACAAGTGCTTAGTACGCTCAAAAGCTTAGCCCACGAAAGCCACCGGACCGGAGCCCAAATCCCATGCTCTTACCACATGAGCATCCCATTTAATAAGATCTTATGAGTCCAGCATAAGGACCTATTCTTGCGAGCGACGAACATCACTCAACTTCTATCGGGTCCTATAGCGGGGCAGCTATCGACCTACCATGCTAGTGATAGAGCATAGCTACCTAGGGATCATGCATCTAGGGTTTCATTTCAATTCTTGTAACGTAAATGCGCAATCATAGTAAAACATAATGGCATAGTTTTAAAAGACGGGTTAATGATCCGGGGCTTGCCTTCGCCGGCAAGGCCGGCCTTGGGCCCTTCCGGACTTGGGTCCGGGTCTTGAGCTACGTCCACGTACGCATCTCTTCGTCGCACCTTCGTCTCCTCCTTCCGCATGAGCGTACGTCTACCGTCGGAAAGATCTACACGAAGATGCACATGCAAGATTTATTTGATGATTTTTAATAATTAATTACAAACAATAAATGACAACCATGGGGTGCATTGGTTGAACACATTCACCTATATAAGAATACATTCAGCATACTCTTTCAAAAAGGAACAATATGCAACTCTTTATTAATTATTCTTTTTGATAATGATTGTGTACATATATATGTAAATAATTAATCTAACTTCACAAACGGCAATGGGTTGGTATTTTTTTAAATGATTTTCATCACAACCAAGGTCATCAAAAGTGGTTTGGTGATTTTCCACTTAATTGACTATTAAGCCTTAAATCGCTTCATTAGCTTTCATTCATCATTTAATTAATTAAAATTCAGTGGAAGTGTGCATTAGGCACTAATCACCTATAATAAGCCACCGAACACACATGCATGCTTGGATAGCTAAGAAATTAATTATTTTTGAAAATAACAAAAGCTAGCTAGAAGAACAAGGTAAATGCACACAAAAATAAATACTCACCAAAATGATCCAAACTTTCTCACACATGTTATATGGTCCAAAACTAGCCTAGGGATGCAGCATATACACCTAGAACTATTATGAATCTTGAGTTATGCATTTTCAAAGAAAATCAATCATATTTCAAGAATAAATATTTTTGACAGATATAAAATTGTGATTAATTCACCAGAGGTGAATTTTGGTATAACAAGGCAACATGCAGAAGTTGGGCACGAAAACTTAATTAGTTTTCTCTACAAAAATCATTTGGACAGATTATGCATAAATAGAAAACAATTTATATAAAAAGATTTACAACATTACATTGTTCAATTTTTGTCACGGAAGCTATTCATGACATAACACACAACATATCCAAAAGCTGGTTACGGAGAGGATTTATGGATTTTGATATACGGCAGATCTAGGGTTTTCACATTTATATTTTTCTTGCCAAAAATATTAGGTAACAACTCGGGCAAGAATAACAAAAGTTGTAGGATTTTTCAAAGGAATCCCAAAAAATTGTGTTTGTATTTTTCTGATTTTTCTACTATTTTCTACGAATTTACAAAAATCAACAAAGTGACTTTACTATTTGAGATGCGGTTTTGCAGGCAGGTCCCGGAAAAGTTTTTCTACTGCAGATAGGCCCTTACTTTGCAAGAAACACCCTGGAAATAGTCGGGGCTTCGCAATGTGGCCCTTGGGGAGGTTGGCCGGCGCGGCTCGCCGGAATTCCGGCGGTCGGTGGGTGAGGCCGGCGGGGGACGAGCGGAGGGCGGCCCGGGAGTTGCCTAGGCTTGCTTCCCGCGCTTACTCGGGCGGAGGCGGCGCCGGTTGGGCCTACGCGGCGAGCCGGGCGGCGGCGGCCGCCGGGAGCTCGCTCCGGCGATGCGACGGCTTGGTTGGAAAGGTGAGCGGGTCGGTGTGCTACCCTAGGTGCAAGAGGAGGTGGAGAACGCCTCGGTTAGGCATCGTGGCGGGTCGGCCCCGGTGCTCGCCGCGGCGGCCTCTAATGCCGTCGGCGGATGGCTCGGCGCACGGGGGAGGGGGTGGTGCTCGGGTGCGCGAGGCAAGGGGCGACGGGCCCTTTATAGGCGACCCGCGCGCCGGCTCGCGACCACCGGACCGATAGTGGTGCCTCGGGAATGCGCGCGTCGGGCCGAACGGCGGACGGACCGACGGTCCTTGGCGCGGTGCGCGACCGACGAGTGTGGACGCGGCACGCGGCGCGGAGCTCAAGGCGTCACGAGGCGCCGGCGGCCGGGAAGGCGCGACCTCGGGCGGCGCGCGGCGCGACGCCGAGGCGGCACGGCACCGGCGCGTGGGCGGCGCGGCGCGGGGCGCACGACGTCGTGGCGTGGGCGAGGCGTCGACCGACCCGAAATTGTTTTATTGTTCCCCGTTTGAACACTTAAAACTCCAAAATTTGTAATAAAAGTGCACCAAGTGGTGAATAGGAAAGTTGTATATCTCACGACCCTCTACAACTTTCACAAAGGCTCTAGGGTGTTTTTCTCCAAGGATTTTGCATAAATTGCAGCCAAACTTTGAATGTCGCCATGTCTCGGTGAACGGGAGATGTTGTCGAGTTGACCAAGTTTTTCACCAATTTCCTATCAAAATTTGAAATGCCAATCTACATGAAAGTTGTGTCCCTCAACGAGCTGGATAACTTTCATTAAGGTAGGTTTTGAAGTGTTTAGGTGAAATTTGGAGAACGCGGCAAAAGTTCCGGAAGACATTCACCGACGTTAGGGTTTAAGCGGGATTTGTTCGTGTCTTTGACCAAGGGTTGACCACACGGTGTGTTGACTTGGTCAAGGGATTCAATATGGTGTGTGGGCGAGGTTTTTGATGTGATGATCCAAGTTGACCACGGTTTGACCATGGTCGGCCGGTTTGACTTGGTCGATCCGGCCATTAGCGTTAATGATGCTAATTAAAAACCCGGGGCGTCACAAAAGCGGAGTGGCGCGCAAATGGCGGAGCCGGCGCACGACTTGCTACAAGCGGTGACGGACTGAGGGTCCTAGGGCGGAGGACTGGATACGGAGCGTGCGGCGGCTAAGGTGCGGCGGCTCCGGCGGAGATGGCAAGAGGAGGAAGACGATGGAAAGGGACAGTCAACGCCGATTGTGACAACCCCACCCGGGATAATTCCGTACTATCACCTAAACCACTCCTTTTGGTCATTAAGCGACAATAAAGAGCATCCCGTTGAGTGTTGCCGGGTTTACACCCAAGTAAATCACTTGGAAACACGAGAGAGGATCGAACGTATGCATTAAAACTCCCACGAAGGAGAGTCCAGAGTGCCTTACAAATTAATCATCACATCCCCGTAGGGTCCCTTATTACAAACATAGTTCTTTGACATGAAAGTAAATGGTTTAGAGTTTATTGAAAACAGCGGAAGATAACTAAACGATAGATCACATAATAGGAGGCATGTCCACGATGCAATCACTCCTCGTCATCCACCCATTCTAGTTCCCAGCCGGGTGGAAGTTCTCCGGGCCACACATCAGATGCATTACCTGGAACAACATTTATAAAGCAAGGCTGAGTATACTAATACTCAGCAAGACTTACCCGTCCAAAAGAAAAACTTTACCTCTAGTCATGCAAGGCTTTTGGCTAGTGGGTTTGTTTGCCAAAGAGCTGCTAAGTAGTGAATCCTTACTTTCCATATTTTAGCTCATGTTCTAGTTGAAGTAATCATTACTAGATAAGCAACTATTACAACCAAAGTTGTACAAGCAATTAATCAAAGTAATAATCTTCACAAAGTTCCATCAAAAAGGGATATCATGGCCGATCGGGTAAGTAGTCTCGGATAACGGTGAGAGGCCGACAATCGATTGATTCAAAACCTTGCAAGGTGGACCTAAACACACGGAAGGTGCCCTCACTATGAGTACACCAACCGGGCGGTTCCCGTCATTCTTCGGTTTGGGGATAATAGCTCACGATCTTAAGTACAAGGTTTATCCGGGCTACGCCACTAAGGTCACCCAGCCTCACGCATGTACTCGGGTGGCGAGCCGGGGCCGCAACCCTAAGAGTAGTGATAGTAAAACTCCATACCGCCTCATTTAGGTACTAGGCTTACCGTACCCATTTCGACAAGTGTTTAGTACTTTCAAACACTTAGCCCACGAAGTCATTGGACCGGAGCCCAAATCCCATGCTCTTACCACATGAGCAATCCATTTAAACATATGGTGATTCCATAAAGAAGATCCTATTCTCGCGAGTGACGAACACCACTCGACTTGTACCGGATCCTTAAGCATAGCAACTAGCGACCTAGCATACTAGTAAAGATCATAGGTACTTATGGATCATGCAACTAGGTTTCATTTCAACTCCTACACGTAAATGCACATACAATAACAAGAAGTAAATTCGAAGTTTTAAAGAAACACCGGGGTTAATGAATAACCGGGGCTTGCCTTCATCGGTACAAGCGACACACACACTTCCGGACTTTGGCCGTGGTCTTGTTCTACGGTCACGTAGTGCAAGTCTCCTCCCCGCTCCCTCGTCCTCGTCGGCCGGCACAAGCGTATAGTTACCGTCGGGGACTTCTACACGGGGAATGCAATGCGGTGATTAGGAGTGTATTTATTTAATTTAATTCAAAAACAGCAGCGAACAGCTGCAAGGAGTATATGGTTGGCCATATTCACCTTAACAAAAGTATTTACACATTTTTCCTTTTAAAAGAAATAATCAAAAAGCCTATTTAGCCTTCTCTCTAAGGTGACTATGTGCACATCTATTAAAGAAATCATTAATTTAAAAACAAACAGCAAGGCCATTACTTTCCTAGCACCAGTTTACTTTTCCTAACACTTCTCCTTAAGTCGGGCACTAGAGAGAGTGTTTTCCCTATTTTTCCCTTTATTAGATTAATCTAGTTTGAGCTCTTTTGCATATCTAAATCATAACAACTGATCCAGCAGTACCCACTAGTCCTACTCGACCAGGAGGCATGCCTCTAGACAGCAAGAGAAAGGTTTTTGCACCACTGAAATAATGCACCAACTTATGGACATTTCTAGCTAGCATAAAAGGACATAAAAGCATATCGAAAATAAATATGACAGAAATGAGTCCCAACTTTCTCCTACACATACTCTGGTCCAAAACAAGCCCAAAGAACTAACAAACACAAATATAGCCCTTATGAAACATGCTACACATATTTATGATTAAAAACAAGCATAAATGAGGAAATAATATTTCTAACAAAGATAAAATCATGGTAAATTCACCATGGATGCTTTTTAGCATAACATGACTATAGCCAGAAGTTGGGCTCAAAAATAATTATATATCAAGCTACAAAAATCATCTAGGCAGATTTATCAATCTCCCAAAATACTTTATACAGGAAGATCCCTTCAATAACTTTGTGCAAATTTTGGCACAGAACCTAAACATACCAGTTACCACAACATATCCAAAATCCAGCTCAAGATCTTGTGTGGATTTTGCAGAAACACAAATCTAATTATTTTACATTCCTATTTTTCAAGCAAAAACTATAACTCAAAAGTATATACACATTTGGAGAAAGTTGTAGTTAATGTTATACTGAGCATAGAAAAATTGGGTTTGCTATTTTTGGATTTTTCTATGATTTTTAATCGATTTTACAAGGTGCTGGACTCAAACACAAAACGAGGGGACAATCTATTTGCACTTGCGGACCTTAAAACTTTTAAACTTCTCACACATATGTCCTCGGTTCCTTCCCCCCTCGGGCCCGACGGTGGAGCCAAGCTCGCCGGCGGCGAGGTAAAGTGCGGCCGAGGCAAACAAGCGGCGGGGATCATCGATTGGACTCACCCGCGATCGATTGGTGGCGGTGGACCGGCCGGGGAGGTCACCGCGGCGGCGGCGGCGGAGCGAGAGGCGGCGCGCCCGCGGGAGCTCGGACGGCGGTGAGGGAAGGGGCTAGGCTCAACCACGTGCTGCACGGGGGAGCTTCCATGGGACCTAGGGAAGGCGCTAGGCGGGTCACCGGGCTTGGAGAATCGACGGAGGGGCGAGCTCGATGGCGGCGGTCGGCGGCGGCCGCGGGAACTCGGGTTCCGGCGATCGTGTTGCTCGGCTTGCCCAACAAGCGGCTCGGGGAGGTTTTGTGGTGCACGAGAGGGGAGCTTAGGTGCCCGGATGAGAGAGAACGGCGACCGGAAGGGGGCTCACACCGGGCGGCGCCAATGGAGGACGGCGGCGGCTCGGGTGGAAGCGCGTGCGCGCGAGGGACGGCCGGGGCTCGCTTATAAGCGCGCGGGGAGGTCGGTTGGGGTAGGTGCGGTCACGCCGGTGCCACTTGCACGTGTGCGAAGGCCGGGGGCATGGCCGGTGACGTGCGCCGCTTCGGCGGCCAATGGCGCACCACGGACGGTGCGGCCGGCCGGCGGATCGGGCGCCACCGGCCCGGCCACTTGCCACGGACGTCTCGAGTGTGTGCTCGGCGACGCCGCGTAGTGACTAGCGGTCACATAAGCGCCTCGGCGTGTGCGCCCGAAGCGGGTACGGCGCGTACGGCGGGTGGCCGACGTGGCCGCGCACGACGTCGCGCCCGAACGCGTCTTGGCGTTCCCGTGCCGTTGGCATTTCACCGAACGGTTTTCAAAATAACTTTTCTCCAAATTTTCAAACCGAAGTGCATCTTAGGGTCCGAAGCAAAGTTGAAGACCAGCCATTCCTCTACAACTTTCACAAAGGTTGGTAGGGGCTTTGTTCAAGAATCCGAGCGAGAACGCTATGCCAACTTGGCCAATTTCTCGGCGCCCGTGAACAAGAAACCCGAGCCATGTTTTGCCATTTTCACCCTCCCGCACTCCAAACCAGCCATGCCACTCAACGGAAAAGTTGTGTGCCTCAACATTCTCGCACATTTTTCCTTTTGGGTGGTTTTGAAGTGTTTAGGGAAATTTTGGAGAACGCACCAAAGTTCTAGAATGGCAACAAGGGGTCAAAGGGGATAATGAGGTTTTGAGCTAGGGCTTTGACCAAGGGTTGACCTAGTGTCCTCAAGGGTAATTAGAGGAGTGATTAAGTGGGTCATTAGCACAATTTTTCACCGAGCAAAATCACGGGGTGTTACGGCCTACCCCGCTTAACGGGAATCTCGTCCCGAGATTCGAATCAAGAGTACGTGAGAAAAGTTCACTTACGAGCTTGACTCGGAAGAAAGTCGTGGTACTTGGTGTTGAGAAACTGCTCGGTCTCCCATGTAGCTTCTTCTTTCGTGTGGTGGCTCCATTGTACCTTGTACATCTTCACTTTTTGTCTCCTAGTTTGCCTTTCTTTATGATCCAATACCCTCATGTGATACTCTGCTAGGGATAGATCCGGTTCTATTTTCGCATTGGTCTCTTCAATTATTTGTGCCTGCGGGACTTGCTCACACTTCTTCAATTGCGAGACGTGAAACACGTCGTGCACTCGCGTACAATTGGTCGGGTAGTCGAATACGGTAAGCAACCGTACCAAACTTCTCGGTGACTTCATAAGGAACAATATAGCGTGGAGCTAATTTCCCTTTTACTCCAAAGCGTTGTACGCCTTTGGTCGGAGATACCAAGGTATACATAATTACCAACTTCAAACTCTCGGGGAGCTTTAGCTTTATCATGGTAGCTCTTTTGCCTCATCTTAGCTGCTCTAAGATTTTCTCTAATCACACTCACTTTTTCTTCGGCTTCTTATACTAACTTAGTGGCAAACAAGGTTCTCTCACCCGCTTGTGACCAATTCAAAGGGGTACGACACCTTCTTCCATACAAGGCTTCAAACGGGGCCATCTTCAAACTAGCTTGATAACTATTGTTGTAGGCAAACTCTGCTAGAGCTAGGCATTTGTCCCAAGATTTGTCAAAATGAATGACACAAGCTCTCAACATATCTTCTACTATTTGATTTACTCTTTCCGTCTGACCATCAGTCTGAGGATGGTAACTGGAGCTATGGATTAGCTTGGTTCCCAAAGATTCATGCACTTGTGCCCAGAAGCGAGCAACGAATTGAGTGCCTCGATCTGACAAGATAGTCTTGGGAACACCGTGTAAGCGCACTACAAGGTCAATATAGATTTCCGCGTAGCGCTCAGCTAAATAGGTGGTGTGAACGGGGATAAAGTGAGTGGTCTTGGTAAGTCGGTCCACTATTACCCAAATGGAATCATGCTTCCGGGGCGTGAGAGGTAATCCGACAATAAAATCCATGCTGATATCGTCCCACTTCCATGCAGGAATGGATAATGGTTGCATTTGACCTGCGGTCTTTAGGTGACTAGCCTTGATTCTTTGGCATGTATCACAACTGGACACATACTCGGCTATTTCACCCTTCATATTTGACCACCAAAGGTTTTCCCTAAGATCCTGGTACATTTTGGTACTTCGGGGTGAATGGTGAACTTAGAGAGATGGGCCTCATCTAAAATTTCCTTCCTTAAGTCTTGATCCCGAGGTACCACTAATCTTTGTCCGAACCAAACAACTCCCTTGTCATCCTTTCGGAAACAATCATACTTGGGGTCTCCTTCTTCTAATTTCGTTAGATTTTCTGAACCTCTTCATCATTGAGTTGAGCTATAGCAATTCTCTCATGGAGAGGGGATTCGATCGAGACAGCATGAAGCTTGCCACGCTCGACCACTTCCAAGCGAAGCTTCCTCATTTCCTCACATAAAGCTTCATTCTTCGGCTCTAACATCACATAGTTGCAATGCTTGCAGCTAAGCGCATCTGCAACCACGTTAGCCTTACCGGGATGATAATGGACTTACAAATCATAATCCTTGATTAATTCTAACCATCTTCTTTGCCTCATATTCAAGTCAGATTGAGTGAAAATATACTTGAGACTCTTGTGGTCGGTGTAGATATTGCAGCGATTACCCATCAAGTAGTGCCGCCAAAGCTTCAAGGCATGCACGACTGCTGCTAACTCGAGATCATGAGTCGGATAGTTCTTCTCATGAGGTCGAAGTGCCCGTGAGGCATAGGCAATGACTCGGTTTCCTTGCATAAGCACGCAACCAAGACCAGGTGCCGAAGCGTCACAAAACACCTCAAACGATTTGGACATATCTGGTTGAGTCAATACGGGAGCCGAGGTTAAGTGTTTCCGCACGGTGTGAAAAGCTTGGTCACACTCCTCACTCCACACAAACTTGACACCCTTCTTCAAAAGTTCGGTCATGGGTTTAGTTATTCCGGAGAAATCCGGAATGAACCAACGATAATAGGTCGCTAAACCTAGAAAGCTACGGATTTGATGTACCGATTTGGGTGGCTTCCAATCCATGACCTCCCGCACTTTGCTAGGATCCACGGAGATACCATCCTTGGAAATAGTGTGACCCAAAAACTTCACACTATCCGGCCCGGAACTCACATTTAGAGAATTTGGCATAGAGTTTGTGATCTCTCAACCGCCGGAAGACAATACGAAGATGCTTCGCATGCTCGGCTTCGCTTTTGGAATATATAAGAATATCATCGATGAAGACCACCACAAACTTGTCCAGTTCATTCATGAAAACTGAGTTCATAAGGTACATGAAGTAGGCAGGTGCATTGGTGAGACCAAAAGACATCACTAGGAATTCATAGAGATCGTATCTGGTGGAAAAGGATGTCTTTGGTACGTCACTTGCTCGAATTTTGATTTGATGATAGCCAGATCGAAGATCAATCTTGGAAAAAACTTTGACACCAACCAATTGATCAAAGAGAACATCAATACGGGGCAACGGATATTTATTCTTAATTGTCACCGCATTGAGTGGACGATAGTCGACGCACATCCGCAAACTACTATCTTTCTTTTTCACAAACAGAGCGGGACTTCCCCAAGGAGAAGAACTGGGGCGGATATACCCCTTATCTAGCAATTCTTGCAACTGAACTTTCAACTCGCCGAGTTCTTTGGGTGGCATTCGGTAGGGCCTTTTAGATATCGGTGCGGTACCGGGCTGAAGTTCTATGACAAATTCGACGTCCCCGTCCGGTGGCATACCGGGCAAGTCGTCGGGAAAAACGTCGGGATACTTGCACACCACCGGAATATCTTCTAGTTGGATGGCTACGGCAAGCATAGGAACAAGAATCGGTGCTTTCCACCTTAGGTAGGTATAAGATAGTATGACCACTGGTAGGGGAATGGATTTCTATCATTCTAGTGGTAATATCCAAAACAACTTGATGTTGGGTCAACCAATTCATTCCTAGAATCACATCTAGACCTCCCAATCCCAAATGAATTAGGTTGGTTAAGAAGGTTTTGCTGCCAAGCCGCAAAGGAACAGACTTTGGTTATTGCGTTGGATTCTCCCTCCCGCCGTGGCTACCACGAAAGACTCTTTAGTATGACAAGAATGTAATCCCAACTTGCTCACTAGACTTTCACTAATGAAACTATGAGTTGCTCCAGAATCAAACAATATCCTAATAGGGTGACCACGGATAGAGAATGTACCCGTCGATGCTTTGCTCCCTCCGGGATGTCGGCCAAGGTGGTGAAGTTGAGTTTACCCCGCTTGACTTACACCAACTCGCTCTTGAATGGTCATGTTGGGAGGAGGAGGCGGAGCGTCACTCCCGCTTGCACCAAAGCCATTGGGAGAAGCACGAGTTTGTCCCACCATCTGAAATCCATGAAAATTTCATTAGTCACATATTCGCAAGCTTGTTTACATTATCCACAAGAAGAATATGCGGAATGAAACTCATAGCATCAATTTGGTGAAAACCGGACAGCACAGCGGAGTTACTAGAAAATTCATAACTCTCTGCCTGCAATGGCAAAAACTCCCATTTTTGGTCAGCAAGTGCAAAATTTCCTGAGCTCCAACATTGGTATTCAACCCGAGGTCTAATTCCAACGTTAACATGCCCGAAAAATTCCAACACCGAGGTTCTGCCTAGCTGTTTTTGCTGTAGGCCGAACTGCACCATTTTCGTTATAACTCTCGGTACGCTTATGCATTGGTGGTGAACTTCGGTGAGCATGATCTCCACAACATAACACACAAGGTTGGTATTCAACACAAGGTGAGATTTTGAACACAACAACCCTCAATTATTCATTAAAACATGACAACACCGAGATGTCCACCCAAGCATTACGTGAAGCGGAGTCTTGGGATCGCTTACATACTTATGTACAACAAAAGGTCATCAATTATACTTTTCGAGCAGCCTCTACCCTTACACAAAAGCTAGCTGAGGAGGCTAAACTAAGAGTACATGATCATCCTCCAAAGACAACTGCTAAATCCACTAGTAGCCCGTAGCGGAGCCAGTACTAGTGTCCGGAGAGTCGGGTGGTGGACCACCGGCACCTTGTCCTCGCTCAAGACCGAAACTCCCCGTAGCTCGTCCGGAGCGGCGAGGTGCGGCCGGTGGTGTGATCGGCGGCCGCCGACCCCGCCGGGCCATCACCTGCCACACCTCTACCTCTATCTCCATCTCGGCTACACGGTTCGCATCTCCATCACGTTACGCACCAAGGCAAAACGCCGGGCCTTAGTGTGAGCTAGCCGCACCCGAGTCGTCTCGAGGGCGTGCTCTCGGGCAAACAACTCGCTCCATGAGCTCAGCACACTCCGGTGCCACCGAATGCGCTCGTCTCGAAGCGTAACAATCTCCAGTGGAGGTGAGCAACGGTCCGGCACTCGTACCGAAGGTCAAGGGTGAGGATATCCCTCATCGCCGTGGAGTCCATCAACACAACCGAGAGCATACCCTGAGTGGAAAGACGAAACACCTGCATGTTGTACACCGCTTCCAAGAACCTCAGAAGCTGGCGCACAACAACCGCTGGAGGGTCTGCCGTGAGTAACACGTCGGTGAGCGAGATACGCTCACGCCAAGCCGGGTCGAGTGGGTCCATGGCCGGGAACAAACCCAGCGCAGTTTGCATCACCTCGTCCGGGTGCTGCTCACAGAAGGTGTGAAGAATCCGCATGGCCGCGGACTCAACCGACTCAACACCGCGGTGAGCAAAGAACACCATGCTCAAGTCTGCCCACTCCGGGTGCTCGGGGTGAGGAAGCACAGTAGCGGTCGTGCGGGCGTAGGGAACACCCTGGTCCCAAAAAGAGACCACCTCGTACAGCGGTGGCGTAACGTAGCCCACCTCACTGAGAGTATCCCACAAAATACGGGGAAAACCCTCCCAGTGAAAGGCATCGGTACGAATCGTACCGTCCGCGTCGATCTCATAGATCGGTGGCTGCGTCATCTGTACAAAAATTAGGAACTACACGTTAGATATCAATCAACATCAACGAGCAATAGGGTAAAATCTGGTAGGTATGAACAAAAATTCATAACATAAAAACCAGGGCCCCCAAAAATTCCCAATTTTTCACAGCAGCTTCATGACATGATTATGCACACCTTTGGTATTCAAAGGTAGATCTAAGTTGGATTGGAACAAGCTCGAAAAATTTCTTTTGCAGAAGGGTGCTGTTCTGAAAAACAGCAGAAGAGAGAGTCACTAAACTAAGCTTATCTCTCTACAGAAAATTCCTACAATCCTGGAAAATTCACAGCGGATGCTCAACTTGATAAGAAACAACTTTCCTGAAGGATGCCTAGTCAGATTCCCTACGGATTTGGCTACAAAAATTGAGAAATGACAGAGGCAGAATCTGCCAGGATTTTCATAAATTCAAAAGAGAGGAAAAACTTTATCTAAGATCAAGTAATCTCCCTAGAAAAATTACTCCAACCAAGTAAGGGTAAATTTTTGGTTCATCAAGATTTTAATCATGCATGCACACGCCTTAAACGACCTTGCAACTAGATCCAAAAGACGTAGTTAGTGCCGGTGGCAAGCTTACAATCGGCTCTCCTTATAATAGCTAGTCGGAACTACTCGATTTTCGCACTTAACGATTTACGAACGTTGTTAGTGTACCTGCAGAAAACGAACCTTTCGTGCCAGCACATCACAAAAGCATCCACATACATTACCATTCACTATAGAAACGGTATCCATGCGTCAAGCCGCTGCATGGACAGCGTCCAACCTCAGACACCCTCCGTTTGAATGGAGTGTATCCTTGCCTCGCATGATCGACATGCGGAATGCACACGTATGAAACACGTGGCGACACCACAACTCATATCTAAACGTGAAGATGGGATCTGTGGAATGGATCACTCCATCAACCCTCACAATTCCCGTGATGCGGAACAACACACGTATGAAACACGTGGCTCATCTAGTGTGGTTGTGCAATAAAGTAAGTTTGACATAAAGTAAAGTGCTGGAAGTTAGCAAAATACACCATAGATTCTTATGCCACCTTAGAGGACCCAAAATTCCCTCTAGGGCCTCTCGATCTAGATTATTCCTTAACGATCCAACGGATTTTCAAATTCAATCAATCTTGGCAAGTTTTATTGTAAATCATGTAATTAGTATTAAGCTAATCACTCCGGTGCATACGGATGCTCGATACCACTTTGTGACAACCCCACCGGGATAATTCCGTACTATCGCATAAACCACTCTTTTTGGTCATTAAGCGATAACAAAGAAGCATCCCGTTGAGTGTTGCCGGGTTTACACCCGATAAATCACTTGGAAACACAAGAGAGGATCGAACGTATGCATTAAAACTCCCACAAAGGAGAGTCCGAGTGCCTTACAAATTAATCATCACATCCCCGTAGGTTCATTATTACAAACATAGTTCGTTGACATGAAAGTAAATGGTTCAAAGTTTATTTAAAACGGCGGAAGATAACTAAACGATACGATCACATCATAGGAGGCCCGTCCATGATGCAATCACTCTTCGTCATCCACCCATTCCGGCTCCCGGTAGGGTGGAAGTTCTCCGGCCACACATCGGATGCATTACCCGGAACAACATTCATAAGGCAAGGCTGAGTATACTAATACTTACCCGTCTAAAAGAAAGACTTTACCTCTAGTCATGCAAAGCTTTTGGCTAGTGGGTTTGTTTGCCAAAGAGTCGCTAAGTAGTGAATCCTTACTTTCCATATTTTAGCTCCTGTTCTAGTTGAAGTAATCATTACTAAACAAGCAACTATTACAACCAAAGTTGTACAAACAATTAATGGAAGTAATAATCTTCACAAAGTTCCATCATAAAGGGATATCATGGCCGGTCGGGTAAGTAGTCTCGGATAACGGTGAGAGGCCGACAATCGATTGATTCAAAACCTTGCAAGGTGGACCTAAACAAACGGAAGGTGTCCTCACCAAGAGTACACCAACCGGGCGGTTCCCGTCATTCTTCGGTTTGGGGATAATAGCTCACGTCTTAAGTACAAGGTTTATCCGGGCTACGCCACTAAGGTCACCCGGCCTCACGCATGTACTCGGGTGGCGAGCCCGGGCCGCAACCCTAAGAGTAGTGATAGTAAAACCCCGTACCGCCTCATTTAGGTACTAGGCTTACCGTACCCATTTCGACAAGTGTTTAGTACTTTCAAACACTTAGCCCACGAAGCTATTGGACCGGAGCCCAAATCCCATGCTCTTACCACATGAGCAATCCATTTAAACATATGGTGATTCCATAAAGAAGATCCTATTCTCGCGAGTGACGAACATCACTCGACTTGTACCGGATCCTTAAGCATAGCAACTAGCGACCTAGCATACTAGTAAAGATCATAGGTACTTATGGATCATGCAACTAGGGTTTCATTTCAACTCCCGCACGTAAATGCACATACAATAACAAGAAGTAAATTCAGAAATTTTAAAGAAACACTGGGGTTAATGAATAAACCGGGGCTTGCCTTCGTCAGTACAAGCAGACACACACACTTCGGGCTTTGGCCCCGGTCTTGCTCTACGGTCACGTAGTGCACGTCTCCTGCTCCCTCGTCCTCGTCAGCCGGCACAAGCGTATAGCTACCGTCAGGGACTTCTACACGGGGAATGCAATGCAATGATTAGGAGTGTATTTATTTTAATTTAATTCAAAAACAGTAGCAAACAGCTGCAAGGAGTATATGGTTGGCCATATTGACCTTAACAAAAGTATTTACACATTTTTCCTTTTAAAAGAAATAATCAAAAAGCCTATTTAGCCTTCTCTCTAAGGTGACTGTGTGCACATCTATTAAAGAAATAATTAATTTAAAAACAAACGAAAGGCCATTACTTTCCTAGCACCCGTTTACTTTTCCTAACACTTCTCCTTAAGTCATGCACTAGAGAGAGTGTTTTCCCTATTTTTCCCTTTATTAGATTAATCTAGTTTGAGCTCTTTTGCATATCTAAATCATAACAACCGACCCGGCAGTACCCATCGGTCCTACCGACCGGGAGGCATGCCTCCGGACAGCAAGAGAAAGGTGCCGGACTCAAACACAAAACGGGGAACAATCTATTTGCACGCGCAGACCTTAAAACTTTTAAACTTTTCACACATATGCCCTCGGTTCCTTCCCCCTCGGGCCCGACGGCGGAGGCAAGCTCAACGGCGGCGAGGTGGAGTGCGGCCAGGCAAACAAGCGGCGGGGATCGTCGATTGGACTCACCCGCAATCGATTGGTGGCAGGTGGGACCGGCCGGGGAGGTCACAAGCGAGCGGCGGCGGCGCGCCCGCGGGAGCTCGGACGGCGGTGAGGGAAGGGGCTGGGCTCAACAACGTGCTGCACGGGGAGCTTCCATGGGACCTAGGGAAGGCGCCGGGTAGGTCACCGGGCTTGGAGAATCGACGGAGGGGCGAGCTCGACGGCGGCGGTCGGCGGCGGCCGCGGGAACTCGGGTTCGGCGATCGTGTTGCTCGGCTTGCCCAACAAGCGGCTCGGAGAGGTTTTGTGGTGCACGAGAGGGGGAGCTTAGGTGCCCGGATGAGAGAGAACGGCGACCGGAAGGGGGCTCACACCGGGGCGGCGCCAATGGCGGACGGCGGCGGCTCGGGTGGAAGCGCGTGCGCCCGAGGGACGGCCGGGGCTTGCTTATAAGCGCCCGGGAGGTCGGTTGGGGTAGGTGGGGTCACGCCGGTGCCACTTGCATGCGTGCAAAGGCCGGGGGCATGGCCGGCGACATGTGCCGCTCCGGCGGCCAATGGCGCGCCACGGACGGTGCGTCGACCGGCGGATCGGGCCGCCACCCGACCCGGCCACTTGCCATGGACGGCTCGAATGCGTGCTCGGTGGTGCCGCGCGGTGACCCGGCGGTCACACCGGCGCCTTGGCGTGTGCGCCCGAAGCGGGTACGGCGCGTACGGCGGGTGGCCGACGTGGCCGCGCACGACGTCGCGCCCGAACGCGTCTCGGCGTTCCCGTGCCGTTGGCATTTCACCGAACGGTTTTCAAAATAACTTTTCTCCAAATTTTCAAACCGAAGTGCATCTTAGGGTCTCGAAGCAAAGTTGAAGACCAGTCATTCCTCTACAACTTTCACAAAGGTTGGTAGGGGCTTTGTTCAAGAATCCGAGCAGAACGCTATGCCAACTTGGCCAATTTCTCGGCGCGCCGTGAATAGTAAACCCGAGCCTTGTTTTGCCATTTTCACCCTCCTACACTCCAAACCGGCCATGCCACTCAACGAAAAGTTGTGTGCCTCAACATTCGCACATTTTCCTTTTGGGTGGTTTTGAAGTGTTTAGGGAAATTTTGGAGAACGTGCCAAAGTTCTAGAATGGCAACAAGGGGTCAAAGGGGATAATGGGGTTTTGAGCTAGGGCTTTGACCAAGGGTTGACCTAGTGTCCTCAAGGGTAATTAGAGGAGTGATTAAGTGGGTCATTAGCACAATTTGTCACCGAGCAAAAACACGGGGTGTTACGGCCTACCCCGCTTAACAGAATCTCGTCCCGAGATTCGAATCAAGAGTACGTGAGAAAAGTTCACTTACGAGCTTGACTTGGAAGAAAGTCGGGGTACTTGGTGTTGAGAAACCGCTTCGGTCTCCCATGTAGCTTCTTCTTCGTGTGGTGGCTCCATTGTACCTTGTACATCTTCACTTTTTGTCTCTTAGTTTGCCTTTCTTTATGATCCAATACCCTCATTGGATACTCTGCTAGGGATAGATCTGGTTCTATTTCCGCATTGGTCTCTTCAATTATTTGTGCCTCTGGGACTTGCTCACACTTCTTCAATTGCGAGATGTGAAACATGTCGTGCACTGCAGACAATTGGTCAGGAAGTCGAATACGGTAAGCAACCGTACCAAACTTCTCGATGACTTCATAAGGACCAATATAGCGTGGAGCTAATTTCCCTTTTACTCCAAAGCGTTGTACGCCTTTGGTCGGAGATACCTTTAGGTATACATAATTACCAACTTCAAACTCTCGGGGAGCTTTAGCTTTATCATGGTAGCTCTTTTGCCTCATCTGAGCTGCTCTCAGATTTTCTCTAATCACACTCACTTTTTCTTCGGCTTCTTATACTAACTTAGGGCCAAAAAAGGTTCTCTCTCCCCGCTTGTGACCAATTCAAAGGGGTACGACACCTTCTTCCATACAAGGCTTCAAACGGGGCCATCTTCAAACTAGCTTGATAACTATTGTTATAGGTCGTTGACGGTGAAAATCGGTCAACCTAGCCATGCGTTTACCTTTGGTGTTGGCATAAGTTTTATACCTTATCCATTGGTACTAACCCCCGTGGTATAACAAGTTCACGTGTGCATGTCGGTTTTGGAGTTTAGTGTTTATGCGTGGTTTTAGCGTTGAAAGCAAGACTTTCGGGATAAGTTCATCAAGCACCTTATGACAAGACCTTGAAGCCCCGTACAAGTCATGCAATGAAGCAAACTTAACTCCAAGAAGTCAGGGACTTGATCCGAGAAGATGACAAACTCCGAGGACCTAACCAGAAAAGTGCTGAATCTTGCAAGACAAGGAGTTATGCCCAATTCGGAGAGAAACTGACGACATGGACCTACATGCAGAAGGGGGAACATCCAGGAAGCAAGGGAACCGACGTAGAGCAAAGGAGGCCGCGGGGCCGGGCTCGGATGGGCCTAGGCCGGTCGGCCCGCCCCCGTCCGGGGCCCGGTGATGCTCCCCTTTGCCCTAGCCGCCATTCAGAGCTAATTATAGCCCCCCGACCGAGAGCCACGCATCGGACAATTCGTCATCGTCCGCCGAGGAGCAAGAGAAGAGAGGGACACCATCTCGGAGAGGAGAGGGTCGAGCTAGTTGACTAGGGTTTCCCTAGCCAACGTGGAAACCTTGCACGGAAGACCACGTCGGAGTTCCCGGAGCCGGAAGCAAGATCAAGGAAGGATCCGGTGGTGATCTTGTGTATGTATCATTGTCATAGTTGAATTATCAAGTTGAATCTATTTTTAGCGATCAAGTGTTTCCTCGAAGATTTCATTTTTCGATCGGTTTGCTTATTCCAATTCTATTCTCGAGATAGATTACATAGGGTGTTCTTGTAGCCACGATGGCCAGAGGTACACGCCGGATCTTCCGAAAGAATCTCGACTTGTCTTTTGACTCGCCCTAGACTCCCTGCATGAGTAGGGATACGTTGTGATAGAACGGGGGTTCCGAAAGGCGGATGTTTTCGGATTTGGACGGGAAACCACAGTTTAAAGAGGCTTCTTATAAGATTCGATTTGCTACTTCTTCTCTTGCTTGGAACTTCAACAAAAGGCTTATCCCGATCTCTCTAGATCGGTTTATCTACCCAATCTTACTTTGTTATCTCCGGTCTTTAGTAGATTAGATTAGTTTCGTGTCTTTTACCTAAATGCATTAGGGTTTCTCTTTTATCAAAGATTGAAGTTACTTGGCTTTACTAGATCAACTTTTGCGTCACACATTTGTTCCATGGATTCGATACCTTGGGTTCACCACTCGAGGGAAGAAGGGTCCCTTGACTACGACGGGAGACTTGTCCACTTGCAAGTCTAAACGAATTTCGATACAACTATTAACCGTCAACAAGCCCCTTTTTCTGGCGCCGTTGCCGGGGAACAGGTGATCAAGATTTGATTTTTTATTGCCTTTTCTTGTAATTTTCAGTTTTATTTTAGTTTTTCGTTTTGCATCTACTAAACTTTGATCATCCTCAAAATAAATCTAATATATTTTGTCTAACCCTAGTTTTTATAGATTTGTTTTTACTTTCTAGTTTTGCATACTTTGTTTATTGCTAACCCTAACAGGAGATGGACGGCTACCTCTCCAACAAACCCGATAATTTTGTGGATGATACGAGAAAAACTTTACAGGCTAAGGAGACGCGAAGCACATCAAGCTAAAAAGCTAGATTTTGAAGATTCGGAGTCGGAAGACAAAGGATCGAAGGAATCTCCGAAGAATTCACCACCTCAAAGTCCTCGGGAGAATCGACTTCCACCGATGGGTGACCAACCACCACAAGAAGGCAAGATTGGGGAGCTATGCACCCCGGACATCATCGACCTACCAATCTTGAACCTCGAGGAGATCGGAAGACCGTTCGAGATCAAAACCTCAACAATCCGCATGGTGCAACATTCCCCCTTCACCGGTAAAGAGGATCCGAACCTTCACCTCCAAGCATTCATTCAACTATGTCGGACTTTCAACATGGATGGGGTGACTCAAGATCCGTTCTTACTTCTCGGGAAGGCTTTGCAATGGTTCCACTCTCAACCGGCGGAGACGGTGCAAAATTGGAACACGTTGATGAAGGCTTTCATGAAGGAATACTACTCGCCGGGTAAAACTCAAAGCTTGCGTAATAAGATTGCCACCTTTGTTCAATATCCTACGGAAACTATCTCGAGGCATTCGAGCACTTCAACGAGTACACCGGGCGGTTCCACATCACAAGTTCCCGAAGGAAGACCTCGTGCAAAAGTTCTATCAAGGACTCATCATGGCGTCAAGGACGATCATCGATGCATCGGCGGGAGGATCCATCATCGAACTTACACCGACGGAATCTTTCACTCTATTCAAGAAGGTCGCGGATAATGACACATGGGCGTCATCCGTGCGCCTACATCCGGTTCAACCCACGGGGAACGTCAAAGGAGTCTTGCAAGTGGTGAAGGAGGACATACTTGAAGGCAAGATCGACTCGCTCATGAGGAGGTTGGAGAAGATGGAGATGGAAAAGAAAGAGGCTCAAGACTTGAAGGCCGCCGAAGCAAGGTCCACATGCGAAGAATGTGGAGAGTATGGCCATGTCCGCAAAGATTGTTCGGAGGAAGCCAAAACGCTCGACTACATGAGGAAGGGAGAATTGTCGAACTTCCGCTACGGTCAAGGTAGACCTCAATTTAATGCAAGCTCATCTATTCCTAATGCGGTTTCGCTTCGTATACAATTGAAGGAGTTCATGGACGAGCAAGCTAAGATCAACAAGGACACCGTCACCAAGTTCAAGACCATAGACAAGGTGTTGGAGAACATCGATAGCAAAGTGACGGAGGTCGGAAGTTCCAATCATCAAGTGCTCAACATGATGAAGATGCTCGAGACGCAAGTTGGACAACTTGTGGGGCGCCTCACTAATGATGAAGGGAAGCTTCCGGGACAACCCAAAAGTCCCGAATCGGCGAAGGCCATTCAAACACGTTCGGGGAAGGAGACCGAAGACCCGGAACGTTCCGCGGGAGCAAGGAAGCTTAAACCATTCACCGAGGTGGAAGGAGCTGCTAAAGAGAAGGTTACGGGGATCGTCACCGAAGAGCCCGAATTTGAGATGCCGGAGGAAGACACGAGGATACCACAACTCAAGCCACGCTACTTCCGAGGTAAACTTGACAACCACTTTGAGAAGTTTGTGGAGGTTGTGTGTAGACTTAGCATCAACATGCCATTACTAGATGCCCTACAAGTACCTACATATTCTCGTTACTTTAAAGACATACTTGCAAATAAATATGAGATAGCAACACTCGGGGTAGATCATGTCAAGATGTCCGAGGAGTGTAGTGCCGCTATTGCTAATGGGCTAGAGAAGCAAAAGGACCCCGGATGCCCTACTATTCCATGTTCGGTTGGTTCTTTCAACTTCGAAAAGGTGTTATGCAACCTTGGAGCAAGTGTGAGCGTCATGCCGAGGGATGTGTTCGAGAAGCTACGCCTACCAATGGAGCCTATGGGTATATGTTTGGAGTTGGGAGATAACTCCATTCGCTATCCCTTGGGCATTGCCGAAGATGTACCCGTGAAGGTCGACACCACTTCATCCCCGTCGACTTCGTGGTGCTCGAGATGGGAGAGAGGGAGAAGCCGCCGCTCATCCTTGGGAGGCCTTTCCTCAAGACCGTGGGAGCTACTATTGATCTTGGCAAGGGGGAGATCATGTTCGATATCAACAGAGAAAGGACGAGGCATGCAACATGATTAGAGTGAAGGGAGAACCAAGGGAAAAGGAGGGGCTGAAAAAGAAGAAAAAGCCGAAAAAAATGAATGTAAAGAAAATCAAAAAAAGGTGTTGCATCCGTCAAGACAAAGGAAGAGAAGCCGCCCGTGAAGACCAAAAAAATGACTAAGCCGAAGACAAACCCGTGCCCAAGATGGTGCGGAAGTGGGTACCCAAGATTGCAACGCCCGCAAAGAGCATTGATCCGAAGTAATCAAGTGAAGAATTCTAGCTATGGACTATAAACGAAGCACTAGGCGGGAGGCAACCCGTTTCGTCGAGTCAAGAATAAGCTACCGGGAGGACAACCCGATTCCAGGTTTTTCGAGTCTTTTTAATAAGTTAGTTTTGAATTTTATTACGCAAAGACATTACACTTAGAAGTGGTTGAACAATATTAGAGACATAATTCTTGAATATTTTGCTTTATCATAAACCCTTTGCATGAACCTCCTATGTGTTTGTTTAATTCTTTTCGAGAAACCACAACCAAATAATTTCAGAACCTAACTCAACCTTTCACCCTCATTATGGTGCTGTGGTTGACTTATTTTTCATGCTAAAAACACACGAGTAGATCCACGACTTATACCTAGGTGTTAATTAAATTTCAGCACGTGATAGGACTCGCGTGAACCTAGAAACTAAACTTTTGGTTGGTTTAAAAATCCATATCCTTGGTTTCTCTAGGATTAGAATTTTTCTAAGCCTCATCTAATTTTGTTTTATTTAAAATCTCTCTTATTTAGCCAAAATTAGAACCTAAACCTATGCCCCATGATCAAGCCGGGAAAGTTTGCTCTCAACCAATGAAGGCAAACTATACCGGTGAGACCGATATCAACATAGTCGGAAAATATTTTCGACTTACATTTGTTTTTAATGGTTTAAAAACTTCTCTAAATTTATGCTTGAGCTCTTGCATGGCTCTGAAAAATATTTTTAAATTTCGAATTAGAGGAGTGCTTAACCTTAAACACACACCTAAAGGGAGGCAATCTAGTTTGAATTAATCATGCATGCACCATTGGATACCCTTTCATCAACTTTCATCAAGACCACATGCAAAGGACAAGCATGGTGGGCAGCAAGCATCAACTTTGCAGGAATTTCATGGTGGCATGTGAAGCAAATGGAGCAAGGGAGCATGGACATGACTCAAAGCATGAAGCATCAAGTGGAAGGACCAATAATGCAAGAAAAGGAGTGGACAAGAGCGTTTGGGCGGTGCAACTCGTGGAGCACGCGGGCGGGGAAAGTTGTAGAGGCGAAATGATCGTGCCGGAAGAAAGCCGAGGCGGGGAGGAGCCGAAGCCACCCGGGCCGGTCGGTCTAGGCCGGCCGGCCTCCCCTACTTAAGGAGCCCCCGGCTCCCGTTTTCTGCAGGCAAGCTTCCCTCTCCTTCCTTAGTTTGTGTGTTCAAGTTTGTGTGCCCAGAACCTCCGTAGACATAGCCAACCTTCCCAAGCTTGATAGCCCAAAAAAATCCACCACCTTAATCCACTCAAAGTCCACATCCCAAAGTAACATTTTAAGTACCTAGTTACCGGTTGCAACCCGGAGTTTTAGTGGAGAGAAGAGTGCAGCAACCATGTGGAAGAAAACCACAAGTCTCTTCTCCAAGAAGAAGGGTTCATCGTCATTCAAGCCATCGTCGATGACGTCTTAGAGGAGGCACTCGGTTTCGAGTCTCCCGGGAGCATGGAGACGGATACGGCACCACCAAGGAGGAACGATGCTCTCCTCCTTGGTGGCATGAGGGCAACAAGGAGCACGTCACGGAGGAGCCGCCCGTGCCACCACGACAATCGACCCGTTCGACCGCGCCACCTCCATACACTCCGATATATTCCTCGTATGGCTTCATCATTTTGTCGGAGGAGGAGGAGGAGAGGCTCTCTCGTCTTGAGAAGAGGCTTGTGCCCAACATCGAGTTTGACGACCAAGCACTCTACAACTTGGGTTTCGCACCGACATATACTACATGTTGGGGCACCTTGGATGGGTGCAATTCTCCAACGGAGTGTCGGCGGACACCCACAAGGAGTTCGCCTTGGAAATCTTGATGACCATTGCACCTATCCTTGATGATGGGGTGCAAAGTTTATCATTCCGTTTGGAGGGAGTCCAACAAGTGGTTCCCTACGAGCATGTTAGGGAACTACTTGGATTCCATAAGGGAGCTCCGGAGAAAGTTGACGTGCCACCCGCATGTTAGATGGATTTTGGAATTTGATCTCCGGAGAAGCCCACCAACAACGCAATTGCATCCGCAACCCCATTATCTGAGTATTCCACTCTTGGATGTGCAAGAGGGTATTGGGGAGGATGTGGGAGACAAAGGTGACCGACACAGAGTTGAATTGGCTCTACTCGGCCTTAATTGCCAAGCAGCCAATAGACCCCTCATACCTTATGATCAATCGTTGGTGTTGCGAGGCAACATCGGGAGCGGGACATATTGGTTCGGGGTGCTACCTGTCTATGTTGGCTTCTCCCTACGACCGGGGATCATAAGAAACCCCGAACATCTTTTGCGTGGTACCTCTCTCGGCATTGAGTATTTGTGACAAGGCAAATACATTAGTGGAGATGAGAGAGGAGGTTTTCGTTTGGCCACAGTGAACCTACCCCTTCCGGATGCAAGGCTTAGGCTTTTCATCCAAGGGAGGGAAGATTGGTTGGAAGAGGGACTCCTTGTCCCGGCAAGGAAAAACAAAAGAGGAAGAATCGTAGAGGAGGGAACATCCTCCGCACAAGCGAGTGGTGCACAACCCAATGTGCCACCATTCGGCGGGATCCCTCCTCCGCCAAGTTATTACGGAGGGCCACAAGAGCAAGCATGGGGGGTGGTGCACCGGTACCCCCACCAAATTATGTGGTGCCCAACGTAAACTTCGCGGAGCCCTACGCACAATATCCCCAACCACAACAAAGCATGGCCATAATTGGAGGGTATGTTGCGAGAAACGCCCAAAACGTCGCAGCTATCCAAGCCAACGCGGCTCAACTTGGTGAGGGCAATGTAAATATTGCCTATGAGCTTGGACGCCTTCACCTAGTGGAGCCGAATCAATTCGTTGGAGGGAATGTCCAACCCTACTACGAGCAAGGGTACTACTATCAAGATCATCAACACCAACCACCGGCGGAGGACTAGGTAGATTAAGGAACCTTAGTTTTCTTTTCTTTTCCCTTTCTCTGTAATTTTCAGCTTTTGTTTTTTGTGTGTTTGCGTAATATTTTCTGTTTTTATTTAAATTTCAGCAAGTGTGTTTGTTTATTTTCAGTTTGTATTTCAACTTGATTTCATCATTAATAAAGATACCACCTTGTTCTCACCATTGGAAAAGTTACAAAAATTTTTGTCATAATGATATATGATTATAATTGCCGCTTTGTTTACCTTTGTAATTGATTTATGGATGTTAAAGCTAGTGCTCTCTTAAAACACGAATCTGAATTTATTTAAATGCTACCTTAATCTTTAGCGGAGATTATGATTAAAATAAAGACTCATAGTGTTTTATGTGCTCTCAAGTTATGAATAGATTGAAGATGGTTTTTATGCTCAAAAATATCGCTAACCTTGTCATAAATATCACTTGTGTGTTGCTCAACCTATCCGAGCCTAATATATATTTGAGTGCATAAACCTTAGTGTACAAGATTTATTTTTGAGTGAGTTATTGCTGGCCATGATTTCTCTGGCCCGAGACTAAGAAGCTGGTCATTCCATTTTTGCGTATCTATCTTTTTGCTAGCCTTTTATCCGTGCATTGTGTATCCCCGCATCGGAGATCTCACAAACCTCGCCGGATATCCACCCTTAAAACCAAATATCATCTTTTGTGTTTACCTCCTTGACCACAACCTATCATTGAGAATGGATCATCAATTCAAGGAAGATCGCAAGACGGTGCCAACATTGAAGAATTCAAGTATCTCTCCAAGGAAAAAATTTCGGTACCTAATTTATTTATCGCCTCTTTGCTCGAGGACGAGCAACGTCTAAGCATGGGGGAGGAGGTAGGTACGGTGCAATTTTAGAGTTCAAAGGGGAGTAAATAAAAAATCAAAGGGGAGCAAAATAAAAAAAATCAAAACTCCGATGTGAAAGTCTCGTGACCGAATGTATGACAAAAAAATGAATGAATGAGAAAGAGAAAGAAAGAAAGAAAAGAAGGAGAAATATGAAAAAGAGAAAAATATGAGTATGCGTAAAGTGAACTCCCCGGTTCTCTAAAGTGCATTAGGAAATTCAAAGCTTCAAGATTAAAAGATCCATTCTCATTTTCCAACCATGTGCAATCCGATAACGAGGACTTCCTTTGTGCCTCGGGATCACTCTTTGCCATTTGCACATGTCCACTCATCTCAAGTGTGTGTATTTTTCTCTTTCCCCTCCTTGATATGACATTATTTTCCAATGACCTTTTTGACGAGTCTCGGTAAGACCATGAGAAGCTTGTCTTGTTTTGACAACACCTCATTTATAAAATCTTGGTAGGACTAAACTTTCCGAAAGCTCCATATAAAACCTACCACACATATATGTTATGAGGGGGAAAGGAGTAGAATATATAGTCTTGAGAGACAAGTGAGATGAGAGTTCATGAGCAATATGCAAGATGATTTAAATTTGTGAACTTGGTTTAGCTTTTCTTTATCTCGTTCTTTATTTCAAAATTCTGAGATCTATTTAAACTTTGTGAGCAAATGAATACTTGTGGATAAGCTTAATTAAGAATCTACCCTCCGTAGAGATGAAGGCTAGTACATTATGGAACTTTAATGAATTAAAATTTTGAGAGCACTATGTTTTCTCATGTGTGATCAAGTGCAAAGTTTAAACATTGTTTGGCAACGATGATATCCATTGAAGGCTTACTCGAGGACGAGCAAGGTTTAAGCATGGGGGAGATGTTGACGGTGAAAATCCATCAATCTAGCCATGAGTTTACCTTCGGTGTTGGAATAAGTTTTATACCTTATCCATCGGTACTAACCCCCGTGGTATAACAAGTTCACGTGTGCATGTCGGTTTTTGAGTTTAGTGTTTATGCGTGGTTTTAGCATTGAAAGCAAGACTTTCGGGATAAGTTCATCAAGAACCTTATGACAAGACCTTGAAGCCCTATACAAGTCATGCAATGAAGCAAACTTAACTCCAAGAAGTCGGGGACTTGATCCGAGAAGATGACAAACTCCGAGGACCTAACCGGAAAAGTGTTGAATCTTGCAAGACAAGGAGTTATGCCCAATACGGAGAGGAACCGACGACATGGACCTACATGCGAAAGGGGGAAACATCCAGAAGCAAGGGAACCGACGTAGAGCAAAGGAGGCCGCGGGCCGAGCCCGGATGGGCCCCGGCCGGCCGGCCCCGCCCCCGTCCGGGGCCCGGTGATGCTCCCCTTTGCCCTAGCCGCCATTCGGGTTATTTGTAGCCCCCCGACCGAGAGCCACGCATCGGACAATTCGTCATCGACCGCCGAGGAGCGAGAGAGGAGAGGGACACCATCTCGGAGAGGATAGGGTCGAGCTAGTTGACTAGGGTTTCCCTAGCCAATGTGGAAACCTTGCACGGAAGACCACGTCGGAGTTCCCGGAGCCGGAAGCAAGATCAAGGAAGGATCCCGGTGGTGATCTTGTGTATGTATCATTGTCATAGTTGAATTATCAAGTTGAATCTATTCTTAGCGATCAAGTGTTTCCTCGAAGATTTCATTTTCGATCGGCTTTGCTTATTCCAATTCTATTCTCGAGATAGATTACATAGGGTGTTCTTGTAGCCAAAGTGGGTAGAGGTACACGCCGGATCTTCCGAAAGAATCTCGACTTGTCTTTTGACTCGCCCTAGACTCCCCGCATGAGTAGGGATACGTTGTGACAGAACGGGGGTTCAGAAAGGCGGATATTTTCGGATTTGGATGGGAAATCACAATTTAAAGAGGCTTCTTATAAGATTCGATTTGCTACTTCTTCTCTTGCTTGGAACTTCAACAAAAGGCTTATCCCGATCTTTCTAGATCGGTTTATCTACCCAATCTTACTTTGTTATCTCCGGTCTTTAGTAGATTAGATTAGTTTCGTGTCTTTTACCTAGATGCATTAGGGTTTCTCTTTTATCGAAGATTGAAGTTACTTGGCTTTACTAGATCAAATTTTGCGTCACACATTTGTTCCACGGATTCGATACCTTGGGTTCACCACTCGAGGGAAGAAGGGTCCCTTGACTACGACGGGAGACTTGTCCGCTTGCAAGTCTAAACGAAATTCTATACAACTATTAACCATCAACATAGGCAAACTCGCTAGAGCTAGGAATTTGTCCCAAGATTTGTCAAAATGAATGACACAAGCTCTCAACATATCTTCTACTATTTGATTTACTCTTTCCGTCTCACCATCGGTCCGAGGATGATAATCGGCGCTATGGATTAGCTTGGTTCCCAAGGATTCGTGCACTTGTGCCCGTGAAGCGAGCAACGAATTGAGTGCCTCGATCCGACAAGATAGTCTTGGGAACACCGTGTAAGCACACTACAAGGTCAATATAGATTTTTGCGTAGCGCTCACCGAATAGGTGGTGTGAACAAGGATAAAGTGAGCGGTCTTGGTAAGTCGGTCCACTATTACCCAAATGGAATCATGCTTCCGGGCGTGAGAAGTAATCCGACAATGAAATCCATGCCGATATCGTCCCACTTCCATGCGAGAATGGATAATGGTTGCATTTGACCCGCGGTCTTTAGGTGACTAGCCTTGATTCTTTGGCATGTATCACAACCGGACACATACTCGGCTATTTCACCCTTCATATTTGACCACCAAAAGTTTTTCCTAAGATCTCGGTACATTTTTGCACTTCCGGGGTGAATGGTGAACTTAGAGAGATGGGCCTCATCTAAAATCTCCTTCCTTAAGTCTTGATCCTGAGGTACCACTAATCTTTGTCCGAACCAAACAACTCCCTTGTCATCCTTTCGGAAACAATCATACTTGGGGTCTCCTTCTTCTAATTTATGTTTGATTTTCTCGAACCTCTTCATCATTGAGTTGAGCTATAGCAATTCTCTCATGGAGACGGGATTCGATCGAAACAAGCATGAAGCTTGCCATGCTCGACCACCTTCAAGCTAAGCTTCCTCATTTCTTCACATAAAGCTTCATTCCTCGGCTCTAACGTCACATAGTTGCAATGCTTGCGGCTAAGTGCATCCGCAACCACGTTAGCCTTGCCGGGATGATAATGGATTTCCAAATCATAATCCTTGATTAATTCTAACCATCTTCTTTGCCTCATATTCAAGTCAGATTGAGTGAAAATGTACTTGAGACTCTTGTGGTCGGTGTAGATATTGCAGTGATTACCCATCAAGTAGTGTCGCCAAAGCTTCAAGGCATGCACAACTTCTGCTAACTCAAGATCATGAGTCGGATAGTTCTTCTCGTGAGGTCGAAGTGCTCGTGAGGCATAGGCAATGACTCGGTTTTCTTGCATAAGCACGCAACCAAGGCCACTGCCCGAAGCGTCACAAAACACCTCAAACGGTTTGGACACATCCGGTTGAGTGAATACGGGAGCTGAGGTTAAGTGTTTTCTCAAGGTGTGAAAAGCTTGGTCACACTCCTCGCTCCACTCAAACATGACACCCTTCTTTAGAAGTTCAGTCATGGGTTTAGCTATTCGGGAGAAATTCGGAATGAACCGACGATAATAGGTCGCTAAACCTAGAAAGCTACGGATTTGATGTACCGATTTGGGTGGCTTCCAATCCATGACCTCCTCGCACTTTGCTAGGATCCACGAAGATACCATCCTTGGAAATAGTGTGACCCAAAAACTTCACACTATCCACCGTAACTCACATTTAGAGAATTTGGCATAGAGTTTGTGATCTCTCAACCGCCGCAAGACAATACGAAGATGCTTCGCATGCTCGGCTTCGCTTTTGGAATATATAAGAATATCATCGATGAAGACCACTACGAACTTGTCCAAGTTCATTCATGAAGACCGAGTTCATAAGGTACATGAAATAGGCAGGTGCATTGGTGAGACCAAAAGACATCACTAGGAATTCATAGAGACCGTATCCGGTGGAAAAGGTTATCTTTGGTACGTCACTTGCTCGAATTTTGATTTGTCGATAGCCGGATCGAAGATCAATCTTGGAAAAGACTTTGACACCGGCCAATTGATCAAAGAGAACATCAATGCGGGGCAACGAATATTTATTCTTAATTGTCACCGCATTGAGTGGACGATAGTCGACGCACATCCGCAAACTACCATCTTTCTTTTTCACGAACAAGAGGGGACTTCCCCAAGGAGAAGAACTTGGGTGGATATATCCCTTATCAAGCAATTCTTGCAACCGAACCTTCAACTTTGCCAGCTCTTTGGGTGGCATTGGGTAGGGCCTTTTAGATATCGGTGTGGTACCAGCCGAACTTCTATGACAAATTCGACGTCCCCGTCCGGTGGCATACCGTGCAAGTCGTCGGGGAAAACGTCGGGATACTTGCACACCACCGGAATATCTTCTAGTTGGATGGCTACGGTAGCATAGGAACAAGAATCGGTGCTTTCCACCTTAGGTAGGTATAAGATAGTATAACCACTGGTAGGGGAATGGATTTCTATCATTCTAGTGGTAATATCCAAAACAACTTGATGTTGGGTCAACCAATTCATTCCTAGAATCACATCTAGACCTCCCAATCCCAAATGAATTAGGTTGGTTAAGAAGGTTTTGCTGCCAAGCTGCAAAGGAACGGCTTTGGTTATTGCGTTGGAGAGGATTCTCCCTCCCGCCGTGACTACCACGAAAGACTCTTTAGTATGACAAGAATGTAATCCCAACTTGCTCACTAGACTTTCACCGATGAAACTATGAGTTTCTCCGTAATCAAACAATATCCTAACAGGGTGATCACGGATAGAGAATGTACCCGTCAAGACCGTCGCTCCCTCCGGGACGTCGCCCAAGGTGGTGAAGTTGAGTTTACCCCGCTTGACTTACACCGCGGGCTTCTTGACTTGGTGTCCCTGACGGAAGCCTAAGCTTTCGCCCTGCTTGGTCCGCCTGGGCTTAGGGCACTCATTGGCGTAGTGTCCGGGTTTCCCACAATTATAGCATCGGCGATCCTTGGTAGCACTGTTGTTGTTGTTGTTAGTCGGGGGTGCACTAGGCTTGAATGGTTGCTGCTGTGCCTTACAGAACTGGAAGTTCCTAGATGGCTTGTTCTGAGACGGGGTCACACTCTAGTGTCCAGTTAAAGATGACTGGGGAGGACCCTGAGTACCTTTCTTGATGAAGCGGAATTTCTTGCCCGACCCACCAGTAGTGGTGAATCCGGCCTGCCTCTTTCTATCCCTCCGGGCTTTGGACATGGCATCCTCTTGAGAAACGACCTTGTTCACAAGGTCCCGATAGTTGTTGGGCTCATAAAGATTAAGCCTCTCATAGAGATCCCCGTGTAGCCCATCACGGAAACGCTCTATCTTCTTGACATCGTTCTCAACATGATGCCCACCATACCGACACAAGGCATTAAATTTCTTTGCATACTCATACACCGTGTCAGATCCTTGCTTTAGAGCAAGCAACTCCTTCATCTTCCTATCCATGAGACCTTTAGGAATGTGATGCTCCTTAAAGGCCTGCTTGAATTCAGCCCAAGTGATCTGATGTCCGGCGGGGATCATGGTCTTGAAGTTCTCCCACCATATCAATGCTGCACCACGGAGCCTGGAGAGCAGCGAAGCTGGCCTTTCGCTCCTCGGAGCAGGGCAAGGTGAACACAGAGAACTTGGCTTCAATAGCCTTGATCCACGCATCGGTAGCCGGTGGCTCTTTGGCCTCTTCGAAAGTCGGGGGCTTCATGGCATAGAAATGCTCATACTTGGTGACTCGAGGCTGGCCGTCGATGTTTCCCCATGAGGATTATTCTGCAGCTGCTGAGCAAACTGCTGCTGCGTCTGCAAGAGCTGCCGCATCACCTCGGTTTGGGTGACAATAAACTGCTCTTGAATGGTCATGTTGGGAGGAGGAGGCGGAGCGTCACTCCCGCCTGCACCAAAGCCATTGGGAGAAGCACGAGTTTATCCCACCATCTGAAATCCATGAGAATTTCATTAGTCACATATTCACAAGCTTGCTTACATTATCCACAAGAAGAATATGCAAAAATGAAACTCATAGCATCAATTTGGTGAAAACCGGACAGCACAGCGGATTTATTAGAAAATTCATAACTCTTTGCCCTCAATAGCAAAAACTCCCATTTTTGGTCAGCAAGTGCAAAACTTTCTGCGCTCCAACATTGGTATTCAACCCGAGGTCTAATTCCAATGTTAACATTCCCGAAAAATTCCAACACCGGGGTTCTTCCTAGCTGTTTTTGCTGTAGGCCGAACTGGAAAATTCTCGCTATAATTTTCGGTATGCTTATGCAATGGTGGTGAATTTCGGTGAGCATGATCTCGACAACATAACACACAAGGTTGGTATTCAACACAAGGCGGAATTTTTATCACAACAACCCTGAATTATTCATTAAAACATGACAACACCGAGATGTCCACCTAAGCATTACGTGAAGCGGAGTCTTGGGATCGCTTACATACTTATGTACAACAAAAGGTCATCAATTATACTCTCTCGAGCAGCCTCTACCCTTACACAAAAGCTAGCCGAGGAGGCTAAACTAAGAGTACATGATAATCCTCCAAAGACAACTGCTAAAACCACTAGTAGCCCGCAGCAGAGCCGTACTAGTGTCCGGGAGAGTCGGGTGGTGGACCACCGGCACTATCCTCGCTCAAGCCCGAAACTCCCCGTAGCTCGTCCGGAGTGGCGGTGCGGCCGGTGGTGCGATCGGCGGCCGCCGACCCCGCCGGGCCATCGCCCGCCACACCTCTACCTCTATCTCCATCTCAGCTACCTGGTTCTGCATCTCCATCACGTTCGCACCAAGGCAAAATGCTAGGCCTTAGTGTGAGCTAGCCGCACCCGAGTCGTCTCGAGGGCGTGCTCTCGGGCAAACAACCTGTTCCGTGAGCTCGCATGCTCCCGGTGCCACCGAATGCACTCGTCCCGAAGCGTAACAATCTCCCCGCCGGAGGTGAGCAACGGTCCGGCGCTCGTATCGAAGGTCATGGGTGAGGATATCCCTCATCGCCGTGGAGTCCATCAACACAACCGAGAGCATACCCCCGGGTGGAAAGACGAAACACCCGCATGTTTTACACCGCCTCCAAGAACCTCGGAAGCCGGCGCACAACAACCGCCGGAGGGTCCGCCGTGACTAACACGTCGGCCGAGCGAGATACGCTCACGCCAAGCTGGGTCGAGTGGGTCCATGGCCGGGAACAAACCCAGCGCAATAAGCATCACCTCGTCCGGGTGCTGCTCACGAAGGTGTGAAGAATCTCGCATGGCCGCGGACTCAACCGACTCAACACCGCGGTGAGCAAAGAACACCATGCTCAAGTCTACCCACTCCGGGTGCTCGGGGTGAGGAAGCACAAGAGCGGTCGTGCGGGCGTAGGAAACACCCCGGTCCCAAAAAGAGACCACCTCGTACGGCGGCGGCGTAACGTAACCCACCTCACTAAGAGTCTCCCACAAAATACGGGGAAAACCTCCTAGTGAAGGGCATCGGTACGAATGGTACCGTCCGCGTCGATCTCGTAGATCGGTGGCTGCGCCATCTGTACAACAATTAGGAACTACACATTAGATATCAATCGACATCAGCGAGCAATAGGGTAAAATCTGGTAGGTATGAACAAAAATTCATATCATAAAAACCAGGTCCCCAAAAAAAATCCCAATCTTTCACAGCAACTTAATGACATGATTATGCATACTTTTGGTATTCAAAGGTAAATCTAAATTGGATTGGAACAAGCTCGAAAAATCTCTTTTGCAGAAGGGGGCTGTTCTGAAAAACAGCAGAACAGAGACTCACTAAACTAAGCATAACACTCTAC
This sequence comes from Cenchrus americanus, assembly GCA_947561735.1. Lineage (NCBI taxonomy): Eukaryota > Viridiplantae > Streptophyta > Magnoliopsida > Poales > Poaceae > Cenchrus > Cenchrus americanus. Next base: position 84,019,250 of record OX387239.1, on the reverse strand, counting down.
AGAAAATTTCTAAAATCTTGGAAAATTCACAGTGGATGCTCAACTTGATAAGAAATAACTTTCCTAAAGGATGTCTAGTCATATTCTCTACGGATTTCGCTACAAAAATTGAGAAATGACAGAGGCAGAATCTGCCAGGATTTTCCTAAATTCAAAAGAGAGGAAAAACTTTATCTAAGATCAAGTAATCTCCCTAGAAAAATTACTCCAACCAAGTAAGGGTAAATTTTTGGTTCATCAAGATTTTAATCATGCATGCACATGCCTTAAACGACCTTGCAACTAGATCCAAAAGACGTAGTTAGTGCCGGTGGCAAGCTTATAATCGGCTGTCCTTATAATAGCTAGTCGGAACTACTCGATTCGCACTTAACGATTCACGAACGTAGTTAGTGTACCTACGTAAAACGAACCTTTCGTGCCAAAGCACATCACGAAAGCGTCCACATACATACCGTTCACTTATAGAAACGGTATCCATGCGTCAAGCCGCTGCATGGACAGCGTCCAACCTCGGACACCCTCCGTTTGAATGGAGTGTATCCTTGCCTCGCATGATCGACATTCGGAATGCACACGTATGAAACACGTGGAGACACCACAACTCATATCTAGATGCGAAGATGGGATCCGTGGAATGGATCACTCCATCAACCCTCGCAATTCCCGTGATGCGGAACAACACACGTATGAAACACGTGGCTCATCTAGTTTGGTTGTGCAATAAAGTAAGTCTGAGATAAGATAAAGTGCTGGAAGTTAGCAAAATAAATGACAGATTCTTATGCCACCTTAAAGAACCCAAAATTCCCTCTAGGGCCTCTCGATCTAGATCATTCCTTAACGATCCAACGGATTTTCAAAATCCAATCAATCTTGGCAAGTTTTATTGTAAATCATGTAATTAGTATTAAGCTAATCACTCCAAAGGCATACGGATGCTCGATACAAATTTGTGACAACCCCACCCGGGATAATTCCGTACTATCGCATAAACCACTCTTTTTGGTCATTAAGCGATAACAAAGAAGCATCCCGTTGAGTGTTGCCGGGTTTACACCCGATAAATCACTTGGAAACACAGAGAGGATCGAACGTATGCATTAAAACTCCCACAAAGGAGAGTCCGCAGTGCCTTACAAATTAATCATCACATCCCCGTAGGTTCATTATTACAAACATAGTTCGTTGACATGAAAGTAAATGGTTCAGAGTTTATTAAAAACGGCGGAAGATAACTAAACGATACGATCACATCATAGGAGGCCTGTCCATGATGCAATCACTCTTCGTCATCCACCCATTCCAGCTCCCAGCCGGGTGGAAGTTCTCCGGCCACACATCAGATGCATTACCCGGAACAACATTCATAAGGCAAGGCTCGAGTATACTAATACTCAAGAAGACTTACCCGTCTAAAAGAAAGACTTTACCTCTAGTCATGCAAGGCTTTTGGCTAGTGGGTTTGTTTGCCAAAGAGCCGCTAAGTAGTGAATCCTTACTTTCCATATTTTAGCTCATGTTCTAGTTGAAGTAATCATTACTAGACAATCAACTATTACAACCAAAGTTGTACAAACAATTAATCAAAGTAATGATCTTCACAAAGTTCCATCATAAAGGGATATCATGGCCGGTCGGGTAAGTAGTCTCGGATAACGGTGAGAGGCCGACAATCGATTGATTCAAAACCTTGCAAGATGGACCTAAACACACGGAAGGTGTCCTCACCAAGAGTACACCAACCGGGCGGTTCCCATCATTCTTCGGTTTGGGGATAATAGCTCATAGTCTTAAGTACAAGGTTTATCTGGGCTACGCCACTAAGGTCACCCAGCCCCCACGCATGTACTCGGATGGCGAGCCCGGGGCCGCAACCCTAAGAGTAGTGATAGTAAAATCCCGTACCGCCTCATTTAGGTACTAGGCTTACCGTACCCATTTCTGGCAAGTGTTTAGTACTTTCAAACACTTAGCCCACGAAGCCATTGGACCGGAGCCCAAATCCCATGCTCTTACCACATGAGCAATCCATTTAAACATACGGTGATTCCATAAAGCGGAGCCTATTCTCGCGAGTGACGAACACCACTCGACTTGTACCGGATCCTTAAGCATGGCAACTAGCGACCTAACATGCTAGTAAATATCATAGGTACTTACGGATCATGCAACTAGGGTTTCATTTCAACTCCCCGCACGTAAATGCACATACAATAACAAGAAGTAAATTCGGAAGATTTAAAGAAACACCGGGGTTAATGAATAAACCGGGCTTGCCTTCGTCGGTACAAGCAGACACACACACTTCCGAACTTTGGCCCCGGTCTTGCTCTACGGTCACGTAGTGCAAGTCTCCTCCTCGCTCCCTCGTCCTCGTCGGCCGCACAAGCGTATAGCTACCGTCGGGGACTTCTACACGGGGAATGCAATGCGTTGATTAGGAGTGTATTTATTTTAATTTAATTCAAAAATAGTAGCAAATACCGCAAGGAGTATATGGTTGGCCATATTCACCTTAACAAAAGTATTTACACATTTTTCCTTTTAAAAGAAATAATCAAAAAGCCTATTTAGCCTTCTCTCTAAGGTGACTCGTGTGCACATCTATTAAAGAAACAGCAAGGCCATTACTTTCCTAGCACCAGTTTACTTTTCCTAACACTTCTCCTTAAGTCATGCACTAGAGAGAGTGTTTTCCCTATTTTTCCCTTTATTAGATTAATCTAGTTTGAGCTCTTTTGCATATCTAAATCATAACAACTGATCCAGCAGTACCCACTGGTCCTACTGACCAGGAGGCATGCCTCTGGACAGCAAGAAAAAGGTTTTTGCACCCCTGAAATAATACACCAACTTATGGACATTTCTAGCTAGCATAAAAGGACATAAATGCATATCAAAATAAATACAACAGAAATGAGTCCCAACTTTCTCCTACACATACTCTAGTCCAAAACAAGCCCAAAGAACTAACAAACACACATATAGCCCTTATGAAACATGCTACACATATTTATGATTAAAAACAAGCATAAATGAGGAAATAATATTTCTAACAGAGATAAAATCATCGTAAATTCACCAAAGATGCTTTTTAGCATAACATGACCATATCCAGAAGTTGGGCTCAAAAATAATTATGTATCAGGCTACAAAAATCATCTAGGCAGATTCATCAATCTCCCAAAATACTTTATACAGGAAGATCCCTTCAATAACTTTATGCAAATTTTGGCACAGAACCTACACATACTAGTTAACACAACATATCCAAAATCCAGCTCAAGATCTTGTGTGGATTTTGCAGAAACACAAATCTAAGTATTTTACATTCCTATTTTTCAAGCAACAACTATAACTCAAAAGTATATACACATTTGGAGAAAGTTGTAGTTCATGTTACACTGAGCACAGCAAAATTGGGTTTGCTATTTTTGGATTTTTCTATGATTTTTAATCGATTTTACAATGTGCTGGACTCAAACACAAAACAGGAACAATCTATTTGCACCGCAGACCTTAAAACTTTTAAACTTTTCACACATATGCCCTCGGTTCCTTCCCCCTCCGGCCCGACGGCAGAGGCAAGCTCGCCGGCGGCGAGGTGGATTGCGGCCAGCAAACAAGCGGCGGGGATCGTCAATTGGACTCACCCGCGATCGATTGGTGGCGGTGGACCGGCCGCGGAGGTCACCGGCGAGCGGCGGCGGCGGAGCAGCAGCGGCGCGCGCCGCGGGAGCTCGGACGGTGGTGAGGGAAGGGGCTGGGCTCAACCACGTGCCGCACGGGGAGCTTCCATGGGACCTAGGGAAGGCGCTAGGCGGGTCACCGGCTTGGAGAATCGACGGAGGGGCGAGCTCGACGGCGGCGGTCCGGCGGCGGCCGCGGGAACTCGGGTTCCGGTGATCGTGTTGCTCGGCTTGCCCAACAAGCGGCTCGGGGAGGTTTTGTGGTGCACAGAGGGGCGCTTAGGTGCCCGGATGAGAGAGAACGGCGACCGGAAGGGGGCTCACACGGCGGCGCCAATGGCGGATGGCGGCGGCTCGGGTGGAAGCGCGTGCGCGCGAGGGACGGCCGGGGCTCGCTAATAAGAGCGCGGGAGGTCGGTTGGGGTAAGTGGGGTCACGCCGGTGCCACTTGCACGCGTGCGAAGGCCGGGGGCATGGCCGGCGACGTGCGCGGCTCCGGCGGCCAATGGCGCGCCATGGACCGGTGCGCCCGCCGGCGGATCGGCCGCCACCCCGGCCCGGGCACTTGCCATGGACGGCTCGAGTGCGTGCTCGGCGGCCGCGCAGGGACCGGCGGTCACACCGGCGCCTCGGTGTGTGCGCCCGATGTGGGTACCGGCGCGTACGGCGGGTGGCCGACGTGGCCGCGCACGACGCCGCGCCCGAACGCGTCTCGGCATTCCCTTGCCGTTGGCATTTCACCGAACGGTTTTCAAAATAACTTTTCTCCAAATTTTCAAACTAAAGTGCATCTTAGGTCCGAAGCAAAGTTGAAGATCAGCCATTCCTCTACAACTTTCACAAAGGTTGGTAGGGGCTTTGTTCAAGAATCCGAGCAGAACGCTATGCCAACTTGGCCAATTTCTCGCCGCCTCGTGAACAAGTAAACCCGAGCCATGTTTTGCCATTTTCACCCTCCTACACTCCAAACCAGCCATGCCACTCAACGGAAAAGTTGTGTGCCTCAACATTCCGCACATTTTTCCTTTTGGGTGGTTTTGAAGTGTTTAGGGAAATTTTGGAGAACGTGCCAAAGTTCTAGAATGGCAACAAGGGGTCAAAGGGGATAATGGGGTTTTGAGCTAGGGCTTTGACCAAGGATTGACCTAGTGTCCTCAAGGGTAATTAGAGGAGTGATTAAGTGGGTCATTAGCACAATTTTTCACCGAGCAAAAACGGGGGTGTTACGCCGGTCCCGCCGCTCTATTTATAAGGGCCACACCACAGGCACCCGTTGCGGATCCTTCCACTACAAGGAGCTCGCCCTAACGACTATGTGATGCTATTCTCCTGAGACAATCTTGCTAGATTTCACGCCAACGGATAGTCTGACGACCTTCACCCTGAGTTTAGGTCGTAAGAACAAATAAAATGTCATGTCGTCCTGATGGAACATTTGATCTCCACGAGGTCGATAAGCCCCCAAACGCCATTACTATTGGTCATTGATGAATAATTTCTTCAAAACGACCATTACATGACAGAAGAGAGAGAACATTACATAAGAACTTCGAAAGTACACAAGTCGCCTACGACCTCATTGGATCCAGAACCCGTCATGAAAACTCAAACGTACTCGAAGACCTGATCTACCTAGAGCAATCCTTGAGGTGTACTCTGCTATAGCCGAGCACGTCGTAAGAATTCTTCTAGCCTCAGGACCTCGATGGTGGCCTTGCGGTGAACAACTGCACGACGCTGTACATAGCAAGGCACGCTCTATGCCGGACTATGGAATGCAGACACGAGCTTGCTCTTCGACGCAGATCTCAAGCCTTTGATGAGCGTCACATGCTCCCCAAAGACTTACAGCTTCACCTTGGGCCTCTACAGCATCACCTCCAAACTCTCCTTAATTCCGTGCTGAGGCACGATACAAGGAGTGGGGGTGATGCCCACATTTCGCAAGAGTTCTTATAGCTCCAAGCCTCTACAAACTTTGCATCCTAAAATCTGGTGGACGGACACATGCCCACGGCATGACCTCAGTACTACCATGCGGCTTCATAGCTCAACAATGCTTGGTGCTTGCCTCCTTCAGCCTTATGGTGCTATTTATAGCCAGAGCTGGACCTCGAGCAGCTGGCGAAGTAATGACACTGTCGCCACATGGTCCAAAGGGCCTTCAGACATGTGCAGGATTAAAGGCGATGACTTTACCCTATCTCGCGGCATCTTTGTCGCTAGCGCATCAATGGTGACAGTAGATCGGTCTTTGTGGCACTCAGTTTTCTTCTCTTTTTGAGCATCAAACCAGCCATGCTGCTTGCTTCAATGCTTGGGGACTATTCTACGAGTGCTTCTTTGACGTCCTCTTGTTTCCTTCGTCGTACCGACTTGTTGGGACACTTGATTCCTAACACGTCGTTACTCGACCTACTTCTTCTTTTCATTCTTCTTTGGATCATCATACCGGCCATCCTGCTCGTCACGATGCTCGGATACTACTCTATGAGTGCATCCTTGATGCCCTCTGAATTTTTTTTCATTTTCGTTTCGATCTATTGGAAGCCAGCTTCCTATAGGTTGTCACTCGACCTCTCTTCGTTCGGCAAAGACTTCACAAAGGTCGGCTGCTAAGTTGATTTGTTCTTTTCTTTTTGACCGACGTGCATGCTATTCGACCTGTCGATAGCTCTACGACTTCGTCATGACCTTTCTATGGTCGTTGTGCCTACACCTCGCTCGGGGGCTAGTGAGACATGGGTACCCTTGGGTCCCCACCGACCAGGCTCATGGCTGTCCCCGACAAGTGGGTCCGGCCTACCAGAAGACCCGTCGACCTGTTAGTGGGCCCAACCGACCTAGTTGGTGGCCCCACGACATCCTGAAGACCTTCCAGAAAATTCCCCAGATGACCTTATCTAGAACGACTTCAAGACTTGGCGTGCAAGACAAGACATCGGTGGATTCCGACCAAGCAGATCGACGGATATGGAAAGTGTTGTAATCAACTAGCTTTAGGTCTCCTGGTCAAAACCGACCAGGAGTTTGGGAACCGACCTTGTCCGCTGGCCAATATAAGGCGGGCAGGGCGACCCTTGTACAATCATGTAATCCTCAAGCAATCTACACCAACAACTGGACGTAGGGTTTTACTCTCCGAAGGCCCGAACCAGTATAAACTCGTCGTGTTCTCTGCGTTCCGTGCTCTCGTGCGTAACCCTCGAGTTCTTAGCCTTAGATTCCCCCTCGCTGAACAACTAAACCACCGGAGTTAACCCCCCTTTGGGTTGTCTAGATCTAAACCTCTGACAGTACCCATTGACATCCCTAGCGATAGGGAATGGTGCACCTATCGGTTGTGGGATGTATTTTTCATTTCAATCATAGTTTGTTTAAGCTGACATGTTTATTGAGTTTTTTCAGGAATACACAGGAGAGTTGTGTATCTTTGTAAAAAGAAGAGAACACATTAGTTTGTTACAACACAGGCCATCCGGGCGCACCCACACGGGTTGTTGCGTACATGGGGACTTATACAACAACTAAAACAACCAGGGATTAGGGTGGAAGGGAGAATTGCTTTCCATTAAAAAAATACTATTCACCCGTCACATCAGATGTTCGAGCACATATACAGAGTATTAAATGTAGACGAAAAATAGCTACTGTAATTGCACATATGATAATAACTACTGTAATTGCACATATGATAATAATAACTTTGCGTTCCGCATATATGACAGTAATTATTTTATGATTTGACAATATTGTGCTACAGTAAGCAAGTGTTAATGAAGAATTAATTCAACTTAAAAAATGTCTCACAAATTCGAGACGAATTCTGAAATTATGTTTTCATTAGTACATGAATACCCTTCCGCCATTCTAGGAAATATATTGTGGTTACTGAAAAGTTTCACCAACAAACTAATCCCTACCTTAAACATAATCCTTCGGAGGAGGGTAAGAAGCTTGGACGATGATGGATCAGCCCCTGTCCGTACCGTACGCTACGGACGACGGCGGTCCCCCGGCGCCGTTCGCACGCGTCGTGACGCGCACGCACGTGGCGGCGGCGGCGGCAGGACGGTGTGCCGGCGGCGCGGGCCGCTGCTCCCCTGGGCGGCTGGGCCAGTGGAGTGGGGTGCGGTGGCAGTGCGGCACTGGCATGGCACAGCATCGGGGGTGGCCCGCACGCCGACCTCTCCGTGATGTGCGGGCCACGCTCGTGCAACGCTTCGAGCTGTGTCACCGCCACGTGCAGCAGATGGCGCCATGGCGGTGGTCCGGTGGAGTACGAACGAGGCAGCCGGGCGCCGGCACGAGATCCACACCCCCCGTTTTTTCTCCATTCCGAGAGAGCGGCGCCTCTCTTTTTGCGCGAAATTAATCGTTTTTTTACAAATACTGTAACAATTTATTATATATATTAAGCAACTGTTTTACAAAATGATCCAAAGAAGGTCGTATTACAAGTAGGTCCTTGACCAGAGCAACATCAGATCCACCATGGCGTAGATGGAGACGAACTTGCCGGCGATAAGCTGATGTATCGACGGAGGCGACGACAAGAGTGTGGAGGGACCGCGCCTTGTGTCGGTTGAAGAAGGGGCGACAGAGCCACAAAGGAAAACCACACCGAACGATCAACAGATTTCTAGTCTTCTCGTCGCCGACGACAATTGATGAAGCTCGAAGTCGAATCCCCAGTGGAGGCAGATTCATCTAACCTCCGCCCGATGGGTATGTGCTCGAACGACCATGGATATGTAGAAGCTGAGGCTGCTTAGACGGTAGGGCGGTGGAGTGGAGTGGCAGCGGAGCGGTGTTGGAGATCACATCAAAAAGGGAGAGGCAACCGGAAGCAGTCCCGGATACTAGACCCATCCAAGATGGGGTCCGATCTGCTAGAGACGTACTCAGATCGACCTCCCCGACCAGATCAGGGGCGGCGGCGAAGGAGATCCAGCAGTAGAGGGCGGAGGGGGTGGTGGATGGGCTGCCAGAGAAGGCGGATGCGGGGATTTTATTTTATTTAGACATACTTGGGCGGCAAGTACACCAGCGACAAGCCCGTCGACAAGGACGAGGGCGGCAGCGACGGTGACGCATCCGAGGCAATACGAACCACAACGAGAAAAGGTCATACATCTAAAAGAGAAAGAAAAGCTACTGGTACTACGAGCGGTCGGGGTGGCCCCGCTCCCTACCCGCTGTGACGAGCTCGCCGGAGTCGAGGGAGGGGGCCGACAGGAAGGAGGAGGAGGAAAGGTTGCTTCAAAGCTGCACTACAAGCTCATCGTCGCCTGTGTTCTCCTCTCTGAGTTCTCACGAGCTTGCAATATGGGAAGGATTTCCAAATCATTGTGTGCGTTTCAAATTATTGGTAATTTAGCATTTCTAGTCCATCTAGAAAAGCATAGGCAGCGGAAGGAGTACACTATTTATTCGAGTTTTTGTAAAAACTAGTAATATTGCACATGCGTGCTATATGTCAACACACAGCCGGTATAGCGACGAGTGCAACACGCTCTTATAAGCTGACACTACTAATTGTGCTTTCCAAGCGAACAAGAAGATACACATTTAGCTTCGATTTTGATGATAAACAAACTTGTTGTGATAATAACAACATCCGGGAAACTATATATTTTAAAAAACCAATATAAAAACTCCAAGTAAATCATTCTTACAGGTAATAAAGAAAATCACCACAGGTAACAAAGAAAATCGTCAAAAGAAGTGGCACCTAGATCGTTGTAGTTTACAACTGAAAAGGAAAGAAAAACTAAATCTCGTTCACCCCAATCACCGGTGTGTTAAAAGGAAGTAAAACATTTTTTACACACAAATTTCCATCCGTGAGGTTTGGAGTCAACCTTCTTTTCTTGTTGCTAGCAAAGCTTATATGGGGAGGTCCTTTAGGATTCAAGGTTCATTAAGAGTGGCTATAGCCCGGGCTGCTGTCTAAGTGTTTATGACACAAACATGTTTTTCTAGCGACATTCTTTCTAGATAGAGGGAGTATGTCAAAGGCCAAACAAACCAATTGAGGTGTAGGAAAAATTAGTTAAATATTCAAGGAGAAACACACATGATTTTCTATTAAGTTTTTTTAAGACGTGCATAGCACGTTTTTCATTAACTTAAGAAGAGAGAAGTTTCGTCAAGACATAGCAAACGAGTCTGGGCCCAAGGCCCAAGGGAACGAAAAACAACAGGCAAAACACATCTAGGGCGCCAGGCGACGAAAGCCCAACGGGGCGGCGATCGACACGAAGCCCGCTCTAGCCCACAGACGCGCGTCCTCTGTGACGACCCCTGCGAGGACCACCGGTTGCGAAGCCGCCCGCTCGTGGACGCGTCGGTTCCTCTCTTTCCAAAGCAACCAAGCGACCAACCAGACCAGGGTATCAAAGCCTTTACGGGAAGGCTTGGCGATCGCCTTCCACTTTCGCAACCACTGGACCGCGACTGGCTCCTCCCGCTAGGTGGCCAAATCTGCCATGCCGAAGAACCGAAGCACGCGGAACCAAGTTTCTCGACTGTGGACACAACTAAGGAGTAGGTGATCCAAAGTCTCGACCTCCTGAGCACAGAGAGCGCAAACGTCTCTGTCACTCAACCCATGACATCGAAGTCTATCGGACGTCCAACAACGACCATGCAAGACGAGCCACTCGAAGAAGTGCACCCTGCCAAGTTCCTGAGTCTTCCAGAGGTGCGATGCTCCAAGGAGAGACGACTTACCAAAGAAAAGCGCTCAGTAGACCGATGCCGAGGAGAACTCTCCCGAGGCTGTCCACTTCCACATGAAGCGATCCGCGGTCTCGGTGAGAGTAAAGTCTAGAAGCAGGTCCCAGACAATGATGTGTTGGACGATCACTTGAACTGTCGTGGCTCCGGTGATGTCCCGCACCCAGGCCTGGTCCAAGAGAGCATCCCTAACGGTGCGAGAATGACGAACCCTCTGAGGCACCGACCCCAAAGGTTGGGGGCGTTGGAACGAATAGAGGCGCCTTGAATCCAATTATCCGACCAGAACAGGGCCCTTTTCCCATCCTCGACCGCGACCGAGATGGAAGCCTAAAAAAATCTTTCCGTCTGTGCCTCATTTCCAAACTTGAAACCAGACCAAGTTCTTTGTGGATTTGTTCTAGCAAACCATAGCTAGCGCATACGGAGTGCCATGCCCATCAGCTGAAGGTTGGGAATGTCGAGGCCTCCCAACTCCTTGGGACAACACGAGTTAACCCAGGCTACCGCGCACTTTCCGCCAGAAGCGACCTCCGACCCGCTCCAAAGGAACCCTCGAATCAGGGTAGTGATGGTCTTCACTGCCCAGGGCGCGACCTTGAGTGCCATGGAAATATGCACAAAGATGGCGCAAAGGGTAGATTGCACAAGGACCAGCCTACCGCTTCTGTTGAGCAACCTCCCTTTCCAAGCTGGGATCCAGTTAGCGACCTTATCGACCAGCGGCTACATTGCCGCCCTCGGCAATCTCCCTGGCGAAAGGGGTACCCCTAGGTATGTGCATGGGAATGAAGCAACCACACAACCCAGCAACTCTGAAATCATATCCATATGCCTCTCGTCACAGTGCATGCGGAACGCCTGGCTCTTAACAAAGTTCGCTACCAGGCTCGTGGCCCTGAAGAATAGGTCCAGGATGGCCTTAATAAGAAGGTCTATCTCGACCGGAGATACAAATACGACCACATCATCCGCATAGAGTGAAATACGATGCTTAATCGCCGACATCCCTAGGGGCAAGAAAAGTCCACGGGCCTCGGCAATTGTGATGAGCGTGCTGAAGCACTCCATTACCAACACGAAGAGCATAGGAGACAGCGGATCTCCATGCCTAAGCCCCCGACCATGGCAAATCCTGCGACCGGGAGAGCCATTGAGAAGGACCTTCGTACTAGCAGTGGAGAGAATCGTGGATATCCAATTAGTCTAGGTCCTCGAGCAACCAATCGCCGACAAAAGGTCCAAAAGAAAACCCACTCGACATAGTCAAAAGCCTTAGCTAGATCAATCTTCAACATGACTCGTGGGTTTCTCTTGGTAGCTAAAGCTTTGTTGTCCTGAGGACACACTGGAAATTATCCTGAATGTGGCGACCTTTGATAAAAGCACTATGGTTTGGAGAAACCAGAAGAGGCAGCACCAGCGCAAAGCAGTTAGATAGTTCTTTGGAAAAAATTTCCAAAGTTGTGGCTGAGGCTAATAGGGCAGTAGTCACACAGAGACAACGGGTCGGGTGACTTGGGCAAGAGAATGAAGAGGGCGTCATTGAGGTGGTGGAAACTACGGCAATCCATAGAGGAGAGATCATCAAAGGCACGGATGATATCCCTTTTGATGATCGACCAGGCAGAAAGATAGAAGCGACCAGTGAACCCATCAGGCCCAGGAGCCTCATCCAGGGGTAACTCCTTAATGACCGCCCGAATCTCCTCCTCTATGAAAGGGCAACCGAGAGAGGATAGGTCCATCGAAAGGATCCCTAAGGCCTCGAAATCCAGTCAACCCTCCCTATCATGAGTCGTGCCCAAGATATCAAAGAAATAATCAAAAGCGGCCTCGGCCTTGTCCTCTCCACTACCAAGGTGGCCCCATCGACCTGAAGCATGCCAATGTGATTCCTTCATCTCCTCTAGTTCGCGTGCAACTGGAAAAACTTGGTGTTAGCGCCCCCCCTCGTGGAGCCAGTGCATACTGGAGCGTTGTTGGGCCATAGTGCGTTCGAGCGAGGTGAGACCCAAATAACGGATCTTCAGAAGGCGATTTCCGCGATCGAGTATCCTGGGCAGCCTCCAACCGGAAAATAACCTCCTTAGCGACCGCGATTTGGGATTTGATGTTCCCAACCGCTTTAGCACTCCACTGCTTCAAGGCTTTGGCTGTCACCCGCAGCAAGTGGTCGACCGTGCGCAAGGCGTCTATGTCTGGCCGAGGACCAGTCCACGCAGACTCCACCGTATGAAGGTAACCTTCGAACTGTGGCCAGAAAGCCTAGAAGCGAAAGCAACACTTCGGGTGGAACCTATCATCTAAAAGGAGCAAGAGCGGGGCGTGGTCGAAGAAACACGACGACAGCGCCTGCAACACGGCCCTAGGGAAAGTCACGTTCCAACAGGAAGAAATAAACATCCTCTCGATGTGCTCCAGAGTGGGATGCGACCTCTCATTGCTCCAAGTAAATAAGCAAGACCAAGTCATTAAGAAACCGTCGAAACCTCCCCATCATCCTCCAAGATAGGTGGTCATTATTTTGTCCTAGGCCTGGTAGATCAGGTTGAAGTCACCACACAGGACCCAAGGACCTACCAAAGAGGCACGTGTATCGCTAGCTCATGCAGGAAGCCGACCTTGTCTGCATCCGTTGTAAGCGACCATGTGAAATGCTGAGAACCACGAGAAGCGACCATAACCGAGAGCGAGTGCCCCCCAAAATGGGGGCAAGACACATCCCAAACATTTCTATCCCATGCGACCAAAATGCCACCACAGGTGCCAATGGCTGGGAGATCAAAATAACCAAAATATAAGCCAAGCATATCGATCAACAAAGATCTGTCCATAACATCAAGCTTCGTCTCCTGCAGACAAAGCAACAAGACCCTCTCAAACTGGCTAACTCACATACTACCGACCGCCGGGCGCGCCGATTCAAACCCCTAACATTCCAACAAGCTATATGTTCATTCATACAACCAAAGTGTGATCAAAAGGAGACAACGGCCAACTACGACCTAACAATCCAACCGGACACAGTCAGCCCCATACTCCTCCGGAAACAGCTCCCTAGCCGTGACCAAAAACTCGTTGTCCTCAACGATGCAAGTGTGGAAGTCCGCTCCCCACCTGTCTCCAAACAGCGCCCTGTATGGCCCGGTAGTGCTCATCCGAGAGGCCCACCGTGAACAGACGAACGTACTTCGTGAAAGCTGTCGTGTCAGGCGCCTAGCCCTCGGCGACCAAACCAAGACGACACATGATGATGTTCTGCCGTGCCGTGACCGGGTTGGGCCCCCGACCCTTAGAGATGGCCGCAAGCCTACTACTCCGACGCGGAAGGCCGACCGGAGGGGCCCTAGCCTTGCGTCCTAATGGCCGCGTAGCACCGGGCGCCGGTCATCCGAGCGCTCGTCGTAGAACGAAGCGCAAAAATCCGCTACCGACCGCCCAACATTCGAGACGGCCGCCCGTCGAGCCCAAAGAACGCGCGCGCGACCGGGGGAGGGGATCACAACGACCGGGGAGGGGGCCGCAGCGACCGGCAAGGCAGCGCTGGCAGTGACGTCCGCCCGAGGGGAGAGTCCCGACTCCGTCTCCGAACCAGGCCGAGGCCCCCCGCTACAGGTGAGCGATACAGACCGACCTTTGTGAAGACCGGTGCCTCTCCAGCTGACTGATCCTCCTCCGCACTGGTGGTGTGACGACCTCAGGGGGAGGGGGAAGGCCAGCCGTCAAGCGCAAGAAGTCCACCCTCAACGTGACCACGGGTGGGGAGCGACCACAAGCAACCAAGTGTGCTGGCAACGAAGTCGGCGATCACACAAACAGAGGAGGCGGCCGAACCGCCACCGCCTTGTCACACATCGGGTCAAGACGAGACATGGCCGATCCCGCAGGAGCCTGGAGCACCGGGGTGAGCTTCAACGCGGACGGGTCCCGGCGAGGCTCAGATCCAGCGTCCCCCATATCTGAGGAGTGGGAGACACAGGAGGCTGGACGTGACCGAGGAGGAGGAGACCCGAGCGGCGCCGAGGAAGAACCGCCCAGCGTGGAAGTGCCGTAGAACAGGTGTGTTGTCGCCGAAAGCCTGGAAGAGCTGGACCGCACCACACCTGGAGTGGGCACGTGGATGCCCTGAAGCCCCACGACGAAAAAGCAGCAAGGCGCGGAGCCAGCTCAGGGCGACGACCGGCACCCCGAACAAGACTGCGGCCGAGCGGCCCCCGCCAAACGACCCCTAGGCTGGCAGGGGGAACCGGTCAGACCACCAGAACGACCGGAAGGCGGCACCCCGACCGATGGAGGCGCAACCCCTTAGTGAGGGCCCCCTCCACCCTGGTAAGGCCCACCTAGCGACCCAGACGTCGTAGAAACCGGCACCCCGGGGCCCTCGGGGCAGCGTTCGGGGGAAGCTCGACCACCTCCAAGATGTCCACGACCGCCCGATACCTCCGGCATGGCAGCCTCCCCGGCTGCCCCGACGTAGTAGGCGCGACCATGACCTTCGTTGTCGGCACGAGATCCGGGTGCAGGCAATCGACCATGACCAAAAACTGCTTGAGGTTAGCCTTCGACTCGGTCTCTTGGGCGATGGAGACGATCGAGCAGGAGACACCAACCATAGGTGGGCAGGGATACCTATCATAGCGACCTTAAGGCGGTAGTCCAGAGAGACCTCATCTGCCCAGTTCTCCCTACGCCACCTCGTGAAGGCGATCTTGACCGACTCCAACGGGATTGGAGCATTTAACACCTGGAGCATTAGCGACACATCCTGGAACAGAACCAGGAAATCCCTCAGGTGGTGCGGGTGGACAGTGAAGGAACCAGGAGACGCCCCAAAGTGACCAACAATGTAGGCATGCACATCATTGGCGTTGAGGTTGGGCTTCATCCCCGCGACCACACTGATCAACGCACGTTCCAGAACGACCTCATTTGCAACGACCTGAAGGGAATGGGGGATGATGCAGCACTCCTCGCTGGGGTGCCGCGACGGGAGACCGAGGGGAGGTGAGAGGTGGACGTCTCCCCCACCGGGCCCCGCCGGCTAGAAGGCCCCAGCGATGGCGACGCGGCCCGGGGACGCCCGGCGCCGACCTCGCGGGCCGGGGCGGTCGCGGAAGGCGGGACGAGTCGTCCGCCGCGCCGGCCGAGGTGCCGTACGGGCGCCCCCGCAACGGGCGGAGAGCCGCCTCGGGGGCCGGTGAGGAGGGGGAGTGGCGTCGCACGACCCGGGCGTACGACTCGAGCGACCGACATCCCGAGGGACGTCCTGTAGAGGCGCGACCTGAGGGGGAGGCAACGACTGGCGAGGGGAGCACTGCTGAGTGGCGACACGACGATCCTCGTGTGCGCCCCCGGTCCGGCGGCCCGCGACCCGAGCCGCGGCCGGCCAGCCGCCCGGCCACGTCCCCGAATCGACCAGGGTAGGGAGCAGTCCCTGGAGCGGTGGCCCAGCTTGTCGCAGCGGAAGCAACGGGCCGCCGTCGGGCAGCGCGCGGCGACGTGGTCCTTGGTGAAGCAGGCCCTGGGGTGAGCCCCTGTCCTAACCAGTTTCTATATCATCAAAGTACGATGAGCTTGGTGTGGCACATGCTCCGTACATGACAATTGAAGTATTGTCGGCGGATAGGTTGTTGGTTTGACGAGAAAGTTAAATTTGAGATAAATTAATGCCGTGTTGGCGTTAGTACAAGCTAGAGCCGGCATTGACGAGAAACACAGACGAAGTGAAGAAACTTACGGGGGTCCAAACTCGGAATGATGGGAGCATATGCAACGTGCGCCTGAGGACTAGTCGATGTCGAAGCCAGAGTGGTGATTTGGATCATACATGATAGGATTACTCGTTAGATCTTAAGGACTTAACTAACCACAAAACACCGGTAGCTAATCATTCGGGTGGGTACTTAATGTTTACGGATAAGGAACTTAACCACCTAGATCTAGATCTACTACACCTAAAAGAACTACTAAATGAAATAGAGGGAAAACGAGAGGTGCGGACGCGTCGGGGTTTGACGGGGAGCGCGGAGTCGGAGGCCATCTCTTGCGTCGGGGTCGCGGGGGCGGCGGCGGCGGCTTGACGTAGAGGTTGCGGTGCCGGCTCGGGGACGACCGGGATCTCGACGATGCGGTCGAGCGACGGGCGGTGGCACCAGGTGCGCCGGATCCACGAAGAGGGACGCGGCGACGGCGGTGGCGGAGCTTCCCGCCGCTCCAGTGCTCCCTCGGTCAGTTAGGGTTTGTGGGGTGGGGTGTGGCAGCGGCGCGGTGAACCTCGTACTGCGAGCCGTGGTCCCCACCCTCTCTTTATAGCACTGTGCGACGGGGGCCCACCAACCATGGATTGGTTGGGCGCCCCCGACCAGGGCGCGGTATCCGGCCCGGTTACGGCCTTTGGGCCGTAACGGTGAAGAGATCGAACTAACATTCTCCCTCTCGATCTCTTCCTCAACATTCACTTAATCTCGAGTTCCTTACTTCATATCCATCTCATCACAAATAAACATATTGAGCATGGGTCATCTAAATTGTAATCACAACCAGATTAACCGACCACAATACACTTATCCATTTTGATAGGATCTTAACATGGGCCCGGTCCGGAATCATAGACTTTCCCTTAAACCCATACGGCTAAGTGTTCTCCGAACACATTGGGTGGTAAGCCTTTTGTGAGCGGATCCGCTAACATTTCTTTAGTGCCTAAATGCTCCAGACTTATAGTTTTATCCCGGACTCTGTCTTTCACCGCATAGAATTTTATTTCTATCGGTTTGGTAGCATTACTTAACTTGTTGTTGTGAGCATAGAATCATCGCTGGTTTATTATCGCGGTACAACCGTAGTGGTTTGTGAATACAATCCACTACTCTTAAGTCAGGTATAAACTTCTTTAGCCACATCACCGTCATGTTGCCTCATAACGAAGCAATGAACTCTGCATACATCGTAGATGTTGCAACTAGTTCTTGTTTTGAGCTTCTCCACGAAATAGCTCCTCCGCGAGAGTGAATATATATCCCGACGTGGATTTTCTATCATCCCTATCTCCCGCATAATCGCATCCGAGTACCCTTTTATCTCTAGGGAATCGGATCTTCTATACGTTAGCATTAAATCTTTCGTGCCTTGTAAATATCGAAAAGCCTTCTTTACCATCATCCAAAGTGCTCTTTTCCGGATTACTTTGATATCTACCAAGCACTCGTAACAAATGCTAAATCGGGGCGAGTGCACACTTGTGCATACGTAGGCTACCGATCGCCGAAGCATATGGAACCATTTTCATTTGATCGATCTCATATTGGTTCCTTGGACATTGGTGAAGTCCAAACTTATCGCCCTTTACTATAGGAGCAGGTGTGGCTCTACTCGCATGCATATTATATTTCTTTAGTACCTTTTCCAGATATGCTTTTTGCGATAATCCTAAGACCCCCTTCTTTCTATCTCGATGAATCTCAATGCCTAAAACATATGAGGCTTCACCAAGATCTTTCGTATCAAATTTTGAAGACAAGAACTTTTTCGTTTCTACGAGTAGTCTAACATCACTACTAGCTAGTAGAATGTCATCCACATACGGTATTAGGAAAATGAATTTCCCATTCTTAAACTTTGCATAAACGCGAGCTTGTCCTCAATATTTGCCTTAAAACCAAATTTTGTGATGGTCTCATCAAACTTTAGATTCCACTTTGTCTAGAGGCTTGCTTTAAACCATAAATGGATTTTCTTAAACGACATCCTAAATGTTCCTTCCCTTTCACAACAAAACCTTTGGGTTGAGTCATGTATACATCTTCATATAAATCTCCATTCAGAAATGTCGTCTTAACATCCATCTGGTGTAATTCCAAATCATAGTGCGCCACCAAAGCCATTATGATTCTAAAAGAATCCTTACATGAGACTGGAGAGAACGTCTCATTGTAATCTATCCCTTCTCTTTGCGTGTATCCCTTGGCCACAAGCCGTCCTTTATACTTTTCTATATTCCCTTTGGAGTCGTATTTTATCTTGTAGACCCATTTGCGACCTCTTCCGTTTTGGCTCCTTTAGGAACTTCCTCTAAGTCCCAAACTCGTTGGTACTCATTGACTTCATTTCATCTTCCATGGCTTCTTGCCACTTCAATGCATCGGGATGACTCATAGCTTCTTCATAAGAAGTAGGATCACCTTCTATGTGAATTTCTTCACATTCATAAACTTCATAATCGTCGGGGATAGCCGACTTTCGACTCTTGATGACCTCCTCGGAGCCTCCGCAACCGGCTCTTCCGCACTTGGGGTCGTTGTGTTTCTTCCGTGCATCGGTTGTACTTGTAGGATTCTGTTGAACAGTTTCCTCATTTTCTTCCACTGATGGCACAGGCGTACTAACAACAGGTTCCGGCACTACAGTGGGTTGCACTGTGGCTATCGGAACAACAGGCGGCTCAAAATACGGTTCTTCAACCATAGGAGTGGGTGCGCACACCCACTTTTCTTCAAGATCAATCTTTCGAACTGCCTTGCTCCCTCTGATCATTTCATCCTCTAGAAAAACAGTGTGCCTCGTTTCCACGAACCTTGTATGTCCGGTAGGACAAAGAGAAACGATATCCTTTAGATTTTTCCGTGTAACCAATGAAATGGCAACTTATCGTCTTGGGGTCTAACTTCCCAATATTTGGGTTAAAAACTTTAGCCTCTGCAGACATCCCCACACACGCATATAATTCAAGGAGGGTTCCCTACCCGTCCATAACTCATATGGTGTAGTAGGTACCGACTTACTAGGTACTTTATTTAGAATGTGAGTGGCGGTTTTTAATGCCTCCATCCACAAACTAATCGGTAATGTTGAGTAGCTTAACATACTTCTAACCATATCCATCAAGGTACGATTCCTCCTTTCGGCCTACTCCATTCGTTGAGGTTCACCGGTGTACTATCTTGGGCAACTATGCCATTTTCCGTAGAAATCTTGCAAAAGGTCCGGGAACTTGGCCATACGGGGTGTGTCGACCGTAGTACTCCCCACCTCGGTCGGACCTCACCACCTTAATCTTTAAGTTGTGCTGATTTTCAACTTCAGCCTTAAATATCTTAAACTTGTCTAGCGCTTCTGATTTCTCCTTAATTGGATAAATGTACCCATATCGAGAATAGTCATCTGTGAATGTAATGAACGAATCAAAACCATCCACAGACGCCACAGGGAATGGACCACAAATGTCTGTGTGGATTATCTCCAACACTCCGTGCTTCGCTTTGCGCCTTTCTTAATTTGTTTAATGAACTTGCCTTTAATGCAATCTATGCATTGTTCTAAGTCATTAAATTCTAACGGCGGAAGAATTGATTCCTTAACTAAGCGTTCCATCCTTCCCCTCGAAATATGGCCTAAGCGACAGTGCCATAATTTCGATGATACGTTATCAATTCGCTTCCGCTTCTTGCTTACATTCGTAGATGATTCAACATTCGCATTTTCACATACAGAATCAACACATTCAGAGCAATCATCATGAATAGCCAACATGTAAAGTTTGTCTTGTCGGATGGCAAGACCCACAATCTCATTATTTAACTTAATAAAACAATGTTGTGCACTAAACCGACACTCAAAACCATTGTCTGCTAAACATGATACTGAAATTAAGTTGCGACTTAAAGATGGAACATAAAGAACGTCATGGAGCTGAAGCGTGAAGCCGTCCTTCAACTTGATGGGGAGATCACCTATGGCTTCAACTGCAGCTTCGACGCCGTTCGCAACCTTAATTGTTCTTGCTCCTCTTGTTAGGATTACGGTTGTAGTCATACCGCATAGAATTAGCAACATGAATTGTTGCACCTAAATCAATCCACCAAGTAGATTTACTATAACTTAAGTACGAGGATTCATCTACAAATGTAATAATGTCCTCACCCTTTGACCACATGAAGTGCAACCACTTAGGACACCGCTTCTTCCAATGCCCGGTCTTCTTGCACCGGTGACACCGGTTTGGAGCAAACTCCATCCGCCGAGGCGGTTTCGAGGTTTCGGAGGTCGATCATTCGGCATGGGAGCTTTTCCATTTGGCTTCATCCGTCCCCGAGGAGGTGCATTGGAAGGTCCGCTTTCCGCTTGATTCTTAGCTTGAAAATGCTTATGTGGAAAGCTTCGCTTCGTGGCTTCTTACCATGGTTTACATAGTTAACAAGACACCATTCCGAGCCTTCAACCTTTCCTCCTCCCGGACCGACATGGCAATCAACTTGTGCACATCCCACTTATCCGGTATGGTGTTGTAGTTAACCTCAAAAGCCGAAAACTCGGGAGGCGGTGGACTTAAAAATCAAATGAATGACAAACTCATTGGGAAGGACCATGCCCATCTCAGCAAGCTTGCCGTTCATGTTGCTCATCTTAAGTATGTGGTCCCTTATACCACCACCAGACACCAGTGTACTTCATTGCAACCAAACTGCCAATAGTAGTACTGGCATAAGTCTTAGTGTGATGAGGGTGCTGCTTATCCACTATCTCCAAATACTCGGAGGCAGTGAGTAACTTTCCGTCCTTATCCTTTTTAGAAATGGACGCCTTAATTGCCTCTGTCATCTTAGTCTGAATGATCGCTAGACATCTCTTGTTGTCTAGATCCCACCTCGCTTTAGTGAGTTGATGCTCACTTTCCGCCTTGATATGAGCGTCTTCCCTTAATTTCCATGCATCATCGGTCTCATTTGCCTCTCGACGGGTGCCCGAGGCTCGGCGAGACGCTCTGTGGTCAGCACATACTCCATACCCAGCATTAAAAATGCCAGTTTCACCAACTTGCGCCAAGCCGTGTAGTTGTTGCCAGTCAACTCAGGGATCTGACCAACATAACCAGCTTGAGCTGAAAATAAAATTCAGAAAAAGTGTGAGAACATTTAACAATAAATATTGCATGCATCAATTTAACTTTGGTCAAAATTAATACATACAACATGCTACTACATTAATTCTATATCACCTTTGGGCAGAAAAATAGAACTAATGCATAAAACTTTAGTGTATCAGGTTATAATATTGTAATTATCAGCTTTGGCCAGAAAAATAACAATATCATAACATATTCTTAAAAGAAAAACCTTCTCTAATTAAATATCCCTTTGGTTCAATTTAACTAGAGAAAATAAATCAACGCAGCGGAAAAACAAACAAATTAACAGAGAAAAACTTTAATTTCAGAAGCATTCAACTCTCTGTAAAATTTCATGAATTTATCAAAAAATTAAACAGAGATATTAACTTAAATTAAAACAGCAAATAAAACAAGAAAAAACAATGCAAAATAGCTTCGAAATTGAAAACCTTAAATGGGAAATGGCACTGTTCACATCCTGCCGGTTTGGCCCAAGCGGTGAAAGCCGGCCCGTGGCCCTGCCAACACCACCCGCCGGGCTTTTGGCGCGCGGCAAATGGCCGGGCCGGCCAAACGGCCCGGGCCGCCTCCCTCTTGGGCCGTTTTCGGCCCCGCGCGGTCCCTCGTGTCATCTCGGCCCGTTCATCTCGGATCAACGGACGTAAATCCATCCACCGAAATCGGTGGGGTATATAAGCCCAAAAAGCCCCGGAAAACCCTAGACCACTCATTCCTTCCTCCCCCCGCCCGCCCGCACAGCATTGCGGAGGCGGCCATCCGGCCCGCGCCGCGCGCCCGCCGGCGGCGGTGAGGGTGCCCGTGCCGCCCCCCGTTCCCTTTCCTTTGCCCCCGCTTGCTCCTCAAAAAATTCCACCAAAAAATCTTTAGAACCGCAAGCAACGGGGAATTTCCACCCATGGTGGCTCGGTCTCGAACGGCGGCGGCGCTGCCGCCGGCCCTCTCGCCGGTGCGCGCGTCCACCCCGTGGGTGAGCGCGCGGCCGTCGAGCGGCTCGGTGGCGGCGCCCAAGCGCGAGTCCCGCACGCCGCCGCGGCGGCGAGCATCTGCTCCTTAAACCCCGCACGGTGGCGGGTACAACCCGCACGAGAGATGGTGACCCCGCGGTAGGTAGAAATTTCTTCGGTTTGTTCAAATTTTGGGGAAAACCAAAAATGGATCTAGGGTTTGGGGATTTAACTCGATTCGCATCTTTTTGCTTAATTTCTTCCCCTAACCCGAGTGGATGCGGGGTTAGGTAGCCTCCGTTGATGCGTATGTGTGTTTCCTTCCCCCTAACCCGAGCAAGATCTAGGGTTAGGGTTTGAACCTTTATTCGTTTTTCAACGATTTTATGTCGAATCCAGTGTTCTCTCCCCCAGATCTAAAAGATTTGGGGTCATCTCCTTCTACTTGCTACACTGAATGTAAAAAAAAATCTAACCCCGAAATAAAATTGCTTACTGGCTTGACTCACTGATACCATTGTTAGATCTTAAGGACTTAACTAAACACAAACACCAGTAGCTAATCATTTCGGGTAGGTACTTAATTATTACAGATAAGGAACATAACCACCTAGATCTAGATCTACTACACCTAAAAGAACTACTAAAAGAAACGAGAGGGAAAACGAGAGGCGCGGACCGTCGGGGTTTGACGGGGAGCGCGGAGTCGGAGGCCATCTCTTGCGTCGGGGTCGCGGGGGCGGCGGCGACTTGACGTAGAGGTTGCGGTGCCGGCTCGGGGACGACCGGATCTCCGACGATGCGGTCGAGCGTCGGGCGGTGGCACCGGTGCGCGGATCCACGAAGAGGGACGCGGCGACGGCGGTGGCGGAGCTTCCCGCCGCTCCGGTGCTCCCTCGGTCGGTTAGGGTTTGTGGGGTGGGGTGTAGCGGCGGCGCGGTGAACCTCGTCTTCGCGAGCCGTGGTCCCCACCCTCTCTTTATAGCATCGTGCGACGGGGGCCCACCAACCATGGATGGTTGGGTGCCCCCGACCGAGACGCGGTATCCGGCCGACGGTGAAGAGATCGAACTAACAATTACATCACGATAAGATTAAAAAAAAGACTAGACAGAGTTAAATTAGAATCAAAAGTCACCTTCCACTAAAAATGTAGGTTGTTTCGGTCTTTTGTAGGTTCATACATTTCGTTATGCATTTAGACATACACTGTTAGAATACATATAAGAAAACAGATTTGATCCTTCTCAAATGCTTGACATCCGATGTTTGCACAATCAAATATGTATTTTAAAAGTCAAAAGGACTTGTAAATTAAAACCGAGCAAAATTTATGCATAGTTGATTTTTGGGAAAATATATATTGACAAATTCAAAAGGACATATAAACTAAAACTGAGCAAAATGTATACATGGATAAATTGTGGGAAAAGTTGTCACGTGCTGGATGAGCTAAAATGGCCCAAGGATTCCACAGCGCACAAAGCCAGCCTATGCATAACGTCAAGCGAGAGCCCGTTTGGTACGAACTCATGAGCGGGTTTCACGAGCAACCAGCCTTCACAACTTCAATAGCCAAATGACAATTTTCTGTCCGGCTCTGCGGCGAACCTGCGAAAACTCTCTCTCTGCGGAGTTAAGCACGTGGTGAAGCTGCAAAAACATAGCTCTCCCCTCGCTTTCGTGAAGTTGCTTTCGTGAAGTTGTTTTCCAAAAACAAATCTACTTGGTGAAGGTCGAAATTTACGCAAACAAGGGCCTGAGATGAATTCGTTCTGGATCTTTTAAACAAAAACAGCTTGTATCTAGCTATCAAAGCTTTATCTCCCCTGTTTTGGCGCTGATAAATCGGGCCTCTCTTGATTCTTGAATATCCTCGAGCTACAGATACGATGCGCCGTCCAGTTCGTTAAATAAAATAGATTGTCCAGCGCGGCACCTGCAGTCCTGCACTGTGCCGTCATAATTTTGGCGCGTAATCCCGTCGCCGAAGCTGCCCGTCACCATCCGGGAACCAACAACCCCCCGCGGGCCCACTGGTCACCGTCCACGTGGACAGATCGCCACGTGTCCCCATCCGACCCGTGGGGGCAACACGTGTGCCCGCGCGCCCTATAAGTAGGAGCGCTTCCAAATTTGGCCGGCCGCCGGCGTCGATAGCTATCGTGTCCTCCGATCATCATCTCTCGTTCTCTCTGCTAGCTCCTCGTTGATTTCATTTCCCCATAGCGAATCGCTTGATTCTGATTGCCCCGGAGGAGATATAGATAATATGCCGCCGCCGCACGAGCGCGGGCAGCCGCCGAGGCGCCGGAGGATGCTGGAGCTGCCGGCGGTGTGCCCGTGCGAGGCCATCGCGCCGGCGCCGCTGCTTGCGTCTCTGCTCTCCCTCGCCACGGACGCCGCCGGCGCGGGCCCCCGCGTGGACGCGTTCCCCGCGCTCCGGGGCGCCGCGCGCGAGGCCGTGCGGATCGCCGGCCTGCTCCTCGCGTTCCTCGAGGCCGTCCGCGACAACGATGGCGCGCCGCTGCCGGAGGACGCCGTGCTCGGGCTCTCGGAGCTGCACGTGGCGCTGCAGAAGCTGCAGCTCCTCCTCGCCGACTGCGGCCGGAAGGGGGCGCGGCTGTGGGTGCTGATGAACGCCGAGGCGGCCGCGTCGGAGCTCCGGGTCTTAATGGGGTCCGTCGCGACGGCGGTGGACGTGCTGCATGGCGCTGTGGCCTCGGCGGCGCCCGCTGAGGCGCGGGACCTCGCGGGGATGGTCTCCGCGCACGCGTGGCGCGCCGCGGCGCGGCTGCGGCCGGACCCGGAGGACGCCAGCGCGGCGCGGGGCGTGCGGTCGGTGCTCGCGCGGTTCGCCGGCGGCGCCACCCCCGACGCCGAGGACGCCCGGTACGTGCTCGCCCGCGTCGGCGCCGCCACCTGGTCGGGATGCGCCGAGGAGGCGGCGTTCCTGGAGGCGGAGATGCTGGAGCGCCTGGAGACCGGGGGCGAGGACGACAACGACCTTGTGCTCATCGCCGGCCTCATGGCGTTCCTCCTCTACTGCCGCGTCGTCCTGTTCGACCGCATTGACGATCCCGACAACAGGGCCGAGGCGGCGGCGGCGGCCAGGCCGCCTCCGAGGTGTGCGGCGTGGATCAACCCGGAGGCGCTGCAGTGCCCGATCACGCTGGAGCTGATGACCGACCCGGTGACGGTGGCCACGGGCCAGACGTACGACCGTGCATCCATCAAGAAGTGGATCAAGAGCGGGTGTCGGATGTGCCCCGTCACCGGCGAGCGGCTCCGCAGCGCGGAGCTCGTGCCCAACACCGCGGCACGCGGCATCATTGAGCAGCTGCTCCTCAGCCGCGGCGTCGTCCCGCCCCACGAGCCCAGCGGCAAGCACCGGTGCGCGGTGGACAGGACCGCCTCGCCGTTCGGCGCCGCAGCGGCCGGCGGCGCGCGGCTCACCGCGGCGTTCCTCGTCGCGTGGCTGTCGAGGGGCGGCCCCGAGCAGCAGAGGAAGGCGTCGTACGAGGCCCGGAAGCTGTCGAAGCGGAACGTCTTCTACCGGGCGTGCCTCGTCGAGGCCGGCGCCGTGCCGTGGCTGCTCCACCTTCTCTCCTCCGCCGACGCCACCGTGCAGGACAACGCTGTGGCAGGGCTCCTGAACCTGTCCAAGCACCCCGCAGGACGCGCGGCGCTGGTGGAGACCGGCGGCGTGGGTCTCATCGTCGACGCCGTGAACGTCGCCGGCAGGGTCGAGGCACGGCAGAACGCAGCGGCCGTGCTGTTCTACCTGTCGTCGAACCCGGAGTACTGCGAGGAAATCAGCCGCATCCCAGAGGCGATCCCGACGCTGGTGGGCCTGGCGAGGGACGGCGCCTACCGCGGCCGGAAGAACGCGCTGGTGAGCCTCTACGGCTTGCTCCAGTGCGCCGACGCGCACGGCCGGGCGGTGTCGGCCGGCGCCGTGGCGGCGCTCGCGGAACTGCTGCTGGGGTCCGCCGCCGGCGGCGGATGCGACGACCTGGCCGTCGACGCCGTGGCGCTGCTGGAGAGGCTCGCGGAGCAGCCTGCCGGCGCACGCGCCGTGGCGGCGAGCTCGGAGCTGGTGACCCGGCTGGTGGACTTCCTCGGCGAGTCGGCGTCACGGTCGGCTAGGGAGCACTGCGCGTCGTTGCTGGCGGCGCTGGGCCGCCACGCCGGGGACAGGGTGCTCGCGCTGCTGGGCAAGCTGCCGGCCCTTATGCCGGCGCTGTACGCGCTCATCGCCGACGGGACCCCTCAGGCGGTCAGGAAGGCGCGGTGGCTGGTCAACGCGATCCACCAGCACTTCGAGCTGCGCCACCCGCCGGCGGCAGCGACCGGCGACCACCACGTCATCCGTGTATAGCTGCGTACAAAGCAGAAAAGCAGGCACGGGCTCGGCGTCACTGTCACGTGTTGTACATTTGATTTCTTTTCTTCTTTCGATTGGGGGGCTTTTGAGGGTTCAAAGTTCGTTCTTTGCGGGCTCGAGTTTTTTTAAGAGCTAGAGGACGGATTTTGGCATTGTTTCACTGTGAGATTTGTGAACGAAACTGTACAGAGAGCCGTTTGTTTGTAACTTGTAACTAGTTTTGTGAGTTTGTGACACTTCAAATCTATGAATGCACAGAGAACAGTTTGTATAGTTTTGTGAATTGTGAGTTTGTGACACTTCGAATCTATGAATGCACAGAGAACAGTTTGTACTATTTGCACGCGGTTTGTGATATCATACTCCAAATAGCGTGTTTTTTCCTGTCTTTCTTGATGGGAATGGGAGGCACGTCGTGTGGAGGATTCCGAGAAGCAGAGGAGGGGGAGGAGTCTTGTGTCGGCAAAGGATGGTGGCGATGATGGCACCTAGTAGGTCGTATTCAAATGTGCCTGAGGTTGCTTGGTTGATTTGGTTTGGGATTTGATATTGCTTGTCATTTGCAGTTTTCGCAGGGGCCAAGCAAGCTGCTGCTTGCCTGCTTTTGCCTTTTGTGTGTATCGTCGTGTGTGTCTACGTCTACGTGCAAGCAAAGCACAAACATTCTCAGGAATGGATACCTGTGACGCCGCTCTTCGTACAGTATGCAAGAAAAGTTCTCGGTTGTGTTCAGCAGCTGCAGGACAGAAAACTATTACATGTTAAACTTATTTGTTCCAAAAAAAGCAAACAGCCCGTCTAGCTCAGTCGGTAGAGCGCAAGGCTCTTAACCTTGTGGTCGTGGGTTCGAGCCCCACGGTGGGCGTTTTTTTGTTGTATTTTTTTACTTGGAAGCTGCGTCTGAGTTTTGATTTTTGAAGAAAATATTGCATGCTTGAGGTTGAGGGAGAGGTACTATTAGCTGTGCGTTGAGAGCTACTAGCTCCAGAGTCGAGCGGATGCACCGAGAGACGTACTACCCACAGCATCTGAAAGCCTGAAACCGCAAACAAATCAAGAAGGATTTTAAAACACACATAGCAAGTTTCAAGGGAAAACAAGTAAAAGAAGTTTTCGGGGACCAAAAAAAAAACTGAACAAATCAAAGAAGAGAGCTCTGCCTGCCTGCTGGTGTGCATGCATTATGCCTGCGGTCCCGTGGCAAATCAGCAGCAGTGGAGGAGCATCAGATAGACAGATATTCAGAAGATGCGCACTGTCTGCTGTCGCAACTCGCGGGCCGGTTGATGGGCGACGTGATAATGCAGTGCGGCACTTGTTTAATTACTCGGCCCACCGTCAGATGAGCTTAATACAAAAACATTTGCAGGTGGACTGGCTGATGAATGGACACGGCACCAACATCGTTTTCTACTAGATATTTACACGTTGATTAATGGAGTGTCCGTGATATGCATGTCTGATTCTCCTGAAGCGCAATGGGGAAACTCTATGTGCCAATGGTTTTTACAGAAATGTCTTTACGATAGGTGGCTTGTGCTGAAACAAGCTCAGTTGTTGGGTTCTCATAAGTCACCTGACTGCAAACAAGTCGCTTGTGGGAGCCAAACAACTCTGACTTTATTTGCTTCTTAAGTTCCCTAACTTATAAGTTTATAAATTGCTCCGGTCTTACTTACAGTTGTATAAGTCACTTTCCCCCTTATACTCAATGACTTATAAGTCAGGGCAATCAGACAGAACTGATTCAAATCCAACTGGGGCCTCATTTGTTTCCATCTGGTTGATTCCGACCGGAATTGATAAATGTAATACGAAAATCATGATAAATACTATAAGAGATCCAAATTTATTCCGAGTCTAGTCAAGAGGTGTGGAATCAATCCGGCTCTTCGGTCTCTTGTTCTACCTGTCATGATGAGTAAATTAAATTTCAATCCGGAATGAATCCGAGTCTCTATCACAAATTTCTTGATATATCTATTATTTCGGCCGGATTGAATCCCGTAGAAGCGAACAAGCCCTGAATTATAAGTGATAGGGCCTAATACATTTGATCAGGTGACTTATGGGTACTAAATAGAGCCTACATTTCCACAATGGGGAATTTCTTTTTTACCCATTCCATTCGATTTCAGAAATTCGCTTGTGTCACCATCTCTATGGGT
The DNA here is from genome assembly GCA_947561735.1 of Cenchrus americanus. Lineage (NCBI taxonomy): Eukaryota > Viridiplantae > Streptophyta > Magnoliopsida > Poales > Poaceae > Cenchrus > Cenchrus americanus. Next base: position 83,990,409 of record OX387239.1, on the reverse strand, counting down.
TTGAATATGTACACGCCCATAGATAGAGGTTCACACTATCACAGCTTAAATTCGAAGAGCATCATCATTCATCAACACGCGAATGGCGTGCCTTTTTTTTTCTCTTTTCAATATACTATGCCATGGGCTACGTGGTTGGTCTATAAGTCAAACCTGACATTTGAAGAACGGGAGAAATTTTATGATGAGGTGCTGAACGCATGCTCGAGTGAGCAGAGACCAGTTTATTTATCAGTTATCATCCTGTCGACACACACTTCAACATCCATTCTTTGAAGATGCAGTGCAGTATTTTTTGAGATTATCTTTTAACTATGCTCACTCTTAAAACTAAGCAGTTGGGGTTGAGACGCATCCATTCCTTGAAGATGCAGTATTTTTCGAGATTATCTTTCTCAACTATGCTCATTCTTAAAACTAAACAGGTGCCTTAAGACCGCCCCACGGTTTCCTTATGAGGTTTTTTTGGTACACAATACGACCCTACATTCGTACGGTCATGTTATCGGTTTTCTATATGGGTAAAATAGTAATGTGATAAATATATATTATTTGGAAAAAAATCCCGGCTGCCCCTTATACTATCTAAAACATTTCATATATTTCATTTCCTATATTACAACAACAACATTTTACATTTTCGATAATACCTTTGTACTACCCATACGACCTTTGAATACTACCGTACGACGACTAAAAAAAATCGGTCGTATAGAATTAATCTCAACCGTCGGATTCTTACATATAGTTTTTTTTCTATTACATATGAGTCCCTTTTCAACCGGCCGTACGGGTCGTATTGTGTACCGTAAAAACCTCCTTATGAGGTTTTTTCGGTACACAATATCACTACACGGTCGTACGGTCGTATTATCGGTTTTCGGTATGGGTAAAATAGTAATTCGATAAATATATATTATTTGGAAAAAAAATCCCCGCTGCCCCCTTATACTATCTAAAACATTTCATATATTTCATTTCCTATATTACAATTTACATTTTCGATAATATGCTTATACTACTCATACGACATTTGAATACTATCGTACGACAGCTAAAAAATCAGTCGTATAGAATTAATCTCAACCGTCGAATCCTTACATATAGGTCTTTTTCTAATACATATGAGTCATTTTTCAACCAGTTGTACAGGTCGTATTGTGTACCGTAAAAACCCTCTTTCTTGTAACGAGGAGTGAGCCAATAAAGCTTAGACCAGTTAATTTATCAATTATGATCCTGTTCACACACACACCAACATCGTTTGGCCGGTGGCTGGTGCTTGATTTGTCTTTGAGAGAAAAGTATTGTTGGTCGGTTTCTTGGTGGTTGGTTTGTTACGAGCGAAAAGATCTTCTGGCCGGAGGCCGATAAGCCAAGCGAACAGCCGGAGGCGATGCAGATACTTTTCCAGTATCTTTTTCAACTATGCTCATTCTTAAAACTAAGCCGGTAGGGTTAAGATACATCCATTCTTTGAAGATGCAATGTAGTATTTTTCGAGATTATCTTTTTCAACTATGCTCATTCTTAAAACTAAGCCGGTGGGGTTAAGACGTTCTACGGTTTTCATTAAGAGAAGGGAACTGAATCCCGATTTCACCGGTGAGGAGATTTCTTTTTTACTTGTCTTGTAAATTCTTCGACCATACCTTAGCCCCCTCTATCGGTCTAACCAAGTAGGTTAGAAGACCTTTGGTAATTATGCTCATTCTTCAGCCTTTGTTATTCATAGAATTACAGTCTCTTCGAAGATAGAAAACATACACCCCTTTTCATAGAAAGAATGCAAAGAGAAACACAAATATTGTTTACAAGGGAAAAATTTAAGTGGTACAATGATCCTATGGTCATTAAACCTACTGGACATGTTTCACCACAGATAACCTTACCTTAGCTCAGTTCGCTTCAGAGAGAACCAGATGAATAAAGTGAAAAAATTAACAAAGAAAGGCACAATACCAGATCTCATCTCCAAATCCAAATTGGATCTTGAGTTCTGGACTACCTTCAAAGGCATCTGGCCGACTGGCCCATAGCGATAGCTCTTGGGCCAATATAATGTACCATGTCCTTACAATTTTTATTCGAGCACATATTATCAATCGCTCACTCTATGTTCTGATCATGTGTTCCAAACTTCAATGTGGGTTTATCCACAAACCCGCATGTAGGTCATTTATGCTGTGGGTTCATGTACACGCTCACTTCATGTGTCTTGTTTGTTTGTTCTTTTTTCTTTTCAAATTATTTATGCTAAATGCAACCCAAAAGTGTTGCTGTCATATCCTCTGCACAGTATCTCCCCTGTTCATCACTACAGAAATCGAAATCGACTGCTTATATGTATTGGACTATTCTCCTTCAAGTCACTACCACAGTCCACAAACAAGTGAATGCATTGTATTTGCTTAGTCGCCAAAACGTCTGCCATCGATGTAAGGGCTAGTACTATATTTATATGGCAAAATTGGCTGCATCAAAAGTATCAATAGAAGCAATTTTTCAAAAATTTAGTGTATGTTGCTTTCAAGTTTCTGGCTGGAGGAGTCAAATTTTCCATAACAATTACTTTTGTATAGAAACTACTTCCCCCAGACATAGAAACCAAATAATCGAGAAAGACGAATTGCCTGAACAAAAATACAGAAGGGAATAAAAAAAACTTATGCGAATGGTTTCCGAAGTCAGACGATCAACATAAATCACTCCTTGAGCGATATCAAGCTATGGTTCAACCATGATGACAAATTCTCGTATCTGTCATAGAAAAAGGCAGGGTCCCTCGTTACAATCAAAATTTCCCTTATCCCGGCCTTTGCCATGAAAAAATCTTAGTTGATGACATGAGAGAAACCGTCATTTTTTCAATGGAAATACAAGAATTTCCCTAATATCATTTTTTGTAATGATATGTCCAGTATTCAGAAGCACATAGAGGATACTTACATCATTTTCAAAACATACAGAAAAATGTAGGGGGAAGTTGGATGTACCTTCATGTCTCATTCACCATGTATACCTTATTCATGGTGTAAACCAACATAAAAATTCTTCAAACAAAACAAGAGGTCTGCTATTGCATAACAGGCCAATACGTCCACTTATTTCAACCTTTCAATTCTCATGTTCAAAGCATATTATTCTATATGAACATACAAAATCTTCAAACAACATTTAACTTACAACATCAGCACTGTTTTATCACTTATATGAAAACATTTTGACGGCACGGTGCAGATAAGGTTCGAAACTAGGAGGGGACTTGCTCCTTTGCAAATGTAGCATGATGGATCCATCCATCCATCCACCGATCAGTTGTTCCAGTACCAGGAGGTCCAGTTGAAAAGCTGTGCTTCCTCCCCGCCGTGGTGGGTGACCTCGGCTGCAGCGAACAAGGCATCTGGAAGGTGAAAGCTGCAGCCCTCGTCGCTAACCACACCACCATCCTCTTCCTCGGACGAGAGGGCACCATGGCCAGTACAGTCGCCACTGCTGAGGAGGTCATCCCTGAGCTGCTGCTCCAGCAGCTTCTCAGTGCCTGACGCAGCAGTGTGCTCATCCAGATGGTCAGCATTGGTAACCGATGGGGATGTCTCCTTGCCTTGCAGCTTCTCTGTCAAGGTGACCACCTGTTGCAAACATTGTTAATTGTGTCAATCGCTGTGATCGATCAAAATGTATTTAGCAGGCATTGTGATCTGATCTGATAAATGGGAACAATCAGGCATAGCACATGCAACCTCTGGGTCTATCATTTTTTATGTATATTTACATTTAAGAGGAAGCATGTGACGATCGAATAGTTAGGTGGAATAGCAACAGTATTAGTGACACACAGTGAAAATTAGCAATATAGATTAGGCCATTTTGAAAAGGCACAACACAACCGCAGCACAGCAGCACGTTCTGTATATATCCCTCACAGGTATGGTAATCAGTACAATCTGATCTGACTATCTGAGTACAAAGTAACTATATTAGAAATATATTAGTTCGTCTAACTAGGCAACTAGTCCCCATCTATTTGGCAGTTCTACATAAGATAAAGAATTTCAAAGGATTATAAAAAGGGATGCTTCTAGTGAAGATAGCATTGCAAAATATTCAGTTCTCAAGCAAGCACTAGATATAGAGGTGGGCATATTTATAGCGTCGAAAAAATAAGATCCAGCCAATATTAAGGACCTATTTAAAACAAAAACACACAGTTTAGCCAGGATTGCAGAATTTCAGTGTTTATCTTTGTATCTTTGGCAGCTCTACATAAGATGAAGAATATTTAAATTTAAAGGATTATAAAAGGGGATGCATCTAGTGAACATAGCATAAATGTGGCTAATGCCACAAACATCGGTTGCAATATTTTCAGTTCTCAAGTAAGCAATAGATATAGAGGTGCGTATATTTATAGCAGCAAAAGGAAAAAGGTCCAGCTAATATTCGGGACATATGGAAAACATAGTTTAGCCAGGATTGCAGAATTTCAGCGTTTATCTTTCTTTGTCTTACGAATGAGATTGTTTCAATCTTGACATCTCTCTTTAAAATTATTGAACAAATTTGCCCCAATATCTCCTTGAGATTTAAATCTATTTTTATTCTCGACGATTAAGCCCTACTGAAGACACCTGAAAACATAGTGGGTTTAAGGATTGCTCATTTTAATAAAGTATTTGTACATGATACATTTTCTGATAAGGAGCTTCTTCTTATAAATGTTATAAAGTGTAAAGGAAACAATTATTTTGATTAATATTAGGAAAGACAATACATTTGCCTACCATAGGATTGAGTACTTGGCAATAAATATCTTTTTACAGCAGTTGACAAAAATAACAATTAAGCAAGTTATGTCTTTCTAAAGGTGTGATTGATAGATTAGAGTAGTTAACTCTTTCACATCACATAGATTAGCGTAGTTTATCGAGTTTAGACTTGGGAGGTGATGAAGTGAATGATAGGTACCCAAGATTCCTAAGCACTATGGAGTTAAATTGTATAATAGCTAAAATACATCCAGTAGTGGGTCGCCGCTGATGACTACCTATGGCCAAATTGAAGGCGACAAAACTGGTATCTTATTTAATTTTACAAACAGTAGCCTACCAAGGGAAGGCAACATCTTGCACATAGGCCCTTGGCCTTTAAGAATATTTGAATTCCAAACCCTCAAGTCCTTGTAATTTTAAAGTGGTCTTCATTAAATGTCTTCACGAAAAGAACAAGTTGACAAAGTTTTGGTGTTTTACGATAAGAGTTAAACTCATACGCTGGAAATAACTTACGACCATAGCAAGACTACTGAATAAGTGAGTTTTTCTGATGTTTCGGGCGCATGGTTAACAGCTACTTATTCTCAGGGTATGTTCCTCTTGCCTGTGCTTAAGTAATGTTGGCAGCACTGATGACACTGTTTTGACACACAATTCCTTATTCCTTATTAGAAATTAACACATATTCCTTATTCCTAAATCTTAACTCTTTCCTGGGGACACTACAGGCTATAAGTCACCCAATGGTACCGAGTAGAAATTAACATGGAGCTTAAGGACCATTCATGAAAACTGTAGCTCATTCCTGACAGCTAAATTATCAAGTGGTCAATACTGAATAGCAATAAGTTCAAGGATCTGGATGACATTTTCTACTTATTCGACTCCCCAACGCAACGCAGGCTTGGTGCTCCGATCTACGAGCCTGTTCGGTTGGGCTGGTGGCTGATGGTAGTCTTTGGTTTGTTACGAGAGAAGAAAATCTTTGCTGGCCAGTTCTTTGGTGGCTTGTTTGTTACGAGAGAAAATCTGCTTGGCCTGGTGGGCTGATAAGCCGAGCGAACAGGCTGTACAGCGGCGGCCTGCGACCAGGCTAATTACTGCAAGCTAAAATCGATTTAACCATGGAGGCGAGCCGAGATGATGAGGCAGCTACCTGTGCCCTGAGGCTATCGTTGTCGGCGAGTAGGCCCTGGTGATCGGCGGCGAGCGCGTCGTAGGCAGCCTTGAGACGGTCGTAGTCGGTCTCGAGCTGCTTGGTCTTCCAGCGCGCGCGGCGGTTCTGGAACCAGACGGCCACCTGGCGGGGCGCCATCCCCAGCCGTCGCGCGAGCTCGGTCTTGCGCTCCGGCTCCAGCTTGTTCTCCTCCTCGAAGCTCCGCTCCAGCAGCTGCACCTGCTCCGCTGTCAGCCGGCGCTTCTTCTCCGGCGCCTGCTCGTCGTAGTACTCCTCCTCCATGAGCTCCTCGTGCGTCGTGAAGAAGGGCCGCTTGCCCACGCGCACCGCGTCGTCCATGCCCAGAACCGCCATCGGGACACCTGCGCAAAGCAACACACCGGAGCGCTCAGGAGCCGGCGATCCCATCCCAGATCTGGCCGTGGCCGACGGGCCGGTCACGGATCACGCACCTCGGAAGAAGCCGTTGCTGTTGGCGCTGCCCCCGCCGCCGAAGAGCAGCATCTGCGCTCCGCCGCCACCGCCGCCCCGCCGCGCGCCGCCGGAGTCGACGCCGACGCGGCCCGGATCCATGCTGATTCCCCTGCCTCCTTCCTTCTACGAAACTTCTCCTAGCCCCCCTTATCTCCTCCCAAAGAACGAAACGAAGCCCACACGAGCGCGGGCGCGCGCGCAAACACACAGTCACAGGCACACGCACGCGCGCACACACACTCCAACGGCTGCTAGGAATCGCGCGGCCGCCGAGGCGATCGAGGGCGGGGCTCAGATGAAGCAGCAGGAGGAGGCGAGCTTATGGCGGAAGAAGCTGGTGCTCCAGAGCATGCGCGTGGACGTCTTCATGGGGTACAGCGAGAACCCCATGGCCCCTCCGCAGGTAAACGACGCGGGTGGATTCCTCCGGCGAGCGGTGGCGGCTACCTCCGGTGGCCGGCCGGCCCGGCCAGGGACCTGACTGCAAATAGAATTTTCGTGGAGGGGGTTGACGCTGAGGGATGGCCGGATGGGAGCTCCTCCTCCTCCGGGCTCCGGTGGTGGATGCCGCTGCAAGTTTTTTTTCCCTTTTCCTCCTTTTCTTTTTTATTTGAGACTTCTTTTTTGGGTCTGATTTCTGCGGATAAAGTTGTGAGCGTCAGGGAGGCGGGGGGGGGTTTATAGGAAGCGAACGGGGCACTGGTAGGTGAGTATTTGACGAAAATGCCCCTGTATTAGGATGCGACGCTGCCTCCTAATTGGGGGGTTATGGACTTTTTTAGTGGAGAAATATTAATTTTGGGATCTGGGCAGCCTCTGATGGCGGATCGCGGACACGTAATCTAGGTTTAAGGTTGGGGCAAGTGTTGTTAATCACTTTGTTGACTTTCCTTGCTTGAAAAGCATTTTTCTTTGTTCAGATGAGAACTCGACATGTGGACACACCTGTTCATCAACCGGCAAGTCTCTGCTCAAGTTTTTCAATTCGAGTAGATTTGGATCAGGGAGAAAAGGAATAGATTTTCTCCTTTCAGTCCCATGTGATACAGGGCCTAAGTTGTAAGTTGCGGTGTAGGCCAATTTCTCCTAAATCTTTCCCCGGCAAACATTTAGCTTTTGGACATGTTTGAGAAGGCTACAGATTTTGACCGAAAGACTTTCTGATATTTGAAACATTTGATTGATTGTCATAAAGAGTAAAATCTTAGGAATTGGACTACAAGTTTATTTGACATACTACTTAGTTACCTTGCATGCCTACTCAAGTGGCCAGAACAAATTTGCATGTCATAATTTATGCCAACAAAAGAAGAATGAAGAAAAGGATTGATTTATGCAAACAGATGATAGTGGTGTTGGCGTACTTTCCCTCTTTGGAGGCATCATTTTGTATGTCCTTCTAGCTCGTCTTCCATTGACGCCTAGGTGTGAGTTTTCGTACCAGTTTAGGCACTGCCAATAGTGCTGTGTTTCTTCTGTTGGTGTTCCTCTGACCATATTGGTTGTTGTCGTTGTAGTTTTACCTTTTTCGCGTTGTTCTTGGTTGTTTCTCTACGCCTTAGGGGTTCTCCTAAGGTCAGTTAGCTGTAATTCTCTTCTTCTTAATGAAAAACGTGCTATGCACGTCTTAAAGAATGCCAAAAAAAAGAAAGCAACATAACAAGGGTATCAATAAAATTTGTGTGTTGGAAAAATTACAGAGTTGCTTGGTTGCCAGCCATGTGGGGCAGCACCACAGTGTATTAGATGCTGCTTCTGCAACCACAACAATGCTAGTTAAAAATAGACTACATTCTTGCTACAACTTATGGCACCAATTTTCGGCACAACAACTTTAACAGCAATGTGGCGTGGCATGTTGTGGCTAGAAGCCAAACATGTGCTACAATTATACTTTTCAGAGGACAAAGAGAGAGTAGTATCAAGTCAAATCAACTAAAAAAAGTGAAATCGGCTACAAGGTGCAATATTCAGCTGTATGAACAGAAACCAACTAATTTAACTAAAATATAATTAAAGAAGATTCATTTGATGTATGTCTTACATATGCATTGTATCTTTGAGTACATATGCAATATTTTTTTTGGAGTTGTAATAGAAACACTCACTAACTTAATATTATGGTTTACATGCACCAACCAATTAACCAATAAATCCCCTTGAGAATGAAAGTGAAGTAGTTGGCATAGTTGCATAAAGGCTTCAGTAGACGATTGTAGGGAGCAGGGGAGTGGGGTTGAATTAGAACCATCAAAATTAATGTTCTAAATTTATCCAATGTCATCGTAGCAACACAACAACAACAATAATTCTAGAAAATAAACATAAATGTTGATAGTAGATGGATGAAGTAACATGAACAGAGCATCCACAAGAAAGAATAGTGGATTGAGTTCCACTCACCATCCATGTTGAAGCATATCCATAAAAGGATTAAGATTCTCATTAGCAACTTTAATTTCTCAAGACTGTTGAGCCCACCACGGGGTTGGGGAGGGGGGGGGGGCTTCACCGTCCCGGCTAAATCTAAGGTCTTGTACGAAACTAAAAAAATGAGGCTTACTAGCTTGAAAAAGATTAGAACGAATATATTACATTGCAGTGAGTTATGTTACATTGCCTTCAATTGCCTCGTCAATCATCGTTGTGGCTATCACTTGTCAGGTAGGTCGTCAGATAGAATCGAGTATATAAATTGAAATTGCATGCACGGGAGATAAAACAACGTCGGCGCCTAGGACTCATTTTCTATTGGGCTATTGCCTTGCTAAATGGACAATGATGTTATTGATAATGGACTAGTCACTAACCAGGCTACTTTTCTTGATACTTTCGGCTTTACTATGAAGGACCGATTAGGCGAACCAGAGGGGGGGAGTGAATGGGAGCTGATAAAACTTCTTCTCGAAGGAGATGGAAACTCCAACAAGACGAATGCGACTTCCAAAACACTTCTCCGACTCAACTACCCAACTTGGCCAAGACCACACAGCCACTTGAGTGCTACTGGTCCTAGGAACCAACAACCAGCTACACTGACTCGAGAACGCAGCAGAACTAGCAACTCAAGCACCACTGACCAGCACCGGTCATACCGGTCCCTGCTGGAGCTCACCACCAGATCCTGAGAACTTCCACAGAAGGCTCCTACACCGGTCAGGTCGGTGCAGCACGCCGGTCGGACCGGTCTAAGCCAGGAAGCCCCAAAAATCCAAACCGACCTACCGAGCTCCAAAACAAACCAAACCCGAAACAGCAGCAACACGGGACAACAGGGAACTCACCAGGACGTTCAACCGAGGCAAAACCCACAAGGCCTCTGCACCGATCAGACTGGTGGGCAACACCGGTCAGACTGATCAGGCTGGGATGCTCGAGATGAACAGCACCCGCGGGTCAACTCCCCCAAAACCAACTCCCGATCTCTCGAATCACTCCACGATTTTGCACAAGACTTTGGGGATAGTAGGAACACCTCATGGGCACTCCATAGCCAAGATTTGGTCCACCAAAGCTTGCCAAAACAAGAGGAATCGAAGAAATCCCACCAAGAACGCCTCTAACCCTAGAGCCACGAAAACCCCAAAAACGATTACCTTTGCTCACGGATTTGGGAGGGGAATCAAAGGGAAAAGAACCACAAAGGGTTCAAGCATATATCCCCCATCAAATCCCAAAGAGAAAGGCCTCGACATCGCTCCAAGAAAATCACCAAGAAAGGGCTCCGAAAATCACCAAAAAGGAGAAACAGGAACAACACATCCAAGCCTTGAGGAACCACGCCGAATCATCTATACATACCAAAGAGGTTCATACAAGGTCTAGCTTGCCACCCGATCATCCTTCCCTCTCACAAGATCTCACCATGAAGCTCTCAAGCTAGTCCTATAGAAATCCTAAGGAAAATGGGAAGGGAAAATAGGAAAACAAAATGAGCTAGGGTTCCAAGAGATGGCTGACATCCTCTCACCACTTGGGTTATATGGAGGCAACCTGCATGCCCCTCAAGGGCGAATTTGGAAGTCTTTGTCTTTGCTCCATCAGACGGATGCCCAGTGACCGCAAACTTGCTTAGCCTCGACGCAAGCTTTGCGATCCCGACGCGTGTTCTCCGCTTAGAAGTCTCCGGACTGCGTTGTCGCACACCAGTCAGACCGGTACCCACCGGTCCGATGCTGCTGCACCTCCTTCTTCAGTTCTTCGGTCTTGGCTTTGTGGATCAACCAAGGAACCCAGTGGTTTTCTTGTGAACCACCGGAAACCCCACGAACTTGGTGTAGCCTCCGCCAATCACCACTCATGACTTGACTCCCACGCATTTCCAGCTCGACCTTGGTTTTGAGGCTCAACCAAGAAACCGTCCACGACTTCATCTTGTCGTTCTTACCACCATGCGGCCCGCACTTGACCCCGCTGGCCACCGGGTCCCTCGAACCAAGCCTACTTGTCTTCTCCACACCTGGAGGCCTCACCGGCAACGACCTTTCGCGTTTGTTCTTCACCTGCACCAACACCAGTCAAGCCCGCAACCTGCACCTGCAATACTTAGCCAAGAATCAGTCCACACAACGTTGTCAATTACTCATCACACCAGGAAGCGACCATCCACCGGTCCTCGAACCACACATGACTCTCAACCTATATACGTATGTGGGTAATGAACTACTACATATTTGGAGGCCTATATGATTTTGGAGGTCTTGATCGGTTGCTCACCCTGCACACCCCTTAGGGACGGCCCTGCCCTACACACCCAAAAACAATGGAGACCTCATCTGTTTTTTTGGAGAAAGGGGGAAGAAGAGCCCCTTAGGGCTCATGGCCAGCACTTCCCATCACACATAAGGTGGTTTTCAAGCTGGTTGAGCTGCCTCCGCATGGTTCTTCTACGGATCACTCGCTACCTTGTGTTAATTGCATTGTATCTTCACGGTTAGCACTTCATGCCATGGATGCCTTTACAAGTCTACTTGGACACGGACTTCTCTAAATTTCAGGTCCAGCGAAGCTCTCAGTATGTAGATCATCCAGTGATTGTTTGCGCATTGCACTTGGGGAACACTCCTACATACTCCATCCATTTCAAAATACTTGTCGATGTTAACTTCTTTTGCAACTTTGACCATTCGTCTTATTCAAAAAATTATCACAAACATGTAAAATGATAAGTCAAGCTTAAAATACATACAACATTAAAACATATAGCAAACAAAATAAATTTTACTTGCACAAAAAAATTAATGGCGACAAGTATTTTGAAATGGATGGAGTACATGTACACCCTTTGTCGTACCATCCAACTTGAACAAAAATCACTAGGTCATAATTAAGCTCTTTGTGTGTACAAAAATCACCAGGTGCAGTATGTACAACAGCATGGACAAAGGTATGCATATGGAATTTGTCCAATTTGATAAATCTCTTCATTCCGGCTTTGGTAGCTTTTCACTTTCATCCATATGAGACTTTTTTTTGTGAATCATTCATATATATGAGACTTAACAATCTTGCATAAAAATACTTAGTAAACATATTATTGATCACAAAAATCGCGCATGCACTGATTATGGTCAATGTTTCCTACAACGGTGGCCAAAGATGATTTCATTAGGTGCACATAAATTAGAGTTAACTTGGAGAAAAATGGCTGATAATTCACAGGCTAAATAAAGCATCCTTTTATCCATTCCTTTTTTTGCACATGACTTCTATAAGCTCAGGTAAATAAGTAGTATTATTTTCTCAAGCTCAGATATTCACACAAGCTAAAATGCATCCTTTATTTTATATAAATGTGGTTGTTCCATATACCAGTAATCTATCAGTGATGCTCGTGCACCAACCAATTAACCAATAAATCCCCTTGAGAATGGCATAGTTGCATAAAGAATACATAGGAGAGATTGTAAAGCAAGGCTTCAGTAGACGGTTGTAGAGAGCAGGGGAGTGGGGTTGAATTAGGACCATCTAAAATAATGTACTAAATTTATCCAATGTCATCCTAGCAACACACACAACAACAATAATTCTAGAAAATAGTAGATGGATGAAGTAACATGAACAGCGTCCACAAGAAAGATTAGTGGATTGAGTTCTACTCACCATCCATGTTGAAGCATATCCATAAAAGGATTAATCTTATGATTAGCAACTTTAATTTCTCAAGACCGTTGAGCCCACAACAGGGGGGGGGGGCTTCGCCCCCCTACCAGGGTCGTCCCGGCTAAATCTGAGGTCTTGTACGAAACAAAAAAAAATGAGGCTTACTAGCTTTAAAAAATAGAATGGAAACATATACGATATAATATATTACATTGCGGTGAGTTATGTTACATTGCCTTGATTTGCCTTGTCAATCGTCGCAACGGTCGTCACTTGTCAGGTAGGTCGTCAAATAGAGTCGAGTATAGAAATTGAAATCGCACGCACAGGAGATAAAACGACATCAGTGCCTAGGACTCATTTTCTATTGGGCTATTGGCTTGCTAAATGGGCAATGATGTTATTGATAATGGACTAATCACTAACCAGGCTGCTTTTCTTAATGCTTTTGGCTTTACGTATATACGTATGTGGGTAATGAACTACTACATATTTGGAGGCCTATGCGATATTGGAGGTCCTGATCGGTTGCTCACCCTGCACACCCCTTAGGGACGGCTCTGCCCTACACACCCAAAAACAATGGAGACCCCATCTATTTTTTAGGAGAAAGGAGGAAGAAGAGCCCCTTAGGGCTCATGGCTGGCTTGCCAGCACTTCCCATCACACATAAGGTGGTTTTCAAGCTGGTTGAGCTGCCTCCACACAAAGATGGTTCTTCTACAGATCACTCGCTATCTTGTGTTAATTTCATTGTATCTTCACGGTTAGCACTTCGTGCCATGGATGCCTTTGCAAGTCTACTTGGACACGGACTTCTCTAAATTTTAGCTGCAGCGAAGCTCTCGGTGATTGTCTGCGAATTGCACTTGGGGAACACTCCTACATACATGTACACCCTTTGTCGTACCATCCGGCTTGAACAAAAAATCACTAGGTCATAATTAAGCTCTTCGTGTGTACAAAAATCACTAGGTGCAACACGTACAACAGCATGGACAAAGGTATGCATATGGAATTTGTCCAATTTGATCAATCTCTTCATTCCGGCTTTGGTAGCTTTTTACTTGCATCCATATGAGACTTTTTTTTGAATCATTCATATATAAGAGACTTAACAATCTTGCATAAAAAAATACTTAGTAAACATATTAGTCCCATAAATTATGTTGTTATTGATCACAAAAATCACGCATGCACTGATTGTTGTTTCTCCTCTCTTAATGAAAAACATGCTTTGCACGTCTTTAAAAAATAATAAAAAACGTAAATTAGAGTTAACTTGGAGAAAAAAAGGTTGTTAATTTACAGGCTAAATGCATCCTTTTATCCATTCCTTTTTTTGCACATGACCTCTATAAGCTCAGGTAAATAAGTAGTATTATTTTCTCGAGCTACACAAGCTAAAATGCATCCTTTATTTTATATAAAGGTGGTTGTTCCATATACCAGTAATCTATCAGTGATGCTCGTGCAGCGACAGATTAACAAATCATAGCAGTTTGGACGCCCATAAACATCATATTGTCCCGTCATGTTGTCGCATTAACCCGTTTCTGTAGCATGTGTGTATACCTTCTGGCTTTACGATGCGTGATCCCATGCACCTCACCTGCAGGGCCCAGCAAGGGAACAAATGACGTGTCCAGAAACATACACCCTCCATTTTCCAATCCCTTTGAACATGTTTTTCCTCCACTGAATGCAAATCGATGGTTGCAATGATAATGCAGTTCATGTCCCTTTGCCTTTATCAACACTTTTTTGTTAAATAGTTACTAAAAACACTTTTTTGTTAATTTAGAAAATGCAAGTACCCAAACGGAGTTGAGAACTCGTATCTTGGTAAGTTCATATTTTTCACTGATTGTTACTCTGAAATTTTAGAGGATAAATTCGGGCAAACATAAACCAGTCGCTGTCTCCGCAGCCGGCCGATTCAACGAACGAGCAACGAGCGGCTCGATCGATCTGGCGTCATCGGCACGCGCAGACAGCGACCTGATCTGATCAGCTTCATCTCCCGCAAGGACAAAAAAGGATGCAACCTGCAGCTTCTACGTCTCTCCCTCAGCTGATGACGTCAGGACTTGAAAAGTGGCTATGGTAGATGTTGAACATATATACCGTCCTAGATGAATACTCGATCGATCGGCTAGGTCTGTCAGATTTACATCTTCCGCCCACAGAAATCCGAACCTGGTTTCGCTGGTCAGACGGTTCCATAGCCGTCGGATCTTGAGTGGACGGTTGTGATGAAGTCTCGAAGCTTTAGGCTAGAATTAACTTGGATTTATTTATTTATTTATTTGCTATAAGGCTATTCGAGGTTTTATTTTCGTGTTACCAAGAATAGTACATAAGCAACAAAAACTTTATTGATGAAATAGACCATCAAACATATTGTTTTATTTCGACGTTTCATGCACAATGACACATGCAAGAGATATGTTGGAAATGCATGGTTGGTTGCATTTACATGAAATTTCTTCCATCTCTTTTCTCTTTAACTACTTATAACAATTGCAATATCATCATAAATAATGCTGCTGACACGGCACGCCTTCTGTAACGTGTATGAAACATTTTGAAGCATGCATTAGGACTAGTCTAAAAAAGCGTGCAAAAAATTAAGAAGCTTGTTTATGAGCTTGTAGTAAACATCATTTTAATTTAATTACGTAACACGTGGAGTTGTCGTGTTTGGAACTATGCTGCGAATCTGGCTTTTGGGAGGTTCTGAAGGCCAAGCTGCATCCGAAGAAGCCTATTCGTTTTCAGCTGAGAATTCAACTCATGGTTGAAACTTACTCGAGCGATTGCGATGTGTTGTGTTCAAATGGGGAGGAGTAAATGAACTGAAGGACACCGTGGGTGGTAAGCACTGATCGAATCCTTGAAGCATGCTTAGCTGATTAGCTCCATACGGCCATACCTGTTCTGTGTAGGACCAAGAGGCTGTCCATGTCATGATTCAGATACATACTAGCTCACTAGCACATGCTACGGGCTGCATCGAGAAAATGATTGAACATGGATAGATTCAGCTTCTGGCAAGTGGATCTAGATCTTGCAAGTGTCAACCAGGGGAAGCGTGCAGAAAAGTTCTCCATCAAATTTGCTCTGCTCAAGTACACCTACGTGGTGTGACATTTCTCATGATCGGATATTCAGAAATCAGAACAAGTGGATGTTTTTGTCTTACTTTTCTAGCAATTCAAAGTTCATTGCATTTTCTTTATGAAAAAAGCTAACGAAAGGTTGACAACTTTTTTCTCCGGATTAAATTATTTAATAGTACTAGACGATGTCGGCCAACAAGGTGGAGAAGGCAAGCTGAAACCGGTGAGGAATCCCGCACCAAGAGGCGTTTGGGTTTCAGGAGAGTTCCCTTCAGATGTTGCAACTTGAAGCCATTATAAGAGTGTTCTTCATGAATTGACACTTGCTAGTGCAGTGGATTTATGGAAAGCTTGTGATTCTGTTATTCTGATCGAGTCGAGTCATCCAACACAAAACCTAGTGAGATGCCTGCTACTTGCTAGGTTTGTCATATTGAGCAAAGTAGGTACCAATTCTTAACAATCCCATATTCTCAATGATGTAAAGTTTTCTTTAGTAGCAGTATCATTCATTCCCCTCAACCATATGCATATCAAATTGACAAAGAAGTTTTCAAAAGATATCTTCACAAAAAAAAATCAACAAACAGACATATACAAGATATTTCGCATAGCTGAAAGCTGATACATAGCAGGATAAGCTGAATTAAATATGTGCACCGAGCAAAACTTTCAGCTGACATCTCCTCTAAGATGCCCTTCACTTGTCGTGAGATCATGCTTTCGATGACATGAGGAACAGTACTACTACTGCTCCTCCTAATCAGGATTAGGAATACTCCCACCCCATATCTTATCCCGGATTCTTCAGATCAGGGACAAATTTTACCCAAGTGTCAAGTCCTAACCTACCACCTGTTCCATCCGGATTGCTGTACCGGTGACAGTGATGCAAATACAAGTCACATCTGATCCCATTTATACTACTAAAAGCCAGCCTAGTCTTCTTATTTCTACCTTATCTTTCTGTCTGTCCCTTGTTTTTCCTTCCCCCTTTTTCGCCCTCGGTGAAGGCCAAAGAGGATTGGTCGGCTGCCTTTCCCTTCTCGGCATTCAACTTTGCAACTCCTCTGAATGCTCAACAGATGTGCCGTAGTTGGGAAAGCACTTTCCATATCTGGGACAGATCTGACTTTTTTCTAGATGCGTGGAAAAGATAATATATTTGCATCTGCTGAGGTGACAATTAGCTTGTTTTTTAAAAGTTATCACTCCATCGATCTGCAGCATATATTTTCTAGTGGTTGTTCAGTTGGTTGTCTGTTTCTGACCAAATGGCGCATTGCCACTGGACACACAACACAACAGCGCAATGAGGGAGAAATGCTCAGGATAAGCAAAAAATAAAACAGGCTTTGCATAAACAATCTGCTTCAGGTGGGAGGAGGGAGGGAGGGAGAAGAAGTGCAAAACATGCTGGTGTGTGTGTGTATAATTGAAGCTACATGGGCGCAACCAAGAGCAAATGCATATTCAGTAGACTCATCATGTTTGTTCCGCCATTGACAAATTCCAGGCCAGTTCGAGCTGCCAACAACCCCGCCCGTCCTGATAAGGAAAGCAACTTGCAGCTTGAAAATGGAAACGGAGCTGATTGGCCCATGCCGCAGAATGGAAGTGGCATGGGGACATGTCAAGTAGGACAAAGTTTATGTGCTTTGTGCTCTGACTTGAAGGCTTTTGTTTTTTATTGAAAGAATTGAAAGCTGTTTTTTTCAGCAGGAGCTTTTTTGCCCATGGAAATCCGGTTGAGCCATGCTGACAGCCGTGTGCCCTTCTCGTTGCCATCTTCGTGTGCATATGCATAGGCACCCCATTTAGGTTTTGTTTTTGGAAATGTTTTGAGGCTGGATATTTTTCCTTTGAGGAATTTTAGAGTGCTTGAAATTTTGAGATCAACAACCGATTTTATTTATTTGTAACATTTCATTAAATCAGCAAGTGGAACAATCATAATACAAAGTACTTCCACACAGTGGCGGATCCAGGACATTGATCTTGGAGGGCTCATCTTCTTCTTGCTCCTTCTCTTCCTTCTCTTTCCTTTCTTCTTCCTCCTCCTTTTCTTCTTCCTCTTCACCTATAAATGAAATTTAGGGGGGGGGGGGGGGGGGGGGGGGGGGGGGGGGGGGGGCTTGGGGGCTTCCATGGGATCCATGGGGTAGGGGGGCTCAAACACCCCCACCCCCCCTTTCATCCCTTCGCCCCACGCGGGATCCGCCCCTATTTCCACGTACCTTCTGGTATTTTACATGTACCGGAGCAAAGCTCTTTTTCTTAACTAAAAAGGGGGGAAACGTCTCATATGCCTAATTGACACACAAGTTTATTGTTTTCGAAGCCCAACACTATGCGTTAGATCACCACACGGGGGTGACTTTTGTGGTGACTTCAGCTGAAGTGTGACAATTTTTCCCTTAAAAAAGGATAGAGAAAAAAAAAGAGATCAGTAAAGGAAGTTTGACGAGCTGCAATTTGCCAATTTGTCCCATTTCAAGCCAGACACAGAAGACGTAGTCCGGCGGTGGTGTACGAGTAGACTTGACCAACGACAGCATCAGAGTAAAAGAGTACTCAGGGCAGTAGCATTGGGAAGCTGCACACCTCCTAAAACATTATCTGACATAAAAAATAATAACCCAGCAACTAGTCATCATAAAACAAAGGATGGAGGGGGAGCTAGAAATGTGTGTGGCGCACGATCGATGACTGACGCTGCCGCGGCGCGGTTTTTCCACCACGGCGGCGTCAGGTCACACGCACGCACGCCTGGGGTTCCCCGGCGCCCGGTGCCACCAAACAGGTCACCCGTCGCGTTGGTTGGCGTCAGGGCGGCATGGCGATCGACGCCGGCCCGCCGGAGGGGACGGGTGCATGTGCGTCGCCCATGGCGCGGCGGCGCGGCGTCTGGGCGGTGGCGCGCGCGCTCGGCGAGGAAGGAAATGGAGGGATTATATATTTTTTTTAGAATTAAATGTAGGGATTAGATGCTTCCGGGCTGAGAGAATAAAATAACGTGGGCCGGCGTTTCAGGCAAAAGGGCCCACCAGAGTACCATACTTTTTTTTTTTGGAAGTTAGCAGAGGAGTCACACAAATATTGTTTTTATTACAAAGTCATACACACGTTTATGTACAGTATTGCCGTAGTCTGCAGCACATGCACACCACGCTCTGCACATCTACTGTATGAGATTGGAGATAACGGGTATGTTTGAATTCATATACAGCTAATAGTACTTGGCTACCAAAAATCCATCTAGTCAAGTCAAGCTAATAAGTTGGCTAAGAGTTTAACTAGGCACCAGCTAGCTGATGCTTATTCTCGTCAGCTACTCAACCCAGGTAAAATCAACTAATTTAGAGTTAAAAGTCACTTTACAAAGAGAGGAGAATGGAAGTGCATTACAGTAATAAACTGTATAGCCAATTGAACCATTTATGAGCTGGTGAATATATCAAAACATCCCTAGCTGCGATATAGGTAGGACGGCATGATATTGCGAACTGCGATCAAGCGAAGATAAATCAGCATGGGCAGTTGCAAAGCGCACCAACGCACCACCGGATCACAGGTCAGAGGCGCACCAACGACGGTGCCCAACAAACTCACTCGGAGCAACTTTGGCGTGCCAAAAAAAAATGGTCCCCCGAGTATATAAAAACAAGTAGGTTCTATATGCGAACGAGAATTATACCAGTCATCAGGAGTATATTACTCCGTCATTGATCAACTCATCAAAGTTTCACACTAAGGTCTTTGCCTATCTTTGTCTACTACCACAAATCAAACAAAACTGTGCGCCCCCCTGCAGTGATGAAACATAGCCGCTTCTGCTTCAGTGGCGGCATTACACATTCGTTGTACGCTCAGCACCCTAAGTCGGGGCATCAATCACCTGCCACCCTTCCCCTTCACTTTGCCCTTGCCTTTCCCGCCTTTGCCGGGCCCTTTCCCACCTTTACCAGGTCCTTTACTGAACCCGCCGCCTTTCCCAGCTCCCTTCCCGTTTCCCCTCCCCTTGCCGTTCCCGTCGGGCCTCCGGTTCTTCTGAAACTTGTTCTGGAATTTGCCGTCCTTTGCGGATTTGTTCTTCAACCGCGTGATCTCCATCGCCTTCTTCTGCCTGCCCTTCTGCATCTGCTCAGGATTCCTTATCTCAGAGGGTACGTCAGCGTTCGGTATGGACCTGCGTCCACGGCCACCTGAGAAGTGTTTATTGTTCCCACCATGATAGCCACCTGCACTAGGTCATAGTGTCCGTCAAGTACTGGTTACACAGGAGTTCAGTGCTTCTAAAGTAGTACCACTAAACAGCACAAGCTCAAATGAGCCAATACACTTGTAAAAAGTTAACGGAAGTACTGCATTACCAAATGCAATGATTAATTAACTCAACTGACCAAGCACTTGCAACAATCTTAACGGATTTCTATTATGAGAAAACATTTTAGTTTTCATGCCAATACAATGAGAAGCGACAAACCCTTTAAAAGTACAACACGAAACGAATTGAAAGCAAAACGGGACAGGGTGCTCAACTCAAACTTGTAGCAACAGTAAATAAAACTAAAAAAAAGGTAATGGCATGCAGCATAGAAGGTAAACATAAAGCATTTACCTGCACTGGATGTGCTCTCTTCTGCAAAGTGACCAGATTTCCCACCAATATTGATTGATTTGTGTGTCCTCTGCTGCCATCTCTTATAGATCCCTGTTGCTGATGCCTTTATCTTCGCACCACCTTCTGTTTTAATCTAAGAAAAGTCGGGGACAGAAAAGTCGAGGGCATAATTTGTAGAAGTCAACAATCTGTAAACTTCGTGGCTGCTCTAAACACAATAGCGCATAGCATGCAAGATATTTACCTTTCCAGTAGCTGTCACACGATCCCCACTGTTCAACTTGACAAACTTGTTCTGCAATAGCAAAATAGACATGCAGATTCAGTATGCAATATGTTTATAACATATCAACATTACTAGCAAGAATTTATACCTTCATCCAGTGATATCTAGCTTTCTGTGCTTGCATACCAGAGGCTTCATCATCAACTAGATCAAGAACAGCAGCATCCAATCTGCATGACAGCAGTAAGTTTGACTTAAAGAAGAGGACAGGACTACATTCTCAATTTCATGAACTAGATAAATTTGGGACATGACAAAGTATTGTACAACCAAAGATCATAGCAGATCCTACAGAGTATGAGATTTGCTGCACATTTTGCTGAATTTGGTGTTTGTCATGGTGGAACTGCTTTCAGATATTTGGTGTTTGTCATCTGCCGTTACATCCATGTTATAATAGGAGGCATCATTGCATTTCAAACGACAGAATTCTGACACAGTTACTGAACAAATTATCCATGTGAGATAAATAGACAAATCAAAACTTGGATTCTATGAGTTGTTAAAACTGTAACCAGATGTGCCTGAAGGAGTGTTTTCACAATAGTTTAAAAAATAAGCACAGCAAAGCCAAAAGCAACATGTGTCATCCAACATTAAACCAAAAAAAAAAGCCAATCCATTCAAAAATCAAGATCACATTTTCTATTCGTTGACTAAACATGCCCAAGAAGATTCACTCATCAATGGCTATTGCAGATTTGCAATAATAAAGATAAAGTACTCCCTCCGTCCCAAATTACTAACATTTGCCATGTATCTAGACAAGCTATGTACCTAGAAAGTAAAAACAAATAGTAATTTGGGACAGAGAGAGCAAATGCCTTGCTTCCATTTCAAAACGACAATCATATAAAATAAAGCATATACCTGTTTTCGACAAATCCTTCATTGTTCCTCACAGACAACCCGGCTTCCAAATGCTAAAGGGGAAACAAACACCAAAAAAAGATGTTAGGCTCAAACTACTACAGTAACCAACTGTAGGTTAAGAACTAGATCAACGTTTCTAGTGCAGTACAACTATCCATAATTCTTTGAGCAGGGCTTAGAAAGCATACATGGTTCTGAGGAACTGAACTTATATAGTAGTCTTCATCTCTAAAGCTCTGTGATTTCCGTTTCGTACCGCAAACTTCTGGAATGAGCAAAATGACAAAAGGATGAAGTGAGAATGATGCAGAAGCACAAGAAATACCAACATAGGTCAAGATATAGTACGGAAAACTAAAAGGAAGTAAAAGAAATTAAGACCTTTCTTCTCCCAATTTGAAATGTCATCATCTTCTTCCTGCATGGAAATAAGATAGACCATAACTCACTGTATAAAGCATGAGAGAAGAAATGCCACCTTTAATGTAGCACTGGGTAGACAGCAAAACATGGTAATTATGAACGCTGTCTATTAACATTTCAATGTTCCAACTACAAACTTTCAAAATATAGATAAATACCATAACGACTATCCAAGTAGCATATAAAATAAACAAAGTCAGGCATTGCTAATGCACATGCTGATTGTATACATAAAAAAATACTGGCGTATTTTACATCTGCACTAATGCAAAACACTGGAGTATGTGTGCTGGAATATTACAGGGTAATACCACTGAGACTGAGCGGATAGCAGGAGCGGATGTTGACTGCTTGGGAAAAGGATATTAGAAATGAGTATAGCTGGATCCTACCGATCTTCTTATCTTAAACAAGAAAGGAAACAGCAAAATGCTTCCATTACTATATTCATTGTAGAAATATTTGCTGGAACAACTGCCATTTTTCGAGCTTGCAAGGGCTATGTCTGCAATGGTGTCCAGTTCTTAAGGTTTCTTAGTACTGGTTGTATGTAAATTGCTAACTTTCAGAGTGACAATTACCTCTGGCCTTGGATCAACAGAACTCTTCTGATGAACTAAATTTATAATCCCCTCATGAACTTCTCGTTTCCTCTTCATCACATCTAACCATTGATTACCCTACAGCATAAATCAATACAAAGGCTTTGGTGTGTTGACTGCTTGTTGCAGATGAACCTAGAATGTGATGTAGAAAAAAGGAATTGAGAAACTTGTGTTACCTTAGAATTTCTTGCTTTAGCAGCTTCACCTTCAGCCTCTAAAATAGTCTGCTTTGGCCTGAGAATGATTTGAAGTGAAGAAGATCCATTAGATGACAACTTAAACAAAAACAACAAAACATGTTTTTTGAGCTAGAATACCCACCGAAATGATTTCAGACGTTCTGAAAATGCAAGAGCAGAAAGCTCATCTGACCGAAGAACATCCCTGAAAATTGGATGAAGACCCTCACGAGGCAAATCTTTTGCCCTTTTGATAGATTCTTTCGAAGGCACAGCACGAGTTTTCAGATACAATCTGAAAGCATTAGCGCATGGCTTTTCCAACGCATTCAACTCCGCACATCCACTAATGACTTCTTTTATTCCATCAGAGGCAAGATCAAGGACTGTTTGAGGAAAACGACCATACACTGATTCCCCATTTGCAATGGCTTGATCGATTTTCATATTTATACCATCCATGTCTTTTAGAAGCTCCTCTTCCGTGGGAGCAGGTTTGAGAGGCCTTGAAAGGAAAAGATGTAGGTCCAGTAAATATGGCATGTCCTCTGAAGTCACAAATGTATATGCTGTTCCAGTTCTACCCTGTCTAGCTACTCGGCCAACTCTATGAACAAATAACTTAGGCTTTGCAGGGAAGTCCCAGTTCACTACATTATCCAGCAGTGGAATATCCAAGCCCCTTGCAGCAACATCTGTCACAATAAGTAGCATAGTCTTCCTTGCCCTGAACTTTGAAATATGTATCATACGAGCTTCTTGATCCATAGCACCGTAAGACAATGAAGGTTCTAAACCCTCTTCTCTGAACAAAATGTTCAAGAACTCTACATGATGCTTTGTTGAAACAAAAATCATTGTCTGCTCCTCGGAGCTGATGCGCTCCCTGATCAAATACATTAAGGCAGCAAGTTTTTCTTCCTGGCGCAGTGTGAAGAAGACAAGGTTGAGATCAGGACTGATCTTTTTGTCCAAATCGAGCCTCACAACATGCGGATCACGAAGACCAGCTTTCGCAAAATCTGCAAGGGCGCTCGGCAAAGTGGCACTAAAGAGCAACGTCTGTCGTGTATCACTTAGCTTCTTCAGAATATCATGCAAATGTTCCGCGAACCCCATGCTAAACAAGGAGTCTGCTTCATCAAACACAACATATTCCACTGAACGAAGAGTCATGTCCTTAACATCATTCAAATGGTGCATGAGCCTGCCTGGCGTGGCAATTATGATATCAGGACACTCTGACAGCTCCTCAAACTGACTCTCCATGCTATCACCACCAACAATTACGCTGGTTCTTAGGTCTGCAAGATGGAGGAAAATCAAGTCACTACTCTTACAATTAAATTGTGGCAATTTTTTTCAGTGAAAAGGCACATTGCAGGAAAAATAAATAAAAAGTGGTGTCCACATTGCACAAGGATACAACACACAGTATACTCAAACAGGATCGACTATGTTATTGCAAGTAAGCAAAGCACCCATTATGAAATTGCCACAGAAATCTCAATTGGTACAACAACAATCAACAACATAACTCACAGCTTAATTGCTACAGAAGGCGAAACTGAGGACACGCACCTGTGAACTTGCCGAGCTGCTTGGTGAACTTGAGCGTCTGCATCGCGAGGTCGCGGGTAGGGGACAGGATGAGCGCGCGGACACCAGCGCCCGGGTCGCGGCGGCGGAGCCGGTTCAGCATGGGCAGCAGGAAGGCGGCGGTCTTCCCGGAGCCCGTGCGGGCCATGGCGGCGACGTCGACGCCGGCGAGGATGAGCGGCATGGTCTTGCGCTGGATCGGCGTGGGCACGCGGTACCCCTTGTGGCGCACCCCGCGGTAGACCTCCTCGCAGAGCCCCATGGACTCGAACCCGCCGGACTTGGCTTTCTTGCTTCCGCCGGACTTGGCCTTCTTGCTGCCGCCGCCGCCGCCCGCCGACCTGTCCCGCTTCGGCCGCTGCTGCGACTCCGGGTTCGGCTCCGCCGCGGCTTCCATGCCGGAGGACGACGAGCGCTTGGGCTTCCCGGTGGATTTGGACTTGGCCGGGGTTAGGCGAGCCATGGACGGCAGGAGGGAGGGAGGTGGGAGGGAAAGGGGTGAGACGGTGGGTTTAGGGCTTTATCAATGTCGGCCGCCGCGGCGAAGTTGGGGGGCGGAAGGGAGAAGGGAGAGGAGGCGAGAGGCGCAGGCAACTTGCGGTGAGGGCAGGTTGGGAGTGATGGGCTGGGCCGACGAGAAACATTTTGGGCCGACAGAGGGATAATTGGGCTCATTTCTTGGTCCACACTTTATTTCACTAGATTTATTTATGAAAATTCCATGTTTTTATAATTCTACGCAAAATGCACGGAGTAGTAGAAGACGCAGAGTTTGCAGCTACTCGACTAATAATTCTACGCAAAATGCACGGATGATTTGTTTGATTTCAATACAGACATCCAACTGCCGATGTCTGCGATAGAAACTTCCCATCCGGGCTTGATCATGCCAGGAGCTCACATTTCATCCATCTCCTATCAATACAAATTGTACTGAACCAATGCAGCCCAATGCACTATTTACTCCATCCATCTCCACTTTTTCCAAACTAAACAACCCCGTCCAAAGTTTCACTATTCACCCCCACTACATTTGCCTATCTAATCAAGGCTTAGTGCAAAATTAATCTTCGACGAACTTCTACACAGATAGAATAACTTCTTGCATACACATAATGTATCAGTGCAGATTCAATAACTGGAGTACTTGCGCACACATAATGTAGCCACACAAATAGAATAACTACTTGCACACATAATGTAGCAAGTACAGGACTTGTGAGTTAATTGTGGCCACCGCCATCATCAACATTCATTCATTGCCGTACACAAGACAACACAAAAGGAGGGTGTAGAAAACCCAAGAAATGCATCACAAATGCAATTGATCTATCAAAAAATATAATTACGCAAAGTAACTCATCAGTGCTCAGCTTCTCGTATACATTTCTACATCAGAAGAGGAAACTAATAGAAACCATCAATTCAGTCTCACTAAAAATGGTTTTTCGCTTGTAGTACAGTATGAACTTACAAGTGAGATAACAGTTGATGAGTGACATAAATCAGAAAAGATAATACAAGGTGGACTTGGATTCATGCCTTTGTTCTTCCTGATAGTCCTGATTCGACTTTCTTTATCTCAAATATAAGCATCCTCCACATCTTGAGAACAAACATCTCTGCCTCAACATCCAAAATTGACTGTAGGAGCTCCAGCATCTTTTCTGCCTGGACGTGGTCTTTTGTACAAGATACAATGTAATCCACCAAAGTTGATTCCTCCTCACCAAGAAATTCTATGATCTTTTTTGAAATCCAAGGCCTCATTCTCTCATGCAACTCATGCTGCGCCAAGAAAATAACAAATCATAATGTTGAATACAATGACAACAGATGAACAGAAATGCATGAAAAAAAATGGATGACAGACTTGGGGTTGGGGTGGCCAAAAAAAAATGTAGTTAAACTTCAAAAGTGACAAGCAAATGCATCAGCTGAAATTTGGGCAGCATGAAGATAAATAACATGCTTGATAAAGTATATGTTTATGGGCGGCTTACAAATCTAATACTAGCTATAAAATCATGGGAACAACACCAGCTGTTAGGGCACTCCCAACCCAAACTCTATGGTAGAGTCCATAGTCATTAAATACACTGTCATGTAAGCAATTTGCTGATGTGGCAAGCAATTTAATGAAGAAAGAGAGATGGAAACATAGAAACCATGCCTAAGTTAGACACCAAGTGTACACACAAAACGAGACCCGTGCGGATCTCGTGTGGCTGCCCACATGTTTGATGTGTCCACTTATTTGATAAAACGGGAGCAGAAGATCTGAGTGAAATATTATGAAGACTCCATAATACAAAATCTGCATTGGAGACTATAGTTTCTTGTGTTAGAGTCTTCGACACATAGACTATGGGTAGAGTCTGGGTTGTGAGTGCCCTTAATGGATTGGTCTACAAACACAGGTGTGAAATAAACAGAAATGACATGCATGTGCAAAGAAGTGAAAATAAGTTAACAGATGAAACAACATGTCACTAATAAGCTTCCGAGTTAATAAAAATGCAAGTTCATTGATTCAATTTCACCTTGTCATATATCACCCAGTTTATATCATAGGCAAAAAGCTCTTCCTTTGTCCTTGGGATCATGTCAATTAATTGTTTTGCATCAAAAATCTTCTTGTTCTCTGACTTGGGCTTCTCTTTCTCTCGATCATGCATTTTTTCCCTCCGCTCATCATTAACACGAGCTTCACTGGATCTCCTATTCCTATCTTTATCGGTTTCACTCTTCTCTTCCTTCAAATTTGAAACTGAGATACGCTTGGCAAACTCAGCAGCTGCTGCAACATTTGGCCCAGCAGAAGAATTGGCCGGCACAGCTTGTAGTTCCTCGTTGGAGTAATCAATAGGTACTAGAGGTCTTGTGGTTTTATCAACATTATTCTCGTCATCCTCTTCAGCGAAAACTGATGGAACAGATGTCCTTTTACCAAAACCAACCAGACCAAAACCCAGTTTCTTTGCTGGGGCGTTGCTGTTTTGCTTGGTATCTGGGATTTGACCTGGTGCTATGCTTGTTTCTTCACTATTACTTTCTTTGCGAAGTCCATCACCTGGGGAATTCAAGGAAAAGAAAGGAATCAAACAGGAACATGATATTCTAAAAAAAATTGAAACAGCAACAAGGCAAATGAGATAAACTGGTAAAGAGATGCTCACATTCACCAACACCATTAGCAAAGCAGATGAAACAGGAACATTATATTATAAAAAAAATGAAACAGCAACAAGGCAAGTGAGATAAACTGGTAAAAAGATGTTCACACTCACCAATGCGAGCACCATTAGCAAAGCTTGCAGTGTTATCAACTTCCACAACAGCTGGCTTGTTTTGTGCAATTGTTTCCTTTTCATCATCACCATCAACCTCCATAAGTGTAGCAGCCTCTTCGGCGGCTGCGGCCGCTGCTGCAGCTGCTTCATCTGCCTGCCGCTGCAACTCTACAGCTCGCCTCCTTGCTTCCTCAAGTTCCTCTTCTTCTCTTATTTTATCAGCCAAATCCTCCTCCTTTTCACGTTGCCTCCTCCTTTTCCTCTCTTCAAGTGTGCTACTACTCCTTCGCTTCCTTTTCCTGTTATCCTCTTCATCACTCTCATCTTCCTGCCTCAGGATATCCCTTCTGCGGTCACGTTCTCTATCTTTCTCCTTTTCCTTTTCATTCTGTCGCTGATACTCTTTCTCTCTCTCCCTAGATTCCCACTCCTTGAGGCGATCCCTGAAATGCTTTTCTGCTTCTCTATACTTATAATCCTTCTCTCTGTCCCTTTCTCTGTCCCTCCTAACTCTTTCACGTTCGCGTTCACGTTCATACCTTTCAAGATCTTTGTCCCGTTTGTCCTTATCACGTTCTTTATCCTTCCTCCTATCAGGAGAGCCAGTTTCTGATCTTTCAGTTTCATTAGCTGCCCTTTTATCAGTGTCAGCATGATTCTTATCATCAGAATCTGCACCGGCAACAAATCAATGTTTAAGGCAATGCAATTATCCTGCATTGGCAACAAATCAATGTTTAAGGGGAAAAAGGAAACACGATTAGCAGAACTCTTACCAGTTTTCATGATATCTACACCAGAACTATCAGCTGATGGTTGAACTGGTGGTGGTGGTGGCGGTGGGGGCGGGGGTCTAGTCTTTAACCACTCTTCAATCATACTGTTTATTTTTTCTGCAATGTCTTTATCAGCCTCAGAGTCTTCATCAGTAACGATTCCAAATTTCTTAGTGTTATCTTCACTATCCTTATCTACAGAATCTCCTGTCGCCTTATCTGATTCATCAGGAACAGGCTTTGATGATTCAGTTTCAGCAACAGCTGTTGTGCCATCCCCGCCTCCATCTTCTGTTTCTTTCACCTTCTCTTGTGCCCTCTTCTTTTCCTCAACATGTTTCTTCAGGTACGCCTTGGTGGCATCATTAATATTAATCTGGTACAAAAAGAAAGATAGATGAACATATCAAATAGAATTAATACTAGTTTAAGAACTAACTAAAATATACATTGGATTAACAGGATGATGAACAGATATAAAACTGTGACCAAAACTTTATTTGATACATAATGTCACGTTATGTATAGATTATAGAGCCTTTAAGTTTAAGTATAGTAGTGAAGCAAAGAACGTTCAATTTGTATTCATGTCTGTATAACATTTGATGTGTATCCACATCCAAGATTGTGTTGTGTTCAATTTTAATTATGGAAACAAATGCGGTAAAAGCACCAGCCAAATCATATCCAATCCATTTCCAGCCAGAACTATGGCTCCTCAACTTTGCAATCTGATCTAAAAGAAACCAGAACATGATCATGACAACATGAAAAATATAAACATTCGTCAACTTTTGCTAGCCGCATTTGACCATTCGTCTTATTCAAAAAATTTATGAAAATGTAAAAATAATTATGAAATACTTAAAATATATAGAATGATAAAACATGTCATAACAAAATAAATAATTCATAATTATGACATGTTTTACAGAAACCGAATATGACATGTTTTATCATTCTATATATTTTATCATTCTATATATTTTAAGTATATCATAACTATTTTTACTTTTTTACAAAATTTTTGAATAAGACGAATGGTCAAATGTGCATTGCGGAAATCAAAGAATGATTATATTTAGTGACGGAGGGAGTAATTTGAACAACTGCTGCTATCTTAATATAGAAGATGTAACTAAACAACATGCAAACAGTTTTCAATTATCATGTAGTGTCATATAGTTTATGTATGACAGCTCTTCCAAAGGAACTTAACTGCTAGACAGCACTCTTCGAAAAAGAATAGGCAACAATGCATACCACCAACTCCTGGCCATCAATGCTCAGTTTGTTGAGAAGCCGTGTTGCACGAAGGATGCCCTCAGCAGATTCAAATTCACAAAACCCAAAACCTTTAGGTTTTCCATTACTTGGATCTTGGGCACGTTTCCAACTCTTGACAGATCCACAAAGCTGAACATGGTCAAACATTAGACACAAAGTTAACAACTTGTCTTATAAAGCAAGAAATCATACTGATATGACCAAATTAGCCTTTCTATACATCTTAAAATCACTTAAGAGAAGAAGACCTACCCGAAGAAGTGAAAGAAGGAAATCATTGTCTACAGTTGGAGCAATCTTGCCAACGTAAACTGCAGTCGGTGGTTTATCAGCTGGCGTAACAGTTGGAGTAGGCGGCCTGGTGGCAGGGGCTACCAAAGGAGGAACACCACGGATCCCAGGAATTATTGGTGGTCGCTGAATTGGCACAACACCAGGTGGAGGCATTGGACGTGGAACAAAGCCTGGACGAACCATAGGATACGGTGGTGCGGCATAACGCATTCCTGCAGAGAGAAACAAAAGAAACATCTATGCAACCACATTAGTAACATCCCAAGAAGTAAAACAATAAGTAGACAACTTAATCCTATGAACAGATAGTGCACAAATTGAACCTCGGAACACAGGGAACAAACTTGGAAGGCATAGAATCAAATAACATAGACATCTGGAAACACTGAAGATGCCCGATGGGTAATGGGCTAATGGCATCAGCAAATAAGAGCTGACTGAATAGGTAAGCAAGTACCTTGCCAGTTCGGAATACAATAATGAACATCGATGAAAGCAATATCTTGCTGAAACGAAAGGAGCTAGTAAAGCTGGCCTTACCTGTCAGCGCCTCATGGACAGGATAACATACTTGTATTGGTTATTTTGAAACTCGGTATAGCAGTAGCTCACGCCATTGCAATGCACTACTCAGATATAAGAGCTTAGGAAAATGTGTCACTATCTCTACACTCCGTATCAATCAACAAGAGAAATAAATGAAACCAACACAAATAAGGTATAACCAGCATAAGAAATTTAGACAGCAAGAAAATCATGATACCTTAGCAAGTTTTTGGAACAACCCACAGCTGAAGCATCTAAGTACATAAAGAAACTGAGCCTAATTAAGCAGTGAGACGAGCTTGCATGTAAATCAATTTGATAATTAATGTAAACATAACCAGTTCAAATTCAAATTCAAACATTTGGCATACCACACTCAGTGAGGGAGGAAACGATCTAGAGCTTCAGTTAGAGCTGCAGAATGAAACGCGAGCCGGCACTTCTCGCTGTGGGGAGTAAAGGCTGGCACGACCACCGCTGTAGCAGAGAAATATCCGGTCATCGTAATCAAGCGAGCGGATCCCAGTTTCTCTAACACTAAACTGGCAGCAGCAGCAGCAGCACACCTCCAAACACTAACCGAAACCTTACCCACGTCCAACGCACAAATCCTAAAGCCTCTCAATTCTCCCCCAAACCCCACTAGAGATCCTCAACACTGCATCTCATGGAACGCCTCGAGAGTTCAGTGGTTACACCAGATACAAATAGCAGGCGAGGCATAGATAAATCATCCTTAATTAATTAAAAAAACGGACAGTCGAGCGCCTCTGAGGTTAACGGAGAAGGAGATCGGGGACCCACCGGGATGGGGGACAGCATGTCCAGGCTGCGGCATGTAGGCGCCCGGCTGGGGCGGCGCGTACATGTGCGGCGGGCGCACGGCTCCCGGCGGCATAACGGCGGGGACGCCCGGTGGCTGCATCGGCTGCGCCATAGGGTACGCCGGGTTCGGCGGCACCGCGCCGTACTGATGCACCTGGTGCGGGGGCGGCGGGGGCGCGCCGAGCGGGCGGAAGCTGGCGGCGAAGGAGACCGGCGCTGGGGGCATCGGCGGCGGGACCGCCGCCGGAGGAGTAGACACGGGGGCGGGGACAGGGGGTATGTTAGGGTTTGGGCTAGGCGCCGGCGGACCTGGAGTCGCGGGGTTTGGCGGGGTGGAGGTGGCGGCGGGGGGCGGGGTGAGCGCGGCCGGGGGAGCCGCCGGAGCGGAGGTGGGAGGAGTGGACGGCGGTGGGTCCAGGTTGTCCGGCGGAGGCGCGACGGCCGCCATGGTGGGAGGGAGGGGGAGGCCGGGAGGGAGCCGCCGAGGAGGTGGTGGTTGGTTTGGGTTCGATTTCGAGCACGAGGAGCCAGCCTCGGGTGTGATCAAGATTGACCGACTGGGTCGGGGATGGCTGGCTGGCCTGGATGCGCTTTTGGGCCTTGGCTTGTTTGTGGATTGGGCTTCTCGTTTCTGTTTACGGCTTCTCGCCTAAATGGGCTCAATGATTTTGGGCTGATATTTCTGATGCCATCGGATATGAATGAAATTCATGTTATCTTTTACTAAGAAAACATATCGATTTACATTTCAATATTTTGCTGCTAATTACTTTTCTTTCATTTAATTTTTTAACGTTAGTGGTTATTTTTTTACTTACAGAAAGCATGGCGAGATTAACTTTAGTAGCGTTGAACATGAAAGTGTGGTGAACTTTATTAGTACTACCTCTTTTTTATTGGACGCTGGTGGCTGGAAACTTTTTTTTAACGAACTGCAAGACTGCGTGTTTCAAGATATATCAAAAAAAATACAAGATTGTGATCGGGCAGATCATAGGCAGGAAAAATAAAAGAAAGAAAAAGAATAAAACTCGCACGGTTGGATTGGGACCTCAACACGGGTTACCGCACAACTGTACGCACTGGCCGGTTGGATTGGGACATCTACACGGCCACAACTCTACACTCAACGACGACAAAGAAGACAAAGTAACACCTCAACTCCACCTTCTCATACAAGTATCGAAAACCACTGAAGTGAAAACCGCCGTGCAAGACCTAACGCCGTAGTGCTGTTGCACCTGAAATGGCTACCGGGCGGCATGCAAAAACACCGAGTCCGAAGCAACTCTCGCGTGTGCGGGGACCACCAACCCGCCACTCAGTACGCCTCTCTCTCATGCGCAGGGACCGCCAAACCCGTCGTACGACTCCACGCTCCAGACTCGTCTCAAAGATTGCCGCCGAAGAAGCTCGAAGAGGTGCCCCGCCCTCGAAGTCGAATCAAGCTGGGACCACCACAGAGGCTCGAATAATCTCGTTGCTTCCCCCTCGCGCAAGTTGCCGCCATCGAGCTAGAACCCGAAGATGTCGCCTGCGCCGTCTTTCAACGTTGTACCGCACCGGAAAAAATCAGTCGTGCTGAAAGATCCCGCCGCGATCCGCCACAAGCCAAGTCTCTTCTGGCTATAGATGTCGCAAGCGCCGTCCTTTGACGCTATCCCGCACCATACCGGGGAGTGCCAATCATTCCCAGTCGCCGGGGAACACTGCAAGCGGTCGAAGTCAACAGCCGAGAAGAGACCCTCGGACACCAGCAAGAGAGCAGACGTCGTGGCTAGAGGTAGGCAACCCCCATGACCCAGCGACAGATACATCACCACCGGTGGAGCAGTCGCAAGCAGCAGGTCGGCCGAGCCGATAAAACGAGCGATGTCTCTCGAGACGATGCCTCGAAGGAGGTTGCGACGCCCATAGGCGTCGTCGTTGCTCGTTTAGAAGCAGGATCAGATTTTCACCCTGAGACCATGCAGTAGGGTTGCCACTCCACAATAGTGCCCTCAACAGGGGGAGCAACGCCCGAAGGCGCCACCGCCATTCCACCAGAGAGAATCTGGTGAGGGCTTTCACCCAGAGCGACGAACCCCGCTGCGACCATTCGCCACAGCTAGCCGACACCACCACTGCAGTCACTCAAACCGAGGGGATGTCCATGTCGACGCACCACACAGCCCGCCATCGTGGCTCCGTCTCGCTGTCGTCGTCCCCACACCCTGGCGACTCGCAAGGCCGACGACCTTGCCGGCCGCCGCCATCTTGCCACCGCGAGCAGCCAACTTCGGCTTCAGTAGCTGCCAGGCCAGCAGCCAACACATGCCAACGACCGGCACAGTAGCAGATGAAGGAAGCACCCCCTCGGTGTCGAACCTCGCGCCAAAGGCCGACCGGCCGCCGCACCACCGCGGTGTCGCACCGAGGGGGAGGGGGAGCCGTGCCACCATGGCGCCCCTCCGCCATTGGGGGTGCGAGGCGCGCCGCCAAGCCGCCACCTCGCCTGTCGCTCGCCACCGGAGTCGCCGCCGCCGCCCGAAGCCGCCGCCGGAAGCCACCGCCATCGCGATCGGCACCCCCATCACCACGCAACACGGATCCGGCCGTGGGGGGGGGTCGGGCCGGGGAATGCAAAGACTTGTGCCACCGCGCCGGCGCCGCCGCAAGGATGCGGCGTCGCCCTCGGGGCTCCCACGGTCGCGTGCGCGTTGATCCCGGCCGGGGAAGACGGATGCGGCCGTGGGAGCCGCGAGCCCGCCACCTTCGTCGCAAGGGTTGGCGAGGCCGCGCCACTCCACCGCCCGAGTCGTGCCACCAATGAGAGGAGGCCCCACCGCCGCCATCCTTGGGGCCCGCACGGGCTCCCGGCCGGCCTCTCTGGCGGCAGCAGGGAGGGAAGGTCCGGGGGGCGCTCGCCGAGAGGTGGAGGCGCCGCCCAAGTCGCCCTAGGCGGGGGCGACCCGAGCGGGATGTGAGAGATGTTATTTGTCGAAGGGTGGCTGCAAACTTAAGCTAAATAGCAGTGCAACAGCTGTCGGAAACGTCATTTGATTGGAAACAGAGGTAGTAGCAGTGAAACACATGTGTGCTTTGAAGTTTTGCAACGTAATGAACACGCTAGGCGAGGCGAGCTTTCTTCGATTTCAGAATGTGATTCTGGATTCTTTATGTTAAAATTTACTCCATCTGTGATCTGATTTACGATTCGTTTTGGTTGGGTTTTTAACACGTAGGTTTTGACACCATGCTGCCCAACAGCTGTCCCTTGCGGACACCGAAGATGCACTTATCTGGGTTTAGCTTGAGCCCATTATGTCTCATGTTTTCAAAGGTTTCGATCAGATCTACGATGTGATCCGTTTCCTTCTCGCTCATGATGACTATGTTGTCGGGCATACTCCCCGGGTACTCATGCAAGGAAGGAGGAAGAGTAGAATACGGACTCCTAGTAGAATTCTCCTATACTCCTACTAGGAATCGCTCTGTGTAATCCTACTAGGACTCTTGCCTTGTAACCGACTAGGAACCCGCCCCCTGGACTATATAAAGGAGGGCCGGGTACCTAGCCGCACATCCACAATCCCTCCGGGGATAACCAACACCAAGCGTAGGGCGCCATACTTGATCCCCCAAACGAGACGTAGGGCTCGCCACC
Source organism: Cenchrus americanus (assembly GCA_947561735.1). Lineage (NCBI taxonomy): Eukaryota > Viridiplantae > Streptophyta > Magnoliopsida > Poales > Poaceae > Cenchrus > Cenchrus americanus. The sequence goes on along the minus strand of OX387239.1, from coordinate 83,955,503 downwards.
TTGGCGACCCGAACTGTATAAATCTTGTGTCCCGTGTCCTTGCGCATACCTTCGAGTTCTCGGTCAACCGATCACGATCCTTACCGCACAATCTACTACCTCGGGTATCCCCTTGGTAGGTTTGCCGGTCTAAAACACCGACACCGGCGCGCGCCGGGTAGGGGTGATCATCACCACCGGCGATTCGAAGGACCCTCGTCAACAAGATCAATCCACTCATCGACTCGCCGAGATCCATTGAAGCAAGTCGCCTTGCTCTTGTCGGAGCGGAATCAATCTTTCTACGCCGCGCTTCGGTTGCTTCGGCACGTCGCGCGGCTCGTCACGCGGCTCGCCGCGCCGCTCGTCGACTACTCCGCCTCGCGGCGGCTCGTCGTCGACTACTTCGTCTCCGCCGCGCGTCGGGGTGCCTCGGCACGTCGTGCGGCTTGTCACGCGGCTCGCGCGCCGCTCGTCGACTACTCCGCCTCGCGGCGGCTCGTCGTCGACTACTTCGTCTTCGCCGCGCGTCCGGGGTGCCTCGGCACGTCGCGCGGCTCGTCACGCGGCTTGTCGCGCCGCTCGTCGTCGACTACTCGTCGTCGACTACTTCGTCTTCGCCGCGCGTCCGGGGTGCCTCGGCACGTCGCGCGGTCCGGGTCACGCGGCTCCTCGCGCCGCTCGTCGTCGACTACTCGCCTCGCTCGGGCTCGTCGTCGACTACTTCGTCTTCGCCTCGCGTCCGGGTGCCTCGGCACGTCGCGCGGCTCGTCACGCGGCTCCTCGCGCCGCTCGTCGTCGACTACTCGTCGTCGACTACTTCGTCTTCGCCTCGCGTCCGGGTGCCTCGGCACGTCGCGCGGCTCGTCACGCGGCTTGTCGCGCCGCTCGTCGTCGACTACTCGCCTCGCCCGGGCTCGTCGTCGACTACTTCGTCTTCGCCGCGCGTCGGGGTGCCTCGGCACGTCGCGCGGCTCGTCACGCGGCTTGTCGCGCCGCTCATCGTCGACTACTCGTCGTCGACTACTTCGCCTTCGTCGCGCGTCCGGGTGCTTCGGCACGTCGCGCGGCTCGTCACGCGGCTCCTCGTGCCGCTCATCGTCGACTACTCGCCTCGCTCGGGCTCGTCGTCGACTACTTCGTCTTCGCCGCGCGTCCGGGGTGCCTCGGCACGTCGCGCGGCTCGTCACGCGGCTTGTCGCGCCGCTCGTCGTCGACTACTCGTCGTCGACTACTCCGCCTCGCTCGGGCTCGTCGTCGACTACTTCGTCTTCGCCGCGCGTCCGGGGTGCCTCGGCACGTCGCGCGGCTCGTCACGCGGCTCCTCGCGCCGCTCGTCGTCGACTACTCGTCGTCGACTACTTCGTCTTCGCCTCGCGTCGGGTGCCTCGGCACGTCGCGCGGCTCGTCACGCGGCTTGTCGCGCGCTCGTCGTCGACTACCCGCCTCGCCCGAGCTCGTCGTCGACTACTTCGTCTTCGCCGCGCGTCCGGGGTGCCTCGGCACGTCGCGCGGCTCGTCACGCGGCTTGTCGCGCCGCTCATCGTCGACTACTCGTCGTCGACTACTTCGCCTTCGTCGCGCGTCCGGGTGCTTCGGCACGTCGCGCGGCTCGTCACGCGGCTCCTCGCGCCGCTCATCGTCGACTACTCCGCCTCGCTCGGGCTCGTCGTCGACTACTTCGTCTTCGCGCGCGCGTCGGGTGCCTCGGCACGTCGCGCGGCTCGTCACGCGGCTTGTCGCGCCGCTCGTCGTCGACTACTCGTCGTCGACTACTCGCCTCGCCCGGCCCTCGTTGTCGACTACTTCGTCTTCGCCGCGCGTCGGGGTGCCTCGGCACGTCGCGCGGCTCGTCACGCGGCTTGTCGCGCCGCTCGTCGTCGACTACTTGTCGTCGACTATTTCGCCTTCGTCGCGCGTCGGGTGCTGCGGCACGTCGCGCGGCTCGCCACGCGGCTTGTCGCGCCTTCTCGTCGTCGACTACTTCGCCTCACGCGAGCTCATCGTCGACTACTCCGCCTACGCCGCGCGTCCGGGTGCCTCGGCACGTCGCGCAGCCCGTCACACGGCTCATCATCGACTACTCCGTGCGCCGCGACTTCGTCTTGCGGCCACACCGGATTTACTTCGGCCACACCGTACGTGGTGACTACTTGTCTCGCGGCAACACCGGCTCTACGCCGAGTACGCCGCACGCCGCCACGACGTCATCTTCGGTCGCATCGCGTTGACCATTCATCTCGACTAGTTTTCCCAAACTAGTCGAGAACGGCGATCACGCCCCCAACAACTAGTCGGAATCAACTCGACTAGTCGACTTCGACGAACAACCGTCGCGGCTCCATCGCCGATCGCCACGGCTTCATCCGCAAGTACGCCGGGCGACAACGGCTAAGTCATTTATCTAAATGATTGCTTGTTTTCTTGGCTTGTTCTCCTCATCATGTAGGCCCGTTGCCGACTACTCATTTGTGTATGCTTCTCGGCGGGTTTTCACGGGAGCCGCACTCGCCGACTACTCTTGGGGTATATCAATCAAGTCACCACGAGTCTACTTCATCAACTCGGGGGCTATCCCTAGGAGGCAGTTTCTAAAGTCCGCTACGCGCGGCACAAAGTCGACTTCGGTTTTTAAGTCGCATTCTAAAGTCCGCTCCGTGCGGCATCTTAAAGTCGACTCCGGTCGCATCTTCGCCGCTTCGGTGGCATACTACGTGTGTAAGCTTCGATGGAACCTAGGCCGTAAGCGGCCCTCGGGTCCCGGCGACGATGGAACCTAGCTACACGTGGTCTTCACGCTCCGTACCATGGGTCCAAGTGCCCTAAGTACTCGCGCTCCGTACCTTGGGTCTGAAATCCATGGCCCAGGTACGCAAGTCGACTCCGGTCGCACCTTCAAGTCCACTACGGTGGCACCCGTACCTTGGGTCTGAAATCCATGGCCTAGGTACACAAGCCGACTCCGGTCGCACCTTCAAGCCCGCTCCGGCGGCAATCGTACCTTGGGTCTGAAATCCATGGCTCAGGTACTCAAGCCCACTCCGGTGGCACAAGCCCGCTCCGGCGGCAACTGTACCTTGGGTCTGAAATCCATGGCTCGGGTACTTAAGCCCACTCCGGTGGCACAAGTCGACGCTAACGGTCGCATCCAAGCCCACTCCGTGGCACAAGCCCGCTCGGCGGCAAGCGTACCTTGGGTCCGAAATCCATGGCTCGGTACTTAAGCCCACTCGGTGGCGCAAGCCGACTCCGGTCGCAATCTTAAGCCCGCTCCGGCGGCAAAACTACTCGTTTTCTCTGATTTTTCATTCGCTTTGGCTTTCGGAAAGTGCTTTTCGTTTTTTGCATCTTAAGTCCACCCCGCGTGGCACAAAGTCGACTACTTTGCGGTCGCACCTAAAGTCCGCTTTACGCGGCAACTAAAGTCGACTTCTAAAGTCGCATATCAAAGTCCGCTCCGCGCGGCATTCTAAAGTCGACTTCTAAAGTCGCATCTCAAAGTCCGCTCCGCGCGGCACAAAGTCGACTTCGGTTTTCAAGTCGCATCTCAAAGTCCGCTCCGCGCGGCACAAAGTCGACTTCGGTTTTTAAGTCGCATTCTAAAGTCCGCTCTGCCGGCATCTAAAGTCGACTTCGGTCGCAACTAAAGTCCGCTCCGACGGCACGACTACTTCTCAAGCTCCACGGCTCGACGCCAAAATGCTACTTGGAATCTCTCCGGCTCGGGGGCTACTTGAAGATAACTTCGAGGCATGCTTCGCTCGCTCTCAAGCTCGGGGGCTCCTCACCAATCACTACTCGACGTGGCTCATACGGTTCTCTTATCTCGGGGGCTACACGCCGCAAGAGTACTCGGATGATGGCTTCGCGATCACCGAAGACCCTTGGATTGATTACCTAATCATTTCAAGGCTCGGGTCGCTATGCTACACCCATCATTCAAATTTTTTCAAGACTGATGAGCTGGACCACCTTCCAACCTCGCGGCAGTTCAAGTACTATTGAAGACTTCTCCAAGCGTACTCGAGGACGCTCAAGAACTACTCGAAGAGGCTTCAAGACTATTCGAACTACTACTCTCGACTCCAACGTGCTCGGGGGCTTGTCGGGCATACACCCCGGTACTCGTGCAAGGAAGGAAGAATAGTAGAAGACGGACTCCTAGTAGAATTCTCCCGTACTCCTACTAGGACTCGCTCCGTGTAATCCTACTAGGACTCTCGCCTTGTAACCGACTAGGAACCCGCCCCCGGACTATATAAAGGAGGGCCGGGTACCTAGCCGCACATCCCCAATCCCTCCGGGGGGACAACCAACACCAAGCGCGGGCGCCATACTTGATCCCCCAAAACGAGACGTAGGGCTCGCCACCTTGGCGACCCGAACCGTATAAATCTTGTGTCCCGTGTCCTTGCGCATACCTTCGAGTTCTCGGTCAACCGATCACGATCCTTACCGCACAATCTACTACCTCGGGTACCCCCTTGGTAGGTTTGCCGGTCTAAAACACCGACATATGTCGTCCACATAGGCCGAAGCATTGCGACCCAGCTGACTGCCGAGGATCAGCTTCATCATACGGTTGAAAGTGGGCCCAACATTAAGAAGACCCTCTGGCAATCTAACGAAACAGAAGACTCCGAAGGGAGTTGTGAACCCCGTTTTTGCCTCAACCTCCCTTTGCATCCACACCTGGTGATACCCGGAGAAGCAATCTGGCAAGCTTAGCATCTTGTAGCTGGATTCCTGGTCGATAATAATGTCGATTTTTGGAAGTGGGTAGGGGTCTTTCGGGCACGCTTTGTTGAGCTCTGTGAAGTCGATGCAAATGTGCATGTTTCCATTCTTCTTCAGTACCATTACGACATTGGCCACCCATACCGGGTACTGCACCTCCCTTATGATTCTTGCGTCATGCAGTTTCTGCACTGCGGCTTCCGCAGATTTGATCCTATCGTCTGACATTGGCCTTTGTTGTTGCAGCTTCGGCTTCACCTTCGGGTCGGTGTTTAGAGCATGCTCTATAATGGATCGGTGGACCCCTATCAAGTCTGACTTGGACCATGCATATACGTCTTGGTTGTGACGAAGGAACTCTAGGAGTCTGTCTTTCTCCTCCTTGCTGACTTCAGTGCCTGTCATGACGGTTCTGCTCGGCACGTCTGCACACAAGGGAACTGTCCTGGTGTCGTCGACTGCTTTCATGCGTTCAGTTTCAGCTTGTTTCAGCAATCCATGATGAGGACATCACTCCATTGGATGCGAACAACATTCCTGGTCCAATCACTAGGGCCCGTGTACGTCAATTGAATTTAGAGGTGAACTCGTTCCTAAAATCTTCCTTTTATACTTTTGAGAATAGATTGCTACCTAATGATTATATTGTGATTAGGAACAAAGGAGAGGACCAGAATATGCATGGGAAGGGGCTTGGAGGCGTGGAGGTCCAGCAAGAGGGTGCAAGGCATGGTGGAGACCCAAATCAAGTCGACTTCGAGTCCGTCTCGAAGTCCGGGAACAGTCTGTCATAAATCGGACGCACAAGCCACATACGATGTCGGATTTGGACATTCTATATATGGATGGAAAGATAATTTCATAAAGCTTCCAATGGCACTGGTCTCACCTTAAAATACGTCAGGAGTCAACGGGAATCATCGAATCATGATGTCGTCCAGAATCTGTCTTGGTGTTGCGTCACCGTATTTTGGCCTTTGGGCCATGTATCGCGTGTGAGCCCATTAGGGGCGCGTCCGGGGGGTCTTGCACGACCCTACCAACCATTAGGGTTTGGGTTTTGCTTTAGATCAATCTGTCTTTGAACAAGTCGCCGTCATTCGGTTTGTGAAACCCCAACTCGAGTGCTTAATCTTTCATCTGCGTGATTGTCACCATCTTTGAGAGTTGTGTTGTTTCGAGTTCTTGCTTGTGTTCTTCGTTTCACGGAGAAGGGATTAGCCTTCTCGGCGAGGTCAACCGAGTCATGACACGGTTGATAACCGGAGGAGTTGTGGTGCTAAGATTGCGGGGATTCGGGTATTTGGATGCGAAGCGGATCGGTGTTTCACGCTCCGCCCAAGACGAAGTTATCATCTTCGACGGAAGATCGGGCCACCTAGTTCCCATCACCTCATCCGTGCTTCGGCCTTCTGTTCGGCCTCTGGCAAGACTTCATTGCCTTCGACCTCGTCAATGACGCGCACTTGCCTGTTGTGCACCGAAGTGTTTCGTTCAGCTCGTCGAGCCTCTTCCTGGCTGTCATACACCGAAATAACCCCAGCCGCGGTTGGTATCTTCATTAGCAGGTAGCCTTGGTGAATGACTACTACGAACTTATTGATGGTGTTGCGCCCGAAGATGGCGTTGTATGGGTACACGAAGTCGACGACATCAAAGGTGATGACTTCGGTTCTCATAGTAGCATCTTGCCCGAAGGTCACGTTGACATCGATTTTGCCAAGTGCCTCAATTCTTTTGTTGCTGAAGCCGTTTAACGGGTGCTCTGCTTTCTGCAAGTCTTCTTTCTTGAAACCCATGTCGGAGAAGCACTACCAAATTAAGATATCCGCTGAGCTTCCATTATCGACCAAGACTCGACCAATGTCATTGTCGAAGTAATACTTCGTGTTCTTGCCAATGTTCGCCCTTATGACAAGGGGGTCATTGTGGGGGTAATGTTGCAACTGGATATCAACAGCTGTGAAGGTTATTGGTATGTGAGACCATGGCAGGTGGAAATATTTTCCTGAGCAGATGTGCGAGGCGCTTCGGTAGTACTCCTGCCTCTGACGCTTCGTCGTGTGCACCAGTTCATTGGAGCCCCCCGAAACTGCATTGATGATGTTGACCATGCCCATCAGCCCCGGGCCACTAGAAGCAGGTGCTTCTTGCTTCGGTGGTGGCGGTGGCTGGTGTGGTGGCTGGTTGTATGCCGCTTGAGGGTGATCGGGTGGGTTCGGCCACGAAGGTACAAAGACCGAGGGTGACTGCGTATGCATGGGTGGAGGTGGTGGAAGCTGCGGTGCCGAAGGGGTGAACATCTGTGGTGGTTGGAACGCCTGCATCGGCACCAAAGGTTGGAAAGATTGGGGCCAGTGGTATGGCGGTGGTAAAGCTCTGAACTGCCCTAAGTTCTGGTACTTCATGACGTGATTTACAGCCAACCCTGCCACCTTTGCCTTCTCCTCGGCCTCCCATTCTATTTTCTTCTTGATCGCCGAAGGGCACTGGTGAGTGTGGTGGTATGCATTGATCCCATGAAGCCAACAGAAATACCTGTCACTGCCCCATTGAGGTGGCGGGGGTGGCTGCGGGGGCTTCGGTCCCCTACTGCTCCTATGCCCCTTCTTTGTGTCCTCCGTTGGCTTTGCTCTGGTTTTGGTCGGAGGGTGTAGACACGTTGTTGACTTGTCGGTATGACTGCTTCAGCGGATGGTTCTACCATCCTTTCGGTGCATCCCACTGACCCTGTTGCTTTTGCTTCTTGGCTGCATTGGCTCGGTCCAGCCTTCGGCGACGGCCTTTGTCAGATTTACAGTATTCTTGCATCACTTCGAATAGCTCTTGGAGGGACTTTGGTTTGATTCTGTCGAGCACATCTTGGCAGTTGCCTACCCTCAGACCCCCTACGATGGCATCAATGGTGCTGCTTTCGGACACTCCAAGCGCCCGCGCCGTTAGCTTGACTACTTTATGCATATACTCCTGCAGCGACTCCTAGTCCCCATGGATACACATGTTGACGGGGTCGTTAGAATCCAGCTCTTCGACCCGCATGCCCTTGAAGCCGGACAACAGCTTGTTGCGGAGTTGAAACCATGAGGTTATGTGACCCTTCAGTATGTTGGCATACCAATACTGGACTTCGCCTTTCAGGGCCATCACGAGGGCTTTTGCCTTCGTTGTGGCGTCGCCACCATTGGATTCTACTGCAACTTCGAACTTCATGAGGAACTCTTTGGGGTCGTAGTCCCCGTCGTATGGAGGCAGGGTGTTGGCGTTGATGCGACGGAGCCATGGTGCGCTCTCGAGCTCGACCGAGAGCGGGGACACTGGGACAATGTTGCAGAACGGGGCGTCGTTCGGCGCGAAGTGTTCCGGCCTTTGTCCGTGTTCTTACCGGTGTCCGATGCTCTGACCTTCGGATGCATCTTTCTGCTGCCTCCATTGGTCCAGCTGAGCTTGCATGACCTGCAGAGTGTGCCAGACGTGCTGCTGGGACGCCTGCGCGGCGGCTGCTGGTGCTGGGGTGGCTGGCGGAGGAGCTGTGTGTTGTTGTGGTAACGCGCTGGCGATTTGCCCCTGCAGTAGGGCGAAGTAGCGCTCAGCTTGCCTGATGTTGAAGTCGACGTCGCCGGCTGTTGCACGCGTCGGTGCCGCACCCTGCTGCTGGGGCGGCTGTGCTTGGGACGAAGACGGTCGAGCTTCCTGCTCTTGTTGGGCTGCGACGGCCTTGCCGGTGATGAGGGCCCGTATCCTTCGTTGTGCTTCTATGTCCTGTGCCGAAGCTCCGAGCCCCTCAAGGCTAACCTCGAACGCCCCCGAAGCGGTGTGCTCGAGCTCCAGGGCGCTCGCGTCGGCGCCGGTTCCCGCCGAAGGCTGAGCGGCCGAGGCCGAAGGGTTGGTGGCTTCCGGCGCTGGAGGTGGGGTCGTTGCCTGAACCGTGGTGGCTTCGGCCCCTGCTGATCGCGTCGTTACCATGCGGTCTTGGATTCTTCCATGAGGTGGACGCCAAACTGTTGGTGGAAATCAGGCCCGAAGGTGGACTCCGACACGACAGCCCCCTGATGAGCAGCGCCCTCCTCCGAAGGGGACACGACCGAAGGCCCCTTCGGAGATGAACGGAACGCTACTCCAAAAGCTTCTCCCTCGCTAGGCTAGAATACTTCTACTTCTACTACTAGCATAGTTACTGCCTCTACTTGATTACACTAAGAGAAAACAGAATTCACAAACCGAAAGCACAGGAAACAAACTGGAGCCTTCGGAGCTCTCTTCTCATTAATGCGTATCTGTTCAGTTACAAGGGAACCTCTACTTATAGGAGGCCCTGGGGATGCTCAATCACCCCAATTACACCTTTTCCATTCTTAACATACGGCTTTACACGCTTTTCAAAGGTATAACAGTAACTCCTTGCTTTGCAGCCAGCGTGTCTTCGCACGGTCGAGCCTCCTTTACACACGGCGCCTTTTATCTCTCCTTCGTACGACACCCTTTACACGTCCGACGCGCTTACGTGTGGCGTGCTCCTCTGACGAGGCCGGGGCCACCACACGTGCCGAACCTTCGGCGCCGAAGCGACCCACGATGTCGTTGCAGCCATGGGAGGTCTCCGAGGCCTCCCGTTTGACCCCTTCCCGTTCAGCACCGGAGCCCTCTCAACGAGCGAGATTCCTGGTCGATCCGCACCTTCGGCGCCGAGGCCCCGTAATGCCGAACCAACTACGGGCAAATCAGCACCTGCAAACAGTACTCATGCGCTTCAAGTAAAGTTAGCGTTCCCGTCAAATTATCATTGCACATACCGAAGCCCCTTCGTATAGATGTTTCGAAGTTGATGATCCCGGCCGGCCGTGAAGGAACGCTTCCAAAGGCCATGTTCCCTAGCAGCATGCCCGTCCCTGCGCACGTGCAGGACGTGCGACTGCACAGGCCCCCCAGCTACGAGGGGCCTCCAAATTGAGCTTAATTTTCAATATATATTTTCACTAATTGTTGCAGACTTGCAGCTAGCTAAACAACTTTCGGCCAAGAAGCAGTTAGGGCGTGTTTGATTGCTTGGATCCGCATGGCACGGCCGGCGAGCTAGGCCTAGGCCGACCACGACCGGTTCTCCTCGGCTTTTGCTCTTGTTTGATTCATTTGCTTCCGGTGAGCCAAGTTAGGTTTGGATTGTGTTTGATTTGTTACACAAATGGATAGGATAATCTTCCATCTCAAATGAGGTGAAGTTACCCTCTTGTTTCTCCGTCCGTCATTCTATCGAACACTTGCAAGGCGGCGGCCAAGGTCACCTCCGAGGTTGCCTCCGACGCCGGCCACCGAGCCGGTGCGGCACATGTCCGGCGGCATGGCATCGGCGTCGAGCTCGCGCCGCCCGCGCCGAAGGGGGTTTGATGACGAGCAACCGCGGCGGGGAGGTGCCGCCGGCGACGGTGGCGGCGGCGAGCTCACGCCGGCTGCGCTAACGAGAGCTCGACGACGAGTAGCCGCGACGGGGAGATGCCGCTGGCCGCTGTTTTTCGAGCACGAGGTCTACCTCCCTCGGCGGCGACGGCGACGGCGACGAGCTTGTCCCCGGCGACGAGCGGTCACGGCATGAGGTGCTTTGCGGCACGTCCGAGTCCGCTTGTGCCTCGGCCGAAGCTCCGATGGCGAGTCCCGACGCGGTGGAAGAGGCGTGGCGGGCGGGTGGCGGTGGGTGAGACGGTGAGGCCGTGAGAGGGAGGTAGCAAGTATGCTTGCTTTTGACTCGCGCGAGCGAGAGAACGAGTCGGCTCCCGGAAAAACGAAGGACCGGAGCGTGGGACGGGAGACAAGAGAGAGAAGGCTTTTTGCACGTTGGGAGCCGACTAGGAAATAGTGTCGACAAATCAAACATGCGTCGGTGGCGGCTGGGGGCTTGTGACAACCCGCCCGGGAAAATACCGTACTATCGCCTAAGACCGATCCACTTTGGCCATTAAGCAATAGTAAAGTATCATCCTATCGTTAGTTGCCGGGTTAACGCCCGGTAAATCACTTGGAATTCAACAGAGGATCGACACGTGCATTAAAACTCACGCGAAGGCGAGTCCAGAGTACAACAGGAATTAACATAATTTATTATAAACCATTGTTCATGACATGGAGTAAAGATTCAGAGTTCGAAAATACAGGTGGAAATAATTTAAACTAGCGCAACGGTGAACATCACAGGAGGCCATCCGTGATGTCCTTACTTGTCGTCACCCATCCGGTCAATCACACCCGCAACAACAATTTTAAAGCAAGGCCGAGTATACTAGTACTCAAGAAGACTTAACCGTCGGGTGATAACTACATCACCAAACTCTAGACATGAAAGGCTTTTGACCGGTGGGGTTTCTTTTGTCGAACGACTACTAAGAGTAGATCCTTATTTTCAATCTTTTAGCACAAGTTCTAGTTGATTACCATTTCTAAATGTGCCATCTAATTCAATCAAGAATTGGGCAAGCAATTAATTCATACAACAATCTTCCTCGAGTTCCATCATTATGGGATATCATGGCCGATTGATTAAGCAATCTCGGATAACGGTGAGAGGCCGACAATCGATTGATTTAAACCTTGCAAGGTAAACCCAAACACACGGTAGGCTGCCCCCGCAAGGACAACTTTCCCAGGCCGTTCCCGTCGATCTTCGGCTCGGGAGCGGAACCTACATTCCTTGGTACAAGGTTTACTGGATCGCTCCCACACGAACGTCCAGACTCACTCGGGTACCACACTGTTGCAAGCAGGGGGACACAAGTGCCCCAGGTTTAGTAGGGAAAGGTTCCCTTACCGCGTCAATCGGGTACTAGGCTTACCGGTCCCATTCCCGGCATATGTTTAGTACGTTCAAAAGCTTAGCCCACGAAAGCCACTGGACCGGAGCCCAAATCCCATGCTCTTACCACATGAGCAATCCATTTATAAAGATCTTATGATTCCAACATAAGAACCTAATCTCGCGAGTGATGAACATCACTCGACTTTTATCGGTCCTATAGCATAGCGGCTATCGACCTAGCATACTAGTGATAGAGCATAGGTACCTAGGGATCATGCATCTAGGGTTTCAATTCAACTCCTGAAACGTAAATGCACAATCGTAGCAAACATAATTGCATAATTTTAAAAGACGGGGTTAATGATCCGGGGCTTGCCTTCGCTGGCAAGGTTGGCCTTGGGCCCTTCCGGACATTGGTCCGGGTCTTGCTCTACAACGACGTGGTGCACGCCTCCGTCGGCTCCTCCGGGCGTGTTTGATACGCGCGGCTCCGGGAAGGCTCGGCCGGCGAACCGAGGTGCGGCGGCCGGCCCGAGCTCGGTCGGAAAGGTCGGAGGGTTTGTTTGATGTTTTTGCTCCAACCGAGCCCGGGCCGAAGCCTTTTTCTTGTTTGATTCGCAAGGTGTGGAGCCTGGCCAAAGGGCAACTAACTGCAACTACCAATGTGTGATTGTGTTTGATTCGGGCCGAGCTCAGTTCGTGCAACCTTGCATTTCATAGGAAGAGGAGAAGGTAGCAGTTGGTGGTTACATTACTAATTACAAAACAACATTACAAGGGGCCAAATAATTACAGAGAGGTGACATAAATGAACATAAGCAACCCTAAAATAATAATAAACTCGATAATTGCTATGAAGAGCAGGCACAATTTACCACTACTAGGCAAATGCGGACCGATTTTAGGAACATCTCCTTCAACAGAAACAACAGGTTCACCGGTGAACTCTAGATAAGAAGCAATTGCCTCTTCTTTGCAGTTGAAGCTCTTGTAGCAGCAGTTGTGGAAGGCAGTAACCTGTTGATGACATGCTACCCAATTTTGATAAACCCCAGGCTTCCGACCTCTCGTACACTACATACCACGTCATTGCTCCTTCAAAACCAAAGCAACAAAGAGTTTAGAAGCATAATGGAGATAAAAATATTGCCTCAGATATAGGAGATCAATGGGTACATGTGAACCATGGAAACGTCAAATTCACATGGTCCATAGTTGAATACTTGGACCATGGATGAATTTGACGTTTTGATGGAATGCATGAAAAAATAATCATAGATCATATCATCATAGGCTAAAAGATAGGAAAATGTGGCCTCGGGTAAATAAATCGGTAGCAAATGTTTCATGGCGGCCATGGAACCATGTGAGAGGTCCGGCCCAGTTTGAGAAACATGGGCATGGACGTCTCACATGGTTTGATGGATGTCATGATAGATAAATGGTGAACGGGATCATCATCGGCCGACGAAAGGCAACGGGAACATGCAAAAGTGGCCTCGGACTACTTGAACTTGGAGCAAAAGTGAAACGAAGTTTCATGGCAGTCATTGAACCGGGGACACATCCATCCCAAGTTTGGAAACATGGGCATGGATGTCTCTCACGGTTTGATGAGAGACATGAGTAATATATAAGCTCCGGTCATCATAGGCCAAAAAAAATGAAAGAACGAGAAAATATTTGCCTCGAGATTATATGTTTTTCAATCATATGACATGGACTTGGAGCATAATGGCTACCGGTGGACAGTAGGAAACATAAGTATAAGCGGAAGAGTACGACACGGTTCGGATGGGAGACAAGAGTAGGGATAACAAGCCCAAAAGGTGAACGAGATAACAAGCACGAACCTTGTCAACCATGTGACCATGGGACACATCGATCTCAAGTTTGGAAACATGGGAATCGATGTGTCACATGGTCGTATGGGAGACAAGAGTAGGGATAATCGGTAGACTACAAGAAATAACAAGATCAAGTTCCTCACAAGGCCATGTCATCATTTATGGGGTACATGGAATCATCATAGGCAAATTTTATAACCCGACCAAAAAGGTCAACGAGATAACAAGCACAGATATAACTGAATCAGGAAAACATGAACACAAATGAAACAGACAGTAGCAAAAATGACAGAAACAGAAAATGGCAGACAACAGCAACAAGGACAGAAGCATCAACACATTCAGTACCAGAGGAAGCCAACAGAGGCTCCAATTACATAGTTTTGCTCACATTGAGTGAGCCAAATGTAGTTTTCACTCACATAAAGTGAGCCAAAATGTAGTTTCTTTAGTTAGCCACAATCCCACTAACTAAACCAAAAGGTCAGCCCTCCACCATGCAAAGGTTATACCCAAAATATACATCACCATCTAGACGAGTCTTTGGTCAGCCACTAACCATGCACAGATTCTAGCCAAAATATACATCAGAAAAGAGAGAGGCTAGCACGAGAACTACATGCGGTAGTTCTTGGCAAGATAGGTCCTCAACCATATGGCCCCGTGTGGGCTTGACATCCGCACAAAACCGAGTGGCAGTGGCCTTGTGCTCAAGTAGGAAGGTGTAGGCAACAATCAAGGCATCAGTCTTGAACTCGGTCATTTCCATGACAAGAAGATAGAGGTCCGGGTCAACATGTGCGGCACTGTCTTGATCATAGCATTGGCAACATTGTTGATAGCATCATTCATGTTAATCATCATTAGGATCTCTTCTTCGGTGAAAGTGCCCCTCTTCCTCTTACCACACACACTTTCGGACACCGGAACAGTGGTCTTGCCACACTCAAAGGTAGTTTTATCCCTATCGGCCTCCCGCCGCTAAGCCCCACACTATCTTCCTCCGGCTTTACGGTCGGACTATCCGCCTTGTTGACACCCAAAGGTTCATTAGAACCTAAGGCAAACCTACCAGTTGCCAAGGTACTACCAAAGAGAGTCTCCAACTCAAAGTAGAACCTAATTGGAGTGTTAAGGTACTCAGCATCCTTAGGGTGGTCCTGAAGAGAGGGCACACAGTTTAGAAGAGAGAAGCACACAGTTAAGAAGAGGGGCACAGAAAGAGATTCTTCAGACATGGTTAGGTACCTTGCAATGACCTAGGTAGTGGTCTTGTTCTAGCATTATGGCACAAGTATCTTCATCAAATGATGCCCCACTAAGTTCCTTGAGCCTAGCTATCTTAGACCACTTCTGCTTCCACTTCCTCAAGTGATTGTACACCTGAGTTGCACTAATAGGCACCCCACTGTACTCGTAACTAACCTAGCTACTGCATTAACATCTTTATCCTTGTAGGTCTTGTCAGTCTTAGACCCATTACTAACAATCTGGGCCATCCTCCTGAGGACAAACCCTGAAGTGTTGTTATTCCACCTCATAGGGCACCGCCCGCCCCGCAGCAGGGGCGGCCTCGGCATCTACCGGGTCTACAACGGCAGGGACGACCATGTTGACGGCAGCCTACAAACCCCTCTTGGGCATCAATGTCAATTGCGGACATCCTATCATTATAAAAATTAGGGAATGAACAATAATTGCGGCTCAATAAATCAATCAATTACCGAATAAGAAATGTTTGGTCTCGGACATAGCATGCGGAAATACATAAATGTTACACTACATTAGTTCCATGTCCAGGGTCTACCAAATTATTTTACACATCCATAAAATGCAAAGTAATCAAGTCCTAGAAGAACCCCTAGCAGCCCACATAGCATTGCAAATCTCCTCCCTAACGTACACCATTGCGAGTTCCTCTAGAGGCGGTTCACCAGGATCATCATCTGGCTCAGCACACTGGAATCCTTCCTCAACTGGAACAACAGAGTCCAACCCAAAACCAATTATCCAGGTTGTGTAATATGCAAGCGAGGCTTGCACAAGTTTAACTTGTGTCTGGTAAGTGTGGAAAGATTTGTTGTCTATAATTCTGAACCTCCCTTTAAGTGCACCAAAGGCCCTCTCCACTTGTCACCCTTAGTGAAGAGTGTCTAAGGTTGAATAGCTCTCTTGCATTGGTGGGTTGGTTTGTGCTTGAAAACTCACTCAAGTGATACCTAACCCCCCTAAATGGAGGTAAGAAGCCGATTTCGCATGAATATCCAAGCATCTACCAGGTAGTAATGACCTACAATTAGTGGAGAATTAGTGTGGAAGTGTGGAATGTGTGAAAGTGACCATAAGTGCATGTACTAGCTAATGCGATTTACCTGGGACCGTGAACCCATCATTTACGGCAATGGCATCGCCCAAAATTAGTGCATCATGGGTCGACCCTTCCCGGCCCGGCTAGAACATAAGTGAACTTTAGATCAAAGTTCACGACAGCCATAACATTCCGTGTGGGGTTGGACTTCCTACCCCCGAAAGCTTGTTGCATGCGTCTAGGCACCCTTGCCAACACATGTGTGCCATCAATGGCACCAATGCATTTCTACAGAGATTAACATGAACGGATGAACATGTGTGTCAAACTTAAGGACGGATGTGCATGTGTTTGAATCACATAGATATGACTTTACCTTTAGATAAGGGAACCATCCGTGGCCGCCTACAATCTTAGGGTGTGTGACGGTGCTTGGAGGCTTGATCATGTCGACCCTTAATTCACCAATGGCAAACAACACTTGGTGGAAGATTCTGCTCACGGTCTCAATGGACCTCCTAAAGAATTGATGAACTACCCTAAACCTCACATTGTGTCCAACCACAAAAACAAACATTGCCACCGCTCCTCCACGAGACAACCTAATGTCTCGGGAACAAGTTTTCTCGCTCCTAAGAAGGTTGCACAAAGTAAAAAAGGGGACTCTTTTCATGCGTAACATGGCAATGCATTCTATATCATTGTAGTTGTACAACATCTCGAGTGTCCTTTGTCTATGCCTCTCGGCTTCAGTCCTAGGGCCATAAGGAATTGGCTCATGTCTTCTAACACGTCTAAGCCTATTAAGCACAAAGGAAACCATCACAACAACCATGGCGGTCGCTTGCCTAGCCATCGGATCATGTTCGCATTTTCGGCCATCTACAATGCATTACAAATGTATAAGCAAATTAAGTAGACCCTGGCTGGCCTCTGAATGTAAGTGCAAGCATTCAAACATCATCAAAAGGCACGGCCGCAACGCAAATATTGCCTCCCAGGTGCGCATTGGCTAGTCATCATCGACCATTCATATCGCAAAGGCAAAAACGAGAACAAGATAACTCGAAATGAACAACGTAACAGAGCAATAACAACGATACGGGGAACAAATACGTCCAAGATTTATCATCACAAAAGGAAGGAACTACAAACAACACATAGATCCGAGCAAAACATTGAACGGTGTAACGAAAGGGGGAGATGTGGATTTACCTCGGTAAGGCCGGAAGGGGAACGAAGGAGATGGGAAGGAGGTAGCGGATCCGGGACCGGGGAAGCACAACAGCCCACAGATCTACGACCAGCAACACCACCTAGCCGGAGAGGAAGAGGAAGAAGACCGCCTCGCCGGAGAGGAAGAGGAAGAAGACCGCCTCGCCGGAGAGGAAGAGGAAGAAGACCGCCTCGCCGGAGTCCGTCGGAGAGCCGCGCCGCCTGGACGCAGATCCACGCGGGGGGAGACGGACGGGAAGCCGGGGAACACCACGGCCGCGCCGGCAGCGGAGCTTACCTCGACGACGGAGCTTCTACGGGAGTGGACTGTGGAGAGGAGGAGAAGAAACCGAGGGAGGGAGGAGGGGTGGTATATGTAGGCCATGGATTTCGCCCGGCAAGAAGCGCGCGCGGAAGTTTCACCTTCCCGCGCGAGCCCGCCTCAGCTCCCGCCGTCGCCCAAGATTCGCCCGCGCGCGCGCGCGTCGAGCCGGGCCGAGGAGGAACGAGGGGAGGGGGGCGTGCGGCGCGAGCCGGGGAGAGAGAGGGGAAAATGGCCGCGCGGCCACGGCTCCCGGCTAGGGTTTGCATATCAAACGGGCGCAAATGGCCCTACGGGCCCGGCCGGCCTTTTTGGCCCGTATCAAACGGACCCTCTGTCTCCTCCGTCCGCACACGCGTACGGCTACCGTTCGGGAGATCTACACGAGGATGCAAATACAAGATTTAATTGACGATTTTTTAATTTAATTGATTACAAACAACATATGACAACCAGGGGTGTATTTGTTGGACACATTCACCTAGATAAGAATACATTTAGCATACTCTTCCAAAAAGGAACAATATGAAATTCTTTATTAAATATTCCTTATTAAATAGTGATTGTGTACATATATATGTAAATAATTAAATTTAAATTCACAAACAGTAGTGGGTGAGTATATTTAACCTTTTTAACATGATTTGCAACCATCCTCAAGTTAACATGGGTGGTTTGGTGATTTCTCTTTTAGGAAGGTGATTGGTTGTACATGGGTTATTCTTTTATTACACAATTGAATAAAGGTTTCTTTGTACTTGTCATTTCATGTGAAAGCTTTAATTCCTTTTATCTTCACAAGCAAAGGTGTAATTAATATTTTTAGTTATGAATTAATGTCTTATCAGCAATGGTAATTAATTACCCTTTAATTAAATTAGGAAATACTTTCAAAAGGAAAAAGAATTAAATAAGGGCTTTTCTTTATTTAATTTCTCTTTATTATTAAAAGGCTTTTAGGCTTTTTATCAAGCAATTAAATTACCAAAAATTAAAGGAGTGTTTCTTAAGCCTACTAGCACCTATCCTGGTCCATTGGACCCACATGTGAGTGTTGGATGCTAGGAAATTAAATATTATTGAAAATAACAAAGGCTAGCTAGTGATTCAACTTAAATGCATACAAAAATAAATAAGCATCAATTTGATACAAACTTTCTTATGCATGTCCTCCGGTCCTAAACAAGCCTAGAGAACCAGCATGTTCACATTAAAACTCTACCTGATCTTAGCTTATTAATTTACAAAGGAAAACATGCATACTTAGAGGATAAATATTTCCGGAAAGCCAAAAATCATGATTAATTGACAAGATGTGCATTTTGGTACTACAAGACAGTGTGCATAAGTTGAGCTCAAAAACATAAATATATTTAGCAAGAAAAATCATTTAGGCGGATCTTCCGGAAATAGAAAAACATTTTTATAAAAAGATTTACATCATAACTTTGTGCAATGTTTGGCATAGGAGCTAGTCATGACCTAACACACAACATATCCAAAAATTAGCTATAGAGGATTTATATATTTTGAGATACTACGGATCTAGGGTTTTCACATTTGTATTTTTCATGAGAAAAACTAACGAGAATTAGCTCGAGCCGGAATAACAAAAGTTGTAGGATAATTCACCACGAACCCAACAAAATTAGTTTTACATTTTTCTGATTTTTCTGTGGTTTTCTATGCAATTTACAAGAATCAGCCACTCACTTTTACTATTGGAGTTGCGCTTTTGCGGCAGGGACCCCGGGAAGATTTTTACTTTTGCAATGTCGTCCCACGGGGCGCGGGCGGCGGTCTTTGTTCGCCGGAATTTGGCGAGCTCGCCGGCGCTCGCGGCCGGGGAAGGATGGGGGAAGGGCGAGGGGGTGGCTAAGGGTTCGGTTTGCGGGGTTAATTGGCCCTTGGAGGCGGCCGGCGCGCGCGCGCCGGCGGCCGGCGGCGGCGGCCGGGCGGGCGGCCCGCTGCGGCATGGGTGGTGCTCGCCGGAGCGGGCAAAGGCGTGGCGGGGGAAGGAGGGGGGGGTGTGCACGCGCGTGAGCGAGAAGGCCGGCTTTTATACACAGGCGCTCGCGCCGGACAGCAGCGGACGGACCGCCGGGTCATGCGAGGAGCGTACGGCGGCGCGGTGTCCCGAGCGGCCTTGGCAAGCGTGCGGTTATGGGAAAGGGCCATGGCCTAGGGGAAGGCGCGCCTCGGGCCGGGCGCTCGCCCTCGGGGGCGCGGGCGGCGGCCGGACGTCGCGGCGGCACGGCGCGCGCGCGCGCGCGCGCGCGCGACGCGGCCGGGCGCGGCCGGCGCGGCGCGGCGCGGCGCGCGGCCGGCGCGGCGCGGCCGCGCGCGGGAGCGCACGAGGCAGTGCGAGACGTCGGTGTGACTGTGTTCGACTGCGTGTTTCCCAAAATTTTTGAATAGAAGTGCACAATGTGGTCAACAGGAAAGTTGTAGATCTAACTACCCTCTACAACTTTCGTAAAGGCCGTCTAGTGTTTTTCTCAAAGGATTTTGCAGGAATGTCGTGCCAACTTTGAATGTCGGCCTGTTCTGGAAAACAGGAGGTACTGGCGGTTGACCAAGTTTTTCACCCTTTTCTGCTCAAAATTTGAAATGCCAATCTACATGAAAGTTGTGTCCCTCAACAAGATGGACAACTTTCATAAAGGTAGATTTTGAAGTGTTTAGGTGAATTTTGGAGAACGCGGCAAAAGTTCCGGACGACATTCGCTGACGTCAACGGTTAAGCGGGGTTTGACCGTGTCTTTGACCACGGGTTGACCACGGGTGTGTGTAGGCTTGGTCAAGGGGTTCAATAGGGTTCAATGGCGAGGTTTTCGGGGTGATGACCCAGGTTGACCTAGGTTTGACCATTGTCAGCGGGTTTGACTCGGCCGACTCGGTCACTAGCACTAATGACGTTAATTAGAAACCTGGGGCGTCACGGCCTACCCCCTTAAAAGGAATCTCGACCCGAGATTCGAAAATTAAAGACAAAGGTAGGGGTACGGTTCTTACCGTTCCATGATTGAAGAAAACTCGGATACTTGGTGTTGAGGAAGTGCTCGGTCTCCCACGTAGCTTCTTCTTCGGTATGGTGACTCCACCGTATCTTGTACATCTTCACGGTATGCCTCCTAGTTTGTCTTTCTTTTTGATCTAGCACTCTCGGCGGATGCTCGACCACCGAAAAGTCCGGCTCAATCCAAGCATTTGCTTCCGTGATCACTTCGTCTCGGGCACTTTCACACCTTTCTTCAATTGTGTCACATGAAACACATTGTGCACAGGACCGAGAATCGATCCGGAAGTCGGATACGATAAGCGACCGGTCCACATATCTCAATGATCTCGTATGGGCCGATATAGTGTGGGGCTAATTTCCCTTTGACGCCAAATCTCTCGCACACCTTTGGTCGGGGAAACCTTGAGGTATACGTAATCACCCACCGCATAGTGTCGGGTCTTCGTCCCTTTGTCATGGTAACTCTTTTGTCTCATTTGAGCTAACTTCAAGTTTTCTCGATCACTTCCACCTTCTCTTCTCGCATCTTTAACTAAATCCGACCAAAGAGCATTCGCTCCCCCGCTTCTGACCAATTCAAAGGAGTTCGGCATCTTCGTCCATAAAGAGCTTCAAATTGTGCCATCTTCAAACTAGCCTGATAACTATTGTTATAAGAGAATTCCACCAAAGATAGACACTTGTCCCAACTCTTATCAAAATGCATGATGCTTGCTCTCAGCATGTCTTCCACAATTTGATTGACTCGCTCGGTCTGACCATCGGTCTGAGGATGATAACTTGAACTACGAATCAATTTGGTTCCCAAAGATTCATGCAATTGTTCCCAGAAACGAGCCACAAATTGAGTACCTCGATCAGAAACAATGGTCTTGGGAATCCCGTGCAGGCGCACAATTTGATCGATATAGAGTTCTGCATAATCTTGGACGGAGTAAGTGGTGTGTACCTTGCGATGAAATGAGCGATCTTGGTCAATCGGTCCACTATAACCCGGATGGAATCCTTCTTTACGGTAGTCGGTGGGTAAACCCACAATGAAATCCATACTTGTGTCATCCCACTTCCACAAAGGTATAGTCAACGGTTGAAGTACACCGGCCGATTTCAAATGGCCGGCTTTGACTCGATGACAAGTATCACACTCGCCACATATTTGGCTATGTCTACCTTCATGTTTGACCACCAAAAGCTTTTCTTCAAATCTTGATACATTTTGGTGCTTCCGGGTGAATAGAGAATTTAGAAAGATGAGCTTCGTCGAAAATTTCCTTTCGGAGTTCCGGATCAACGGGAACTACGAGACGTTGCTCCAACCACACCACATCTTTTGCATCCTTACGAAACAACTATATTTAGGGTCTTCTTCTGCTAATCTCTGTTATATTAGCTGGACACCTTCATCATTGAGTTGAGCCAATACGATTCTGTCATATAGATTGGACTCAGCAGAGATAGCATTCAGATTTCGTTGCTCTACAATTTCCAATCGGAGCTTCCGCAAGTCTTCACACAAAGTCTCACTATACGACTCCACGGTTATGCAGTTGCAGTGAACCTTTCGGCTAAGCGCATCTGCAACAACATTGGCTTTTCCGGGATGATAGTGTACTTCTAGATCATAGTATTTAATCAATTCCAACCATCTTCTCTCGTCTCATATTCAATTCGATTGGGTGAAGATATACTTAAGACTCTTGTGATCGGTGAAGATATTACAACGGTTTCCCATAAGATAATGCCTCCAAATCTTGAGAGCATGAACAACCGCCGCTAACTCAAGATCATGGGTCGGGTAATTCACTTCATGGGGTCGAAACGATCGTGAGGCATAGGCAATGACTCGATTTTCTTGCATAAGAACACAACCAAGACCGGTTCGAAGTATCACAAAATACTTCAAACCGTTTAGAATTATCCGCCGCACTAGCACCGGGGCCGTAGTGAGATGTTGCCTTAATGTGTGGAAAGCTTTTTCACAATCTTCGCTCCACACAAACTTGACTCCCTTCTTTAGTGGCTCGGTCATAGGTTTAGCGATCCCGGAAAAATCCGGAATGAAACGACGATAATAGCCTCGCTAAACCCGTAAAAACTTCGGATTTGATGTATGGTCTTGGGTGGTTTCCAATCCATAACCTCTTGTACTTTGCTAGGGTCCACAGATATGCCTTCCTTGGAAATAGTGTGCCCCAAAAATTTCACACTATCTAACCAAAATTCACATTTGGAGAACTTGGCATAAAGCTCGTGATCTCGCAAACGTTGCAAAACAATTCAGAGATGTTTTGCATGTTCTTCTTCATTCTTGGAATATATTAAGATGTCATCAATGAATACCACTACAAACTTGTCTAGTTCGGTCATGAACACAGAATTCATGAGATACATGAAATAAGCAGGTGCATTGGTAAGACCAAAGGACATTACCAAATACTCATAAAGGTCGTATCGGGTGGAGAAAGCTGTCTTGGGAATATCACATGGCCGATCTTTATTTGATGATACCACGATCGAAGATCAATCTTGGAGAAAACTCGGCTCTAGCCAAGCGATCGAACGAGAACATCGATGCGGGGTAAAGGATACTTATTCTTGATTGTTACCGCATTGAGAGGTCGGTAATCCACACACAACCTCAAGCTACCATCTTTCTTCTTCACAAATAAAGCCGGAAAACCCCAAGGTGAAGAACTTGGGCGAATATAACCCTTATCTAGCAACTCTTGAAGTTGGGTCTTCAATCTCGCTAATTCCTTGGGTGGCATACGGTAAGGTCTCTTGAAGATGGGGGGTGTGCCCGTTGAAGTTCGATGACAAACTCAACATCTCCGTCGGGTGGCATACCCGACAATTCATCGGGAAAAACATCCGCAAACTCTCGAACCACCGGAATTTCTTCCACCGAGAAGTGATTGCCACATAAGAACGAGGATTCACATAATCTTTGAAAGGTAGGTAGAGAGTCGTGGCTCCTACAATTGGTGAATTGATCTCTACCACTCTCTCTGAAATATCCAGTACTACCTTATGTCGGTTCATCCAGTCCATTCCTAGAATGACATCCATACCTTCTAATCCCAAAATGATAAGGTTCACGTCAATTGTTTTGCTTCCTAATTCCAAGAGTACTCCCCTGGTCACCAACTCGGAAGAGATGTCCCCTCCCGCTGTTTTGATTGTAAAAATGTCCTTGGTGTTGCAGGAGTTCAGTCCTACTTTGCTCAGCGTCTTCCCATTCATGAAACTATGGGTAGCGCCAGAATCAAACAACACACGGATGGGTTTGCCTCGAATAGCGAACGTTCCCATCATTACCGGTGCTTCTTCCGGAATATCACCCACGAAGTGAAGCCGAGTCCGCCCTTCCGGCTTGAGCAATCTTCTTCTTGCCCTTCTTGACGGGTTTGGAAACTTGTCTCTGATTAGGCTGAGTTAGTCGGTGCCGCCTGT
This sequence comes from Cenchrus americanus, assembly GCA_947561735.1. Taxonomy (NCBI): domain Eukaryota; kingdom Viridiplantae; phylum Streptophyta; class Magnoliopsida; order Poales; family Poaceae; genus Cenchrus; species Cenchrus americanus. The sequence continues at coordinate 83,931,839 of OX387239.1, read as the reverse complement.
TGGTCTGGCACGGTTGCAGGCATGACCTAGCGAAGTGTCCTGGTTCACCACACTTGAAACAACAACGCTCATTGTTGCCATTAGGACTAGGTACAATAGGCTTGGGAGTCGATTTGTTGAGTGTTGGGAAGGTGAAGATTTTCTTGAGTCCGATCCCGGGACAACTTAGCCACTAACCCTTCCGACCGTGAAGCCTCGCCGGAAGTCCGGGAAAGTCTTCCGCATAATGCATATCTTGCAATGTTGTGCATTATTGGGCATGGAGTCGACCTTTCTTTTCTTCTCGGCTTGGGCTCTCTTCATGGCATCTTCCCGGGAGATAGCCTTATTCACTAGCATGGGGTAGTCGTCAAACTTTACCGAGGTTCGGCCATTCGGCCAATTCACTACTCGGACCTTCACGAAAAAGCTCCATCTTCTTCGTGTCGGTATCCACATGATACCCTCCATACCGCGAGAGGTTATTAAACTTCGCGCGTATTGGTACACCGTGTCCGACCCTTGCTTGAGAGCAAATAACTCTCTCATTTGTCTATCGGTAAGTGCTTTAGGAAGGTGATGATCTCTCGAAAGCCTTTTTGAATTCTTCCCAAGTGGTTTCATACTCGGTCGTTGCATGGATTTGTAGTGTTCCCACCACATTAAAGCGAGAACCACGAAGCCGCAATGCCGCGAATTTAGCCTTGCGTCCTTCGAACATGGCAAGGTAAACACCGCAAACATAGCTTCAATGGCCCGAATCCGGGCATCGGCATCCAAGGGTTCTTCCATCCCATTGAACTGCGGAGGATTCATATCCAAGAACTGCTTGTACTCGGTTACTTGACCTTGGGCATTAATCCGATTCCCTTGGGGGCGCGTCTTCGCCGGGATTCTTCTTGCGGTATAGAAGAATTTGGCGCATCATCTCGGTTTGAGTAGCCACTATTGTCGGGTCTGGCGATGGTGGCGGCTGGTTGCGGCCACTAGGATCACCGAAACCATTCGGAGTGCCGCGTGTCGAGCCCACCATCTGAAAAATTCGAGTTTTCATAAGTTACACATTCGTAAGCTTGTTCAACAAGTAGAACATGTACGACGAAAACTCAAATTGACCAAATAACTAGACTCGAGACAGCTTGCACTGCATCGAATTGACAATTTCCAACATTCCAAAACCAAAGTTTCCGAAATGTTCAAATTTTTTCCGGCAACTCGGTAGGTTCATGAGACCAAACTTGGTAGTCGAGGGTTAAACCGGATGAGTCGGGAACAAAGTGCAAAGGTGCAAGATTCGGGATGACGTGTTCGGAAAGACGGCAAGATCTAGGTGTAATATTTGAGCATAGCTTGAGATTTGAAAACCTATGATCGTGCAAATACTTCTCGACAAAGATTTGGATAGATTGGGGCACTTCGGTTGTAGATCACCTATACGTAAACTTTGCGAAAGGTCTGAGAAGAGGTCACGTCAACAGGGTCGACTAGACGGTTCAACAACACTTTTAATTCGGTTAAAGGTTGTTTTTGTTGTTATTAGAATATTACTTAAGGAAAACCACACTTGTGATCCGTTCATTACTCAACAGGTTTTTATCATGATGCAAGAGCGACCTATTCGTCCTCACCAAGCAATTAAGCCAAAAATCGGAGTCAGTGCCGGTGGCAAGGCAACAATTACGTCTCTCCCTATAATAACTAGTCGAGACTATTGGTACTTGCTTAGCAACTTATGAACGTGGTTAGTGTATCTGCGGAAAATCACAGAACACAACGAACCTTTCATGCCAACACTAATGAAAGCATCCACATACATTGCCGTTCACTATAGAAACGGCACCCATGCGTTAAGCCGCCGCATGGACAACGTCCAACCTCGGACACCCTCCGTTTGAATGGAGTGTATCCTTGCCTCGCATGAGCGACATGCGGAATGCACACGTATGAAACACGTGGAGACACACAACTCATAAACGGACGCGAAGATGGGATCCGTGGAATGGATCACTCCATCAACCCTCGCAATTCCCGTGATGCGATACAACACACGTATAAAACACGTGGCTCATCTAGTTTGGTTGTGCAAGAATGTAAGTCTGACATAAAGTAAAATGTGCTGGAATTTAGCAAAATAAACCATAGATTAATAAGCCACCTGAAAGAACCCAAAAATTCCCTCTAGGGCCTCTCGGTCTATTTCATCCTTAACGGACCAACACATTTTGTAAACACAACCAATCTTGGCAAGTTTTATTCAAAAACCAGTAATTAAGGTTGTTATTTAATAAGCTCGGTGCATGTAGTCGCTCCGATACCATTTGTGACAACCCGCCCAGAAAATATCATACTATCGCCTAAGACCGATCCACTTTGGCCATTAAGCAATAGTAAAGTATCATCCCGTCGTTAGTTGCCGGGTTAACGCCCCGTAAATCACTTGGAATTCAAACGAGAGGATCGACACATGCATTAAAACTCACGTGAAGGCGAGTCCGTAGTACAACACGAGTTAACATAAATTATTACAAACCATTGTTCACGACATGGAGTAAAGGTTCAGAGTTCGAAAATACAGCGGAAATAATTTAAACTAGCGCAACGGTGAACATCACAGGAGGCCATCCGTGATGTCCTTACTTGTCGTCACCCATCCGGTCAATCACACCTGCAACAACAATTTTAAAGCAAGGCTGAGTATACTAATACTCAGCAAGACTTAACCGTCGGGTGATAACTACATCACCAAACTCTAGACATGAAAGGCTTTTGGCCGGTGGAGTTTCTTTTGCTGAACAGCTACTAAGAGTAGATCCTTATTTTCAATCTTTTAGCACAAGTTCTAGTTGATTACCATTTCTAAATGTGCCATCTAATTCAATCAAGAATTGGGCAAGCAATTAATTCATACAACAATCTTCCTCGAGTTCCATCATTATGGGATATCATGGCCGGTTGATTAAGCGATCTCGGATAACGGTGAGAGGCCGACAATCGATTGATTTAAACCTTGCAAGGTAAACCCAAACACACGGTAGGCTGCCCCCGCAAGGACAACTTTCCCCGGGCCGTTCCCGTCGATCTTCGGCTCGGGAGCGAAACCTACATTCCTTGGTACAAGGTTTACTGGATCACTCCCACACGAACGTCCGGACTCACTCGGGTACCACCTTCGTTGCAAGCGAGGGGGACACAAGTGCCCCTGGGTTTAGTAGGGAAAGGTTCCCTTACCGCGTCAATCGGGTACTAGGCTTACCGGTCCCATTCCCGGCATATGTTTAGTACGTTCAAAAGCTTAGCCCACGAAAGCCACTGGACCGGAGCCCAAATCCCATGTTCTTACCACATGAGCAATCCATTTATAAGATCTTATGATTCCAACATAAGAACCTAATCTCGCAAGTGACGAACATCACTCGGCTTGTACCAGTTCTATAGCATAGCAGCTATCGACCTAGCATACTAGTGATAGAGCATAGGTACCTAGGGTTCATGCATCTAGGGTTTCAATTCAACTCCTGAAACGTAAATGCACAATCGTAGCAAACATAATTGCATAATTTTAAAAGACGGGGTTAATGATCCGGGGCTTGCCTTCGATGGCAAGGTTGGCCTTGGGCCCTTCTGGACTTTGGTCCAGGTCTTGCTCTACAACGACGTGGTGCACGTCTCCGTCAGCTCCTCTGTCTCCTCCGTCCGGCACACGCGTACGGGTGCCGTTCGGGAGATCTACACGAGGATGCAAATGCAAGATTTAATTGACGATTTTTAATTTAATTGATTACAAACAACATATGACAACCGGGGGTGTATTTGTTGGACACATTCACCTAGATAAGAATACATTTAGCATACACTTCCAAAAAGGAACAATATGAAATTCTTTATTGAATATTCCTTATTAAATAGTGATTTGTGTACATATATATGTAAATAATTAAATTTAAATTCACAAACGGTAGTGGGTGAGTATATTTAACCTTTTTAACCTGATTTGCAACCATCCTCAAGTTAACATGGGTGGTTTGGTGATTTCTCTTTTAGGAAGGTTATTGGTTGTACATGGGTTATTCTTTTATTACACAATTGAATAAAGGTTTCTTTGTACTTGTCATTTCATGTGAAAGCTTTAATTCCTTTTATCTTTACAAGCAAAGGTGTAATTAATATTTTTAGTTATGAATTAATGTCTTATCAGCAAGGGTAATTAATTACCCTTTAATTAAATTAGGAAATACTTTCAAAGGGAAAAAGAATTAAATAAGAGATTTTCTTTATTTAATTTCTCTTTAATATTAAAAGGGCTTTTAAACTTTTTATTAAGCAATTAAATTACCAAAAATTAAAGGAGTGTTTCTTAAGCCTACTAGCACCTATCCTGGTCCATTGGACCCACATGTAAGTGTTGGATGCTAGGAAATTAAATATTATTGAAAATAACAAAGGCTAGCTAGTGATTCAACTTAAATGCATACAAAAATAAATAAGCATCAATTTGATCCAAACTTTCTTATGCATGTCCTCTAGTCCTAAACAAGCCTAGAGAACTAGCATGTTCACATTAAAACTCTACTGATCTTAGCTTATTAATTTACAAAGGAAAACATGCATAATTAGAGGATAAATATTTCGGAAAGCCAAAACTCATGATTAATTCACAAGATGTGCATTTTGGTACTACAAGACAGTGTGCACAAGTTGAGCTCAAAAACATAAATATATTTAGCAAGAAAAATCATTTAGGCAAATCTGCTAGAAATAGAAAAACATTTTTATAAAAGATTTACATCATCACTTTGTGCAATTTTTGGCATAGGAGCTAGTCATGAACTAACACACAACATATCCAAAAATTAGCTACGGAGAATTTATATATTTTGAGATATTGCGGATCTAGGTTTTTCACATTTGTATTTTTCATGCAAAAACTAACAGGAATTAGCTCGGACAGAATAACAAAAGTTGTAGGATAATTCACCACGAACCCAATAAATATGGTTTTACATTTTTCTGATTTTTCTGTGGTTTTCTACGCAATTTACAAGAATCAGCCACTCACTTTTACTATTGGAGTTGCGCTTTTGCAGCAGGGTCCCTTGGAAGATTTTTACTTTTGCAATGTCGTCCACGGGGCGCGGGCGGCGGTGCTTGTTCGCCGGAATTTGGCGAGCTCGCCGGCGCTCGCGGCCGGGGAAGGACGAGGGAAGGGTGAGGGGTGGCTAAGGGTTCGGTTTGCGGGGTTAATTGGCCCTTGGAGGCGGCCGGCGCGCGCGCGCGCGCGGCCGGCCGGCGGCGGCCGGCCGCGGCCGGCGGCGCGGCGCGGGGTGGTGCTCGCCGGAGCGGGCAAAGGCGTGGCGGGGGAAGGAGGGGGGGGGGGGGGGGGGGGGTGTGCACGCGCGTGAGCGAGAAGGCCGGCTTTTATACACGGGCGCTCGCGCGGGACAGACGGACGGACCGCGGGTCATGCGAGGAGCGTACGGCGGCGCGGTGTCCCGAGCGGCCTTGGCAAGCGCGCGGTTATGGGAAAGGGCCATGGCCTAGGGAAGGCGCGCCTCGGGCCGGGCGCTCGCCCTCGGGGGCGCGGGTCGGCGGCCGGACGTCGCGGCGGCACGGCGCGCGCGCGCGGCGCGGCGCGGCGCGGCGCGCGGGGGAGCGCGCGAGGCGGTCCGAGATGTCGGTGTGCGTGTTCGACTGCGTGTTTCCCAAAATTTTTGAATAGAAGTGCACAATGTGGTCAACGGGAAAGTTGTAGATCTAACTACACTCTACAACTTTCGTAAAGGTCGTCTAGTGTTTTTCTCAATGGATTTTGCGAGAACGTCGTGCCAACTTTGAATGTCGGCTCGTTCCGGAAAACCGGAGGTACCTGCGGTTGACCAAGTTTTTCACCCTTTTCTCGCTCAAAATTTGAAATGCCAATCCACATGAAAGTTGTGTCCCTCAACAAGATGAACAACTTTAATAATGGTAGATTTTGAAGTGTTTAGGTGAATTTTGGAGAACGCGGCAAAAGTTACGGACGACATTCGGCGACGTCAACGGTTAAGCGGGGTTTGACCGTGTCTTTGACCACGGATTGACCACGGGTGTGTGTAGGCTTGGTCAAGGGGTTCAATAGGGTTCAATGGCGAGGTTTTCGGGGTGATGACTCGGGTTGACCTAGGTTTGACCCTTGTCAGCGGGTTTGACTCGGCGACTCGGTCACTAGCGCTAATGACGTTAATTAAAATCCCGGGGCGTCACGGGGCTCGAGCCACCGAAAATGGCCGATATCAAACACGCCCTTAGTGATCACTCTGAATTGTTCTCTCGGACACGGTGTTTGATTCGTATAATCGTATTCCTCTCTCGTCCTGTACTGGTACCACCACCGTGCATGCTCGCGGCCGCGCTTTTGACAGCGTCCCTTGGCCGCTTGCCGCACACCGCTAGAACAGCAAGACCCACAATCTAGTTGCTATTAGTCCAGCACCACCAGCCATTAGTGAAGCGCAGGCTGCATCGCCATTAGGCCTAGGCATCTGAGATTACTAGGTCAAGTCCATGTGCGTCCAAGCAACACTCCAATTCCAAGCCCAATTTAGTTTAGGTTATTATTTTTCTTGATATATCATACTCCCTCCGTCCCACGATATAAGGCCTAACCACTTTTTATTCATGTCCCATGATATAAGGCGTGCTCTCTCTAGAGGCACGTATATTGATACAGTAGTAATAGTGTTGAGAGAGAGAATTAAATGTGTTTCTTGGTCTTTGAACCGAAGGTAGTTACGCCTTGTATCTTGGGACGGAGGGAGTAATTCGTAGTAGTGGTATACGTGTACAAGTGCACCCATGGATCTTTTTTGTTTTCATCTTTTATGTGATGTGACAAACTATATGGATTCAAATTAAAGTTAGAAAATACAATTTTATCCATAAAACTGTACAAAGAAACAAATGATAGATGATTTAATTGATGTATTAATTAATTTATAAGTTCAGGCCTTCATTTAGAGTTTTGCACAGGGCCTCCAAATACTCCGGGACGGCCCTGCCTAACAGTGGTTCAGTGGGTGGTGGCTCGGTGACGGCTGATTGAGTGATGGTAAGCTGTGGGTTGAGTGGTTGCCTGATGGGTAAGCTGTGGCTCGAAAGCTGAGCCCAGAGGTTAGGGGAGGGAAGGGGGCGGTTGGGAATAGACTTGACGTCGGCAGCTATAGCTGCCGCGCGCATCCGCGAAAACCGAATTACTCAGGCAAATGAAGCCTAGCATCTCCTTTTTCATTTTTGTTATTCTTTATCTCCATACTACTAAAAAGAGTGAAAGTAAGACAATTCCATCGGTTCACCTTTGCCCGTCCACCTCCGCGCCTTCACCCCGTGCCGCGCCTTCCCCCGCGCGCGTCCGCTCCGCACGGTGCCTACTCCGCTGGTCCCACACGCATCCGCCGACGGCCGATCCAATAGCACGAGGAAAGAAAAAACGCATCGCCCTCCCCTTCGCAATGCGCGAGAAAGCCGGTGTCGGCGCCGCCGCTCCCCCAAACCCTCGATCGCGCCCCCTCCCCGGTTGCCCCTCCACATCGTACGCCTCCTCCCCCAATCCGCTCCAAACCGCGCCGGCGCCGGCGCTCCCCAAACCCTTCCATCCCGCGTTGGCGCCACCGCTCCCCAAACCCTACCGCGTCCCTTCTCTGCTCCAAGCATGCCTCCTCCCCCCGACCGCGCCGCACTCCTGTCTCCTCCGCCCCCGCCGCCGCCCCGTCTTGATCTACCTCCGTCCCCTCGGCCCGGGCGTCGGCGGCGGTGACGGACCCCCTAGGAGGCGCGCTCGACCTCGTCCCGGTGGGAGCTTGCGGCGGCGTGCCTGTCGGTGTTTTAGACCGGCAAGCCTACCAAGGGGGTACCCGAGGTAGTAGATTGTGCGGTGGGGATCGTGATCGGGAGACCGAGAACTCGAAGGTATGCGCAAGGACACGGGACACAAGATTTATACGGGTTCGGGTCGCCAAGGTGGCGAACCCTACGTCTCGTTTGGGGGATCAAGTATGGCGCCCGTGTCGGTGTTTTAGACCGGCAACCTACTAAGGGGAGTACCCGAAGTAGATGAATGTGGCCTCGCCGAGATCGGTAACTTGAAGGAAGAGACATGTGGAAAACAATTTAGACGGAGTTCGGCCCGCGAGGTGCGTAATACCCTACATCCCTGTATGCCGCGTAGCTCTGGATTGATTGGGTACGATTACAAGATGATGTAATTGTACGCCGTGAGATGAGATGATCTAGAGATAGGTCCCTGCCTCGCCTTATATAGTCCGGGAGGCAGGGTTACAAGTTGGAATAGGGAGAGAGTACTAGTCGAGTACGTCTAGGAGTCTTCCATACGGTGCGGGACATGTACGCCTTCCTAACCGAGTACTTCTCCTCTCGTAGTCCTTGTGCTTCACGCCATCGGTACCGTGCAGTGCAAGTCGGGTAGTCCCAGGGGCCCACCGAGTAGTCGGTCCTGGTACCCACCGAGGTAGTGGGCCCGGGGAGGTCCATATGACAAGCCCCCGAGTACTTTGTAGTCGAGAAGGATAGCTTCAAGTACTCTTGACGGCCTTAACGAGTAGTCCTCATGCGTCCCCGAGTACTACAAGTCAAAAGTCTTCAAGAGTAGTCGAAGCATCCCGAGGCCGGAATGTACTCCACCGATGTTTGAGCAATCCGAAGTCTTCTCGAGTAGTCCCAAGTGTCCTCGAGTGTCTGCCCTTGAAGGTCTTCAAAAATGCCCAAAGCGTCTTGAAGCCGAAAATGATATGGAAGTGCGATTGCAAAATCGCACTCCATATGGAGTAGCCCCCCGAGCCTTAGGTTGAGTTGTAGACTCGGGCCGAGGGTCCATCGAAGTTTTGGCAAGAAAATCCCGAAAAATCCGGAGAAAAACGCGAAGGACACGTGGCACGGAGCCCCCGAGCCTTGAGTCGAGTACTTCCTCTCGAATTGAAGGGTCATCTTGTAGAATGTGTCCCGAGATGCTCCGAGTCTTGTCGCTTCCCGGGTAGTCGAGTAGAAGTAGCCGAGCCCCCGAGGTGAGGCGCGTCGACTAGTAGAATACGAAAGGTCACGCACGGCCCGCCGAGTCGGCCCGAGCGCAAACTTATCCATCCCGCCGTTGAGGGGCCGCGTTGACTTATAAATAGAAGCCAAAACCCTTAGGGTTTTTCACCCCACGCGGCCGCAATCACTCCCGTAGATCTAGCCAGGATTCACTAGTGCGCACTGCCGCCGCTGAGTAGAGCTTGTAGATCCATCCCCGCGCGCCGTAGAGAGCCAGTGCTGTAGCCCCCGAGCGAATGCGCGTGAAGACATTGTGCACCTGGAGGATGAAGCCGTCGCCGTCGAAGACCACGAAGGCCGCCGGCGGGAAGAAGAGGGGCCGTGAGGAGGCCGCCGGATCTACCGCAGGGACATCATCGCCGGTGTCCCCGCCGCGGCCAGATCCAAACCGTGAGTGGAAGAAGTCCAAGGCGAAGACCGAAGACTTGTTGGTCCTCCTCAATAGTGGATTCCTACGCGAGAAGGAGGTGGACATGTGGAGGGCCGCCGCCGGGGATCCGTACCCCATGGAGAAAAATCCGGATGAGATCCCGATGTTCACGCGGTTCTCGGAGCGCGGACTCTCTCCCAACGAGCGACTTCTTCAAGGGGCTCATGGGGTACTACGGCATCGAGTACCTCAACCTCAACCCCAACAAGATATTCCACACCGCTTCTTGTCTTCGTACATTTCTCGCGAAGCTTTTCTCGGGGATCAAGCCCCATTGGATCTGTTCGGAAGTTCTTCGGGTGAAGCCGCAACCCGGCGCTAGCAACCCGCGGGTAGTCGGAGGAGCAGGGGATCCGGATGAGGGAGGACGCCACCGAGCGTACCTCTCGTACAAGGCCGATAGACTCCAATCGGGATTGGAAGGCCAAGTGGTTCTACGTCACGAATCACCACCCGGACCGCCGAAGCCCGGCGGGAAGCGGCCCAAGCATCGCCCGTGGTGGAACTCGGAGGCCGACGATGTAGGAAGGGATCCAGCTGCCCGAGTTGTTGGCGCGGATCAAGGCGATGAGGGAAGCCGGGCTGAGGGCCGAGCACGTGGCCTTCAGCTCCATGAAGCGCAGGGTGCAGCCGCTGATGGCTCGCGATATCCTGGTACGAGTACACCGCGGACGACGACACGTCACGGATGTCTGGTGACGAAGTTGACGATGATGATATTGTTGACAGGCTAGCCCGGATCTTCAAGGATATGTCGCCGTACACGGCGTGCCCCGTACCGGAGTACTCCGCCATGCGTCCACCAAAAGAGGTAAGTAGCCGCATCCATAGTCGAGTACCCATTCCATGAGTAGTCGCACTGATGAGTTGTGTCTTGCGGGATGACTTGAAGAAATTTGTCTCCGAGTCGCCGCCGCCACCTCGGCTAGTCGAGGTCCCGGAGGAGGGGAAGGCCAAGGCCAAGGAGCGGTGTGAAGTCGGCGAAGGAGACGACACCGTTGTCGTAGAAGACTCGTCCGACGAGGAGGACGACGAAGAGACACTTGCGAGACCGCTTCCGGTTGCGATCGAGGTTCGGCGCGTCCCGGCTTGCCTCATATGCCTCTTGTTCGGGATCCGCCGGCTAGCCTCGAGGCTAGTCCGGCCGCGCCGCCGAGGAGGCCGCACAATGCGTCCCACAAGCGCGTGGCGAAGAAGTTAAAGGTCACGAGACCACATCCCAAGAGGTAAGCTATCTTGAGTAGGGTAGTCGAGTACTCGTGTCTCAAGTTTATCTGTTGACGACTGAGCTTCCTTGCTTGCAGGAGATACCGCCAACCGAGCCGTCGAACAGGGCGAGGAAGGCAAGTGGGACACGGTGGGGGAGGCCACTAGTAGTCGAAGCCCAGCCCCCACTGTTGAAGAGCTCTTGGCGTAGATGGAGCGCCAGCCCCCTGCTGCTCGGGGGGCACGGAACCCGCCGGCTGGCTGGCCGCGGAGGAGGCAATAGCCACGAGAGGTGCGGGGGAGGCGTTCGCCGAGGCGGGACTGGTCGATATCGCCAGCATTCTCGGCGCCCCGACCGTGACGGTAGTCCGGTCAAGCCTGTAAGTGCTGAATTTTCCCGAGTAGTACTTGATGTGGTAGTCGTACTTGATTGACAACCGGCTTGTGTACTCTGCAGGAAATCGACGGACCTGTCCTGGGAGGGGGATGAACCCTCTGCAGCGGTGGCAGAAGAAGAAGCCGCGCCACCCGCTGAGGAGTCCGCTCCCGCCCCTCAGGCGGAGCCCGAAGCGCCGGCCGCTGAGGCTACATTGCCCGAAGCCAGCGTAGTTGAAGGTGAGTACTCTGCGAGGTTGAGGTGCCTTCGTAGAGTAGTCGTAGTCGCATGTTGACTGATACACTTGTCTTTCTCGTCCACGAAGTGCCGAGACCGAAGGAGACGAGATCCCGTCGGCGGTGCCCGTGGAAGACGTGGCATCGGAGACTCGGGAGGCAACCGTAGAAGCCTCCGAGCCGATGGAGGTGGCCGCCGAAGAGACCGCCGCGACGGCCGGGAGAAGAGGACACCGCACTCCCGGAACCCGGTCCGGAGGTGGTCGTGCGCTCGCCGAGAGATCCGGGACGCGGAGCCAATCCGCTCGGCGCCGATGACCGAAGCCGCCGCGAGTAGTCGTGGCGGAATCGAGTTGCCGGCGGACGATTTGGTCGATCCGGCGACGATGGCTCGGCATCCGGAGACGGTCCACCAAGCCGAGCAATGGATGAAGGTGAGTAGTCATAACTCTTGAGTAGTCAATCCTTTAGCGTTGAGTACCCATTTGATGCGAGTTGTCCGCGCGAGGACGTCGATGAGAGGTCCCGCTTGAAGTCGGAGATGCTTCGGGGGTACGGCAACGCGGTGCTTCGGGCCGAGACATTGGAAGATCAACTCGTGAAGTCCGGAAGCACGCCGCCACCATGCGGTTGAAGGCTGGACGCCGCCTTCGCCAAGTACCATAATGACATCCGGGAGATGCGGGCGAAGGGCGACGACTTGGTGCGAAAGAACAAGTCGCTTCGCAACAAGAACAAAGGTACACCACTTGACTTGTTGAGTACTTGTTGGAGGTCGAGAGGTAGTCCGACCCGCCGTGCGTTGCCGTTTGCGAGCTTGAGACTCGGGTAGAGCAGTGAAGACTTCGAGACCGATCCGAAGAATCTCTTCTACCGGGAGCGAGGAGGCCCGCCGTGTGCGGAGTTAGATTATAAGGAGCTTGTTTACGAGTGCGACAAGCACATAGAGCTACGTATTGCATCCGACCGTGACCTCGTCAAGCTGCTACAAATCATTGCGAAGGCCGAACGAGGATTGCGAGAAGCGCGGGCCCGGCTCAAGGAGCTTGAAGAAGTCGCGCTCCCCCATCGCGAGGGCTGCCGGTGCCTCATCCGGCGGTCCCAAGATAGCCCCGCCGGTGGATCGGTTGAAGGAAGCCCCCGGCCGGCCGGCGGCCTACGTGAAGCACTTGGCGAAGTCAATCCCGAACCGTGTGCCGGCCTTCATGAAGTCGTAGTTCCCGAAGGCTCCCGTAGACGTAGTCGCCGGTGGACTAGCCGCCAACCGTAGCGACGAGCAAGACGCGGAGCCGCCGGGAGCAGATGGCGCCCATTGCAGATCAAGTCGCCGAAAAACTTAATCTCCAGTAGTCCTGTAATAGTTAGCTCGTAGCAGTAGATGTACAAAAACAATTGTAATTGTTTAAGTATTAATGAAGAAAAGCTTCCATCAATGAGTACTCGTTGCCGCGATCTTGGAGTGTAGAGTCCCATCGTGGAGTTATTGCGAGTAGTCGTATTCGGCAGTAGTCCCATTGAGGGAAGTAGACGAAAGCAAAGGGTCGATGATCAATCAAACTTTATTACTGAAGAAGTACACCTGGATGGCCAGGGCCGTAGTTACAGAGTAGTCGCCAGGACCCGGAGGCCGCCTACGGCTAAGTAGTGCTAGGGCGAGTAGCCGCTTACAGCAGTAGATCCGTAAGTAGCCGTATAGGCTGGATCTAGAAGTACATGGTCTCTCAGTAGACCGCTGCTAGAGTCCTTTGTTGCTCGTCGCAGCCCAGGATCCGTAGGTAGCCGCATGGGCTGGATTCTGGAGAGGAGTAGTCCGGAGACTGGTGCCTGGACCCGGAGGCCGCTTACAGCGAAGAAGTAGTCCGGAGACTGGAGCCTGGACCCGGAGGCTGCTTACGGCGGAGGGGTCTTGATGTAGTCGCGCAAACTTGAGCCCCAGGGTAGTCGTGTAGACTAGGCATAGAACCGACAAAGCCGGTCGATGTTCCACGAGTTGTTGACTCTTCGCCTTCAAGTGTGCGGGAGGCGGTAGGAGCCCCGGCCGGTCACCTTTGCGACCGTGAAGGGACCTTTTTAGGGGGAGGGCGAGCTTGTGAAGTCCTTCCGTGTTCTGGATATGATGGAGGACGAGATCACCAACGTTGAAGGAGCGTTCCTTGACGTTGCGGTCGTGGTAGCGTCGGATACCCTCCAGGTACCTTGCTGATTGGACGAGGGCGGCGCAGCGAGCTTCTTCGAGCCCGTTGATGTCAACTCGTCGCTTTCGTCTTCGAGAGATACCTTCGTCGTAGTGCTCCACTGCTGGTGAGTCCCACATGACATCGGTAGGGAGGATTGCTTCGGAGCCGTAGACCAGAAGTAAGGGGGATTGCCCCGTTGGCTTGGAGGGCTGAGTACGTAGCCCCCAGAGTGCGTTGGGTACTTCCTTGATCCACTTGCCTCCTTTAGAGTTAGCAGCGTTGTGTAGCCGCTTCTTGAGAGCGTCGAGCACCATCCCGTTGGCGCGCTCGACTTGTCCATTGGCCCGAGGGTGGGCAAGCGAGACATATCGGACGTCGATCCCGTTGTTTTCGTAGTACTCCCGGGACCGGTGGTTGTTGAAGTTGGAGCCCGTGTCTATGATGATGCGGTGGGGTAGTCCGTAGCGATGCACGAGTTCATCCGGGAAGTCGAGTACTCTGTCGGCCTTGGGGTATGTGACCGACTTGACCTCGATCCACTTGGTGAACTTGTTGATGGCCACCAATACTCGTTGAATCCACCTAGCGCGAGTTGGTAGTGGCCCAATCATGTCGAGCCCCCGGTAAGCGAAAGGCCGGATTGGCGGTATGGTGACTAGCTTGTAGGCCGGGACGTGTTGCCTTTGGCGAAGTCCGGCACCCTTGGCACCTTCTAACGAGTTCTTCGGTGTCGCCCGGCAGCCGTGGGCCGTAGAAGGCTCGTCGGAAGGCCTTGCCGACCATCGTATGAGAAGACGCGTGGTTGCCGCGGACGCCCTTGTGGATCTCCTCCAAGATGTCCTTGCCTTCTTGTCCGGGGACGCACTTCATGAGTACTCCGGAAGATGCGCCCCGCCCGTAAAGGTTGTCTCCAACGAGGACGTAGGACTTGGCACGGTGGATGAGTGCTCGGCCAAGTTCTTGTCCGAGGGGATCTTCTCGCTCGGCCGAGGTAGTCGATGAAGGGTTGCCTCCGGTCCACGTCGATCATCATGACCTCCCGGCCGGCGGTGGATGCACCGGGACGGTGGTCGGTGGAGCCGGCTCGGGATGGATGGCGCGTGAAGCTCGTGGACGAAGACGCCCGCCGGTACTTGAGCGCGGGTAGATCCAAGTTCGACGGGACGTCCGCCGCAACGTTGTTGTCGCGGACGATGTGGTGGAACTCGAGACCGTAGAACTTGTTCTCGAGCTTGTGGATTTCTAGGCGGTAGGCATCCATGTTCTCCTTGTTGCGGTCCCGGGACTTGTTGACTTGGTTAATGACCACCGCGGAGTCGCGCGTAGACTAGTAGCCGCTTGATGCCGAGTGAAGCCGCGAGATGGAGCCCATGTAGCGAGCTTTGTACTCGGCTTTGTTGTTTGAGACCTTCCGGAAGATGCAGGACGTACTTGAGTTGTTCGCCCGTTGGAGAAATCAGGAGTACCCCTGCACTTGCGCCCTCGAGGTTGAGTGAGCTGTCGAAGTACATCACCCAATGCTCTGGTCGCTCGGTTGGAGTAGGTAGTCGATTCTCCCGCCACTCCGCCATGAAGTCGACTAGCGCCTGCGACTTGATGGCTGTGCGTGGCTTGAAGTCAATGGTGAGGGCGCCGAGCTCGACCGCCCACTTGGAGATTCTTCCAGTAGCATCTTGGTTCCGCGGGATGTCGCCGAGCCGGTAGTCGGTGACGATGGAGATCGAGTACTCCCGGAAGTAGTGTCGTAGCTTCCACGAGGTGATGAGTACTACGTGCGGGAGCTTCGCACGGGCCGATAGCGTGCCTTGGACTCCGAAAGGACCTCGGCCGACGAAGTAGGCGGGGGGGCCCCGGGCCCGGATAGGCGTGGCCGTCTTCCCGCCGCTCGACGATGATGGCAAGATGCGACCACATGAGTAGTCGCGGCGAGGTAGAGCAGATGGCGCTCGCCTTTGTGAGGAGCCGTGAGGACCGGTGGCTTTGATAGGAAGTCCACGAGCCGGGCAAGGGCTTGGTCCACCTCGCGGAGTCCACACGAACTTCTCTTGGTGCTTGAGTAGTTTGAAGAAGGGGAGCCCCCGTTCTCCAAGTTTCGAGATGAATCTGTTCGGGGCCGCCATGCACCCGGTCGGCTTACGGACGTCTTTGATGCACGTGGGAGCTTTCATGGTGGTGATGGAGGAGATCTTCTCGGGATTGGCTTCGATGCCGTGTTGGGCGATGATGAAGCCGAGTAGTTTGCCCGAAGGGACGCCGAAGACGCACTTGTTCGGGTTGAGCTTCCGGCGGTACTCGCGCGAGGATGCGAAAGTCTCTTCAAGGTCGTTGATGAGGGTGCGGAGTCTCTCGGTCTTGACGACCACGCCATCCACGTAAGCTTCGACGTTCTTGTTGAGTTGCCTCTTGAAGCGAGCTCTGGATAGCTCGTTGATAGGTGGCGCGGCGTTCTTCAACCCAAAGGACATGGTCGTGTAGCAGGTACACACCAAATGGGGTGATGAACGCGGTCTTCTCCTGGTCTTCTTCCTTGATCGCGATCTAGTGGTACCGGAGTAGCGATCGAGGAAGTAGAAGCGGTCGCGGCTCGTCGTGGAGTCGATGACTTGATCAATCCGCGGCAACCCGAAGGGGTCCTTGGGGGCGTGCTTGTTGAGATCGGTGTAGTCGACGCACTTCCTCCACTCGTTCGAGTTCTTCTTGCGGACGAGGACGGGGTTGGCGAGCCACTCGGGATGGAAGACTTCTCCGATGAAGCCAGCCACGAGTAGTTTGGCGAGTTCCTTCCGATGGCATCCCGTCCGTCGTCGGCGAAACGGCGGAGGTGTTGTCACTTGGGGGTATCCTTAGGATCGACGTTGAGGCGCGTGCTCAATCAACTCCCCGGGCACTCCGGCATATCCGCCGGCTTCCACGCGAAGATTTCGTGGTTAGCCCGGAGGAAGTTGATGAGCGCGTCTTCCTATTTGGGATCGAGGGACGGCCCCGATGGTGGTGGTCTTGCTTCTTGTCGTCGCCTGTCCCGAGGTCGATCGCCTTGACCGGGACCTCCTCGGTGGGCCGAGGCTTTTTGGCTTTGTCGACTTCTCGGGGGATGTCGAGTTCACTTGGGGCAAGCTTCTTCGACGCGACGTAGACCTCCATCATAGCATTGGTGTCGGGGACACCCCTAGGGGTTCCCCTTAAGCAGCGGGGAATCCCCACTTAAAACCCGCAAAAGCCAAACGCGCCTCGCTTAAGCACATAGGGCATGGCACACGCCACGGTGGCCACGACGTCCCACCAAGGCGGCCCACTCAAAGATCCCCTCGAGCGAGGCTCCACCTTGCTAGAGGGCACACGCCTCCCTCGGGCGGGCTCCGCCCCGTTCGAGGGGGTGCGCTTACCTCGAGCAGGCTCCGCCTCGCTCGAGGGTCCGCGTCCCCCTCGGGCGGGGCTCCGCCTCGCTCGAGGGCACTCCGCACGCGCACGCCGCGCCCGTTCCGTACACGGGCATTTAGTGTCCCCGATAACGGCGGGGGCGGCGCCATCATGCGCACGGGTCATGCGCCCCGGTTCCGTTACACCAACTCCCTAGGAGGGAACCCATCCCCCGCCCTTGTGGGGGCGTGCGACGTGGTCGGTGCCGGTCCCGTGATGCCGCGCCGCCTACTCGGTATGGCTAACGCGCCGAGCCCTCGAAGGGGGCGGGCCGCACCCTCGATTTACTTTCCGTGACTGCGGGGACGGGACGAGGCGTTAGGCCGGCGGGGCACCATCCCCGCCAGCGTTAGCGGCATGGTGGCCGCCCCCGCGCGTACAAACCCACGCGGCACGCGTGACAACGGCTCCGTCTTGTGGAGCGTGCGGGGAACGGGACGCCGCCTTACACGCGCGCGTGCCCGTACGGACCGAGCGTCGACAACCCCCTCGAGCCCGCCCCGAAGACATCACGGCCGTCCGCTGCACTCCTACCCTCGAAGCTACCCTTTGTTCGGGTACAAGATACGCCATGATGGCCGGATCGCAGCAAGGACCGTCAAGGCGGCCGCCTACTCTACGGCATAGCACACCACACTTCCCCACGTAGCTTAATAGCGCGGCATACATGTGATTCGCTCTCTCCTTGGCCTATAAAAGGAAGACGAACTCCCCGCCGCGAGGGGACAACGGAGAACACGACACAAGAGGACAAGACAAGTTAGGACGCAACACATCGTGCACTTGCTCTCCAATTCTCCCACAATATCTTCGACCACTCCACCGGGGACTTGGAAGCCACGCTTCCTCTCCCGCTTTGCTTGTAGCCGCCCCACTACATGCACCCCGGTCTTGAGCAATATAGTGCCTCGAGCACACCACCGCTGCTGGACGTACGGCCCCTCGGCGGGAACCGGGATAAACTCTGTGTCCACGATTGCTTAGCATCGACCATTGAGGGATAGACCTTAGCGCTTATCACTTTGGTTAGTGTCGGGACCACATTCGCACCGCGGTTTGCGCCCACCGTGGGGGCTGTCGAGCGCCTAAGGTCAATCCACCATCAACTCCCTCCATGATGATTCGCCGAGTACCGCGGCACGCGTTACTCCATGGGCAGCTCGGACCCCCCTCCCCGCCGGATTTGAAATCCGGTTCGGGGGCCCGAACTTCTAGGTCACGGGAACGGCTACGATGCGCCTCACCAACCGTGAGGAGCTCCGTGCGCGACGCCGGGCCGGGTCCACGGTGGTTCCCGCTGCGTGCGCCGCCACAACACGGACGCCCGCCGGCACGGATGCCACGGGCCCGTCAACGCCACGACGTCGCCGCCGCTCGGCCGGCGTTCGCGACGGGCGCGGTCCCGGCGGCGGCAAGGCGGGCGCGTCGCCTCTCAACGCGACGCACCCGTCGGCACGGCAGCCACCGCCCTGGCGGGACAACGCACGGTCTCGGACCGCGCTTTCCCATCGGTCGCGCGCGGTGCCACGACGGCCTACAACGCCAACGTCAACACAACGATGCGTAGGGTTCCCCCGGCCGTCACGTCTTCGTCGCCGGGACCCACGGCACCTCCGCGGGCAACGAGTCGTCCACGGGCTCCCTTGACGCGTTGCCACCCGCCAACCTCCATGGGTACGCGGAATGGGACTTCTGCGGCATTCGGACCCCGGTCATGTTCGAGCGTTTTCTTGACGCTACGGACTGCGCGGTTCGGTTGCTCCGACGATTCCGGCACGGGAGCTACGACCCCGCGCGGGGAATCTGCGTCGTCATCGCCAACGACCCGACAAACGCCACCGGCGCGGTGGGCGGCGGTGACGGGGAGGTCACGCCCGCCCCGGGCATCGCTCCACGCACGGGCTGCGGGGCCAAGCACCCCTGCCGGGGGCCGACGTCGATGCGCGGTTAGCCCGGACTCGTGAGCTTGAGGCCAAGGCGGCGGAGGAGTATCGAACGGTGCGGGCGCTCCGCGCCTCAATGGCCGGAGAAGCCTCGCGCGCGGCGAACGCGCGCGTGAGGCGGGCAAACGGGCCCGCGACCGCATCAACGCCGACTTCAACATCGACAACCGGACACGCCTCCGCGGGGCGAGCCGAAGCTTATCGCCGCCGCAACACGCGCTACGGGCCATGCGGCCCGTCGACGCCCGAGGCGAGAAACACCGCACCGCGAGGTGCGGGCGCTCGTGAGCGGCGGCCATCCGGCGGGCGAGAGCTCGGCGTCACGCATTCGCCAACGGGGGGGACGCGCGAGGCGACGGGGGCCGCTCGGGGGGGCGAACCCTCGGTCCATGCGGGGGAAGCGGCGGGGCGGCCCGCCAACCGGGACGCACGCCGGCCAAGGAGCGGCTCCTCGACACGCGCGGGGGCGGATGGCGACGTCCGCAACGTCATCAACGCTCGGCGTACGAGCAAGGCGGATGCGCGAGCAGCGGCGGGCTACCACCCTCGACGGGGTGGGCGCTACGACGGCGATGAGGACCGCTCTCCGACACCCGGAACCCCCCGGGGACCCGTGTGTTCGGCGGGAGATCCATGCGGCGGCCTTCCCCCGGCGCTTCGCCGGCCCACGACCATCGTCAAGTACAACGGGGAGATGGATCCCCGCATTTGGCTCAACAACTACCGCACGGCGTGCCGGTGGGCGGTGCCACCGGCGACGAGGTCATCATCCGCAACCCTCGCCCCTACACCTCGGCGATTCGGCCGGACGTGGCTCGAGCACACCGCCCGCCGGCCCGGATCCACAACCGGGATGATGCGGTCCGCACGTTCGTGGGTAACTTCCGGGGGCACGTACGTGCGCCACGGGAATTCATGGGATCCGCTCCCTGCACCCGAAGCCGGCGAGTCGCTCCGGGACTTCATACGGCGCTTCTCCAAGCACTGTACGGAGCTCCCAAGCGTGGCGCAATCCGAGATTGTGCACGCCTTTCTCGAGGGCACCACGTGCCGGGACCTCATGCGAGAGCTGGGACGCAGCCCGCCTGCGGACTCCAACGAGCTGTTCGACATCGCCACCAGCTTCGCCTCAGGGGAAGAGGCTGTGGGGGCGATCTTTGACGGCAAGAAGGGCAAGCGCTCGGACGACGCGCCCGCGGAGGGCAGCAAGTCCAGGGAGCCCCACCGGAAGGACAAGCGGGGCAAGAAAGGGAAGAAGCCGCGCCGCGGCGCGCGAGCGAGGGGCGCGACGGCGATGATGCCAAGGCCCTTGCCGTTGACCCGACTCGACGAGGCCCTCGACCGGCCCCTCGAGGTCGGGGGTGTTTGACGACATCTTTGAAAAGGCCATGTCCATACCACAAGACCCCAGTAAACCACACCCTTGAGCAATGCGACATGCTCAAGAAGTTCTACGGTCGCGCCGCCGCGAAGGACGCGGAGGCCAAGAAGGACGGAGGAGATGGCGACGCCGGCGGCTTCCCCGCCGTGGAGAACATGTTCCTCATCTTCGGGGGGACCCACCGTCGACATGTCAACCCGCCAGCACAAGCGGGAACGGCACGAGGTCCTCGCCGCGGAGAGGGCGCCTCCCTCCTTCCTCGGCGGGTCGGAGGACACCATCACCTTCGGCGGGAAGACCACCCGAACCGCATCCCCAACCCGGGCCGGTACCCAGCGGTGGTCGATCCGATCATTGGGAACGCACGGTTCTCAAAAGTCTTGATGGACGGGGCGGTTGCCTCAACATCCTCTACGCGCATACGCTGCGTCTGTTGGGGATCGCGTTGGACCGGTGCGGCCCGGCACGACGTCGTTCCATGGCGTCGCGCCGGCAAGCGTGTCCAGCCCCTCGGGCAGATCGACCTGCCGGTTTGGTTCGGCACTTCGAAGAATTTACGCAAGGAAACGCTCACCTTCGAGGTGGTTGGGTTCGGGGCGCCTATCACGCCATACTTGGGCGGCCCGCTACGCCAAGTTCATGGCGGTCCCCAATTACACCTACCTCAAGATGAAGATGTCGGGACCGAATGGCGTCATCACCGTGGGCTCGTCCATCGAGCACGCGTTCGGCTGCGATGTTGAGTGCGTAGAGCACGCGGAGGCACGGCGCCGGACGAAGCGGCGGTCACCACCTTGGAGAAGATGGTCAATGAGGACCTCGACTCCACCGCCAACCACACCGGCAACTTCGAGGCCGCGGAGCAGACCAAGGAGGTGCCCCTCGACCCCGCCGCCCCGAGGGCAAGGCGTTGAGGGTCAGCTCCACCCTCGACCCGAAATAGGAAGTGGTGCTCGTCGACTTCCTCCGTGCCAACACCGACATCTTCGCGTGGAGCCCCTCGGATATGCCAGGCATCCCGAGGGAGGTCGCCGAGCACTCCCTTGACATCCTGCCTCATGCCCGTGTCGTGCAGCAGCGGCTCCGCCGCTTCGACGAGGAGCGGCGGCGGGCGATCGGAGCGGAGCTGCGGAAGCTTCTCGAGGCCGGGTTCATCAAGGAAGTGTTCCACCCAACGTGGCTAGCAAACCCTGTACTTGTAAAGAAAAAGAACGGGAAATGGCGGATGTGTATAGACTACACTAGTCTTAATAAAGCATGTCCCAAAGTTCCTTTTCCTTTGCCGCGCATTGATCAAATTGTTGATTCAACTAGCGGGTGTGAGCCGCTTTGCTTCCTTGATGCCTACTCCGGTATCACCAAATAAAGATGAAGGAGTCCGACCGGCTCGCGACTTCGTTCATCACGCCGTTTGGGATGTTCTCGTTACGTCACGATGCCGTTCGGTCTCCTAAACGCGGGTGCAACGTATCAACGCCGCATGCAACACGTTTTCGGAGATCACATCGGGCGGACGGTCGAGGCGTACGTAGACGACATCGTCGTAAAAACCAAGAAGGCGGACGACACGGTTCGCGATCTTAACATCGCGTTCGGCCGCCTACGGGCCAATGGGGTCAAACTAAACCCCGAAAAATGTGTCTTTGGGGTGCCGCGAGGCATGCTCCTAGGATACATCGTCTCCCGGTGGGGCATCGAGGCCAACCCCAAGAAGGTTGTGGCCCTCGAGCGAATGGGCCCAATTCGGGACCTCAAAGGGGTGCAAAGGTCTTCGCCGGGGTGCCTTGCCGCCTTGAGCCGCTTCATCTCGCGGCTCGCGCGAGAAGGGCCTGCCCCTCTATCGCCTCCTCAAGAAGCACGAGCGCTTCTCCTAGACCGCCGAGGCCCAAGACGCGCTCGACAAGCTGAAGGCATCCTTGACCCACGCCCCGATCCTCACGCCGCCGCGGGATGGCGAACCCTTGCGGCTTTACGTGGCCGCGACCACCCGGGTGGTCGGCGCCGTAATCGTGGTGGAGCGCATAGAAGAAGGGCACGCCCCCGCCGGTCCGGCGGCGGGTCTATTACATCGCGAAGTCTTGTCCGACACCAAGATGCGCTACCCTCAAGTCCAAAAGGCTGGCGTACGCGGTGGTCCTCGCGCGGCGCAAGCTTCGCCACTACTTCGAGGCCCACCCCGTCATGGTGGTCTCCTCCTTCCCGCTGGGGGAGATCATCCGCAATCCGGACGCGGCGGGCGGGGATCGCCAAGTGGTCGGTGGAGCCGATGGGCGAGACGCTCGCCCACGCCCCGCGCAAGGCCATCAAGTCTCGGGTCACGGCGCATTTCGTCGGCCGAGTGGACGGATACGCAGTTACCACCGCCGCAGATCCAAGTAGAGTGCCGGACTGCGTATTTCGACGGCTCGGTGATGAAAACGAGGGCGGGCACGGGCACGCTCTTCGTGTCACCACTCGGGGAGCACATGCGGTATGCGGTGCGCCTCCACTTCCCCTCGTCAAACAACATGGGCGAGTACGAGGCCCTCCTTTGCGGCCTCAAGATCACCATCGAGATAAGCGTCAAGCGTCTCGATGTGCGGGGGGATTCACGGCTCGTGATTGACCAAGTCATGAAGAACGCGAGGCCGCCACGACGACAAGATGGAAGCATATTGCAAGGCCGTGCGAGCCCTCGAGGACAAGTTCTACGGCATCGAGCTCAATCACGTGCCCCGCCAGTACAACGAGGAGGCGGACGAGCTAGCCAAGATCGCGTCCGGGCGGATCACCGTCCCTCCGAACGTTTTTGCCCGCGACATCACCCAGCCCTCCGTCATCTTCGAGCCTCACACCTCGAGCCACGCGGAACCCTCGGGGGCTCCCTCGAATCCAGCAGGCGCGGAGCCCATGGACGAGGACCCCTCGAACGAGGCGTACGTGCTCTCCCTCCTCGAGGGGTATGGCGCCTACGAGGCCGATGTGATGGATATCGAGACGCCCCGTCAAGGCTGATTGGCGCGACAAGTATGTCGCCTGGATGGCTCGAGGGGAACTCCCCTCGAACCGGACCGAGGCGGGCGCATCGCCGGGATGGCCAAGTCCTTTTCCCTCGTCGACGGCGAGCCGCACAAGCGCACCGCCTCGGCATCTGCCGGCGGTGCGTGCCCATCCCCAACAAGGGCGCGAGCCACTTGCGGGACATCCACGCGGGGATCTGCGGCCATCACGCCGCGCCCCGCACCCTTGTTGGCAACGCATTCCGTCAAGGCTTTTGCGGCCTACCGCGGTCGCGGATGCCGGCGAGATCGTGTGCACCGCGAAGGGTGCCGGTTTTACGCCCGCAAGTCTAACCTTCCCGCTCATGTACCGCGGACCATTCCCATAACATGGCCGTTCGCCGTGTGGGGGGCGGGACATCGTCGGGCCCCTGCGGAAGGCGCCGGGGGGCTTCACCCACTTGTTGGTCGCGATCGACAAGTTTTCCAAGTGGGTATAAGTACGCCCTAGATACCCTTCGCAGACGCCCACGAACGTAGCCGCCTGTGAAATCGCGTTCGGCGCGAAGTTGTGCAACTCCACGCCGTAGCGGTGGCAGAGCGCCCGCATGAAGCGGCTCGCCGGCGCTGCGAAGCCGCGTTCGTGGAAGCGGATGAAGCTCACCACGTAGCCGTCCGGCGGGTTGGGCGCGTGGTCCCCTGCCGGCGGCACGATCCATTCCGCCGGCCGGCCCTCCTCGTTCGCCGCCGGGGGCCGGCGGACACCGTGTCGCCAAGAGCCGGCCCGCGTCAGCGACGAGCGCTCCCACGCGTATGGATTGACGATTGTGAGGGGCGGAAGAGGCGCCATGAGGAAGGGCAAGGGGGCGAGAACGAAGGACGAGAAGAAGAAGAAGAGCTCCAACGGCGAATGGGCGAGGTGGCGAGAACGAGACGGGGGCAAGAGCGCGGGGGGTAAGAATGGCGACCGCTAAGGTAAAAACCCTTTGTTTTTCCCTCTCCTCGCATTTATAAGCCGCGGGCGTGCTCTCCGGGGGCGCACGTCCCGCGCGCACTAGCGGCAGGAGAACCTTTTTCTCGCCGACGGGCGGGTCCCACCACGACCGCGGCGGCCACGCCACCGCGGACGGGCAATCATCACGGCGTAGAACAGGGGAAGGCCGTGACGGGCGGTCATGTCCCGCGCTGCCCATGCCGCCCACTACGCGCGCGGCCGCGGCGCCAAAAGGCGCGCCCGCGACGCGAAACCGCGGCCCTCGACCGTGGAGCATTAAATGGCCGGCCCCTTACCAAGTAAGGAGGACCCTCGAGCGGCACGAGCTCCTCGCTCGGGAAATTTCAACCCTCGAAAGGGTGCGGGCGTGAGACGATCGCTTGGGGCACGTTTGAAGCAAAACGGGCACCGCGAGCACCGATGCCACACTATTTTGCGATCGGCGCCTCGAGGGCCGGCACGCCCCGGGCCCCTCGAGGATTCGCAGATGCCAGGACGGGAGCACCTAGTCGCCACCCCGCACCACTTTACTGATCAGCGCCTCGAGGGCTGGCTCGCCCAGGCCCCTCGAGGATTCACAGATGCCAGGACGGGAGCGCTTAGCCGCCACCCCGCGCCATTTTACTGATCAGCGCCTCGAGGGCTGGCTCGCCCAGGCCCCTCGAGGATTCGCAGATGCAAAGATGGGGCCGCCTAGGCGCCACCCCGCACGGCCCTTCTGATCAGAGGTTCGAAGCCTGACCCTCGACGGGTTCGAACAGGCACCCCCGCATCACCGAGTCAGGGACGACGAGGGCACGCGCATTCGAGCCGTTCCTCGAGCCTGCCGGCTCGAGGGTGCCCCACATGTCGTGTTCGAGAGCCGGCGGGGCGGCTAGCGGGGGGATCCCACCGAGGGAGAGCTCGCGCCCTCGGTCCCTAGCGAACGGGACCGAGCCCCACCTAGCAAACCCACACAAGCGCTTTAATGGACGTGTCTCTGGACCACGCAGCCTACCCTTATCGAACGGGGCATGGGCGTCCACTCGAACCACCCACTAACAGCTCAACGAGGAATCCGCAATCCGCGACCCGACCGATGGGGGTTGCGGAAACCTCACCCTCCGTCCCGCGGAGGGACGGCGAGGGCGCGTTAAAAAACAAGTCGTAGAGCTCTACCCGATCGCCTCGAACGGGCCCAGGCTCGGGGGCTCGACGCACGGCTACACCTCCTGGATTGCACCCGCCGCGGATAGTGCCAGCAGCGCGTGCGTCACCGAAGCCGGCTGAGACATTGCCGACGCCGGTTGAAACATGTACCACGCCCTCTGACCAAGTCTCGCGGTAAACCCCTACAGGAGCGCCCGCGCTCTGCCGGGGCTTCGGGGGCTAAAGCGTACGCAAAACCGGGAGGGAAGAACGTCCTATCGTAGGCTCCGGCATCCGCGGGAGCCTCAATGGCGAACCCGCGGATGCTCGGGGGCTGCGTCGGGGGACGGCCCTAGGGGTCCCCTTAAGCAACCGGGGAATCCCCACTTAAAACCCACAAAAGCCAAACGCGCCTCGCTTAAGTACACGGGGCATGGCCCACGCCACGGTGGTCCCGACGGCCCACCAAGGCGGCCCACTCAAAGATCCCCTCGAGCGAGGCTCCGCCTCGCTCGAGGGCACATGCCTCCCTCGGGCGGGCTCCGCGCCCGTTCGAGGGGGTGCGCTTACCTCAAGAGGGCTCCGCCTCGCTCGAGGGTCCGCGTCCCCCTCGGCCGGGCTCCACCTCGCTCGAGGGCACTCCGCACGCGCACGCCCGCGCCCGTTCCCGCACACGGGCATTTAATGTCCCGACAACGGCGGGGCGGCGCCATCATGCGCACGGGGCACGCGCCCGGTTCGGTTGCACCAACTCCCTAGGAGGGAACCCATCCCCGCCACGCGTGGGGGACCGTGCGACGTAGTCGGTGCCGGTCCCGTGACGCCGCGCCGCCTACTCGGTATGGCTAACGCGCCGAGCCCTCGAAGGGGGGGCGGCCGCACCCTCGATTTACTTTCGCATGACTCTGCGGGGACGGGACGAGGCGTTGGGCCGGCGGGGGCACCATCCCTTCCACTTTGTTAGCGGCATGGTGGCCGCCCCCCGCGCATACAAACCCACGCCGGCACCGTGACAACGGCTCCGACGCCGTGGAGCGTGCGAGAACGGGACGCCGCCTTACCCGCCACCGTGCCCCGTACGGACCGACGTCGACAACCCCCTCGAGCCCGCCCCTCGAAGACATCACGGCCGTCCGCCGCACTCCCACCCTCGAAGCTACCACTATTCGGGTACAAGATACGCCATGATGGTCGGGTCGCAGCAAGGACCGTCAAGGCGGCCGCCTACTCTACGGCATAGCACACCACACTTCCCCACGTAGCTAAATAGCGCGAGCATACATGTGATTCGCTCTCTCCTTGGCCTATAAAAGGAAGACGAACTCCCCCACCGCGAGGGGACAACGGAGAACACGACACAAGAGGACAAGACAAGTTAGGACGCAACACATCGCGCACTTGCTCTCCAATTCTCCCACAACATCTTCAGCCACTTCACCAGGGACTTGGAAGCCACGCTTCCTCTCCCGCATTACTTGTAGCCGCCCCACTACAGGCACCCCCGGTGCTGAGCAATATAGTGCCTCGAGCACACCACTGCTGGACGTACGGCCCCACGGCGGGAACCGGGATAAACTCTGTGTCCCCGATTTGCTTAGCATCGACCATTGAGGGATAGACCTTAGCGCTTATCACCGGTTAGTGTCGGGACCACATTCCGCACCGACAATTGGGTACTTGATTTGTGGAGGTGATCTCCACAACTTCCGTGTCGCGGTCATGCGAGATCTTCGAGTCCCCTTGAAGAGAGAGTACACTGTCGCACTTGGCATCTTGAGTACCAAGTTGGTGTAGTGGGGCACCGCCATGAACTTGGCGACGGCCGGTCCGCCGAGGATGGCATGGTAGGATGTCTTGAAGTCCGCGACCTCGAACTTGACGTACTCGGTATGATAATTGTCCCGAGATTCCCCAAAGGTAACCGGCGGGACCACCGAGCCTAGTGGGATAGCCGCGTTACCGGGGACGATGTCATAGAAGGGCGTGGTGCTCTTGGTGAGCATGTGGGTGATGTCGAGCTTCATTTTCTTCAAGGTCTTGGTGAAAAGGACGTTGAGCCCGCTTCCTCCGTCGATGAGGACCTTGTTGAGCCCGGAGCCTGCGACCACCGGCTTTAGGACGAGAGGGAACCGCCCCGGTTCGGAGAAGCCGGTCCATTGATCCACACGAGAGAAGGTAATGGGTACCTCCGACCACCTGAGAGGGGTCGGGACCACTGGTTCAATGCTCATGACTTCTCGACGGGTAGCCTTTTGCTCCCATCCGTCGGGTAGTCCGCCGAAGAGGACGTTGACGGTCTTGTCGGGTTCCTAGAAGTCGTTGTTGTCTCCGTCGTTCTTCTTCTTGCCTTTCTTGTCGTGAGGGTGCGGTGGCTGGGAGTACTCTTGAGTGCTCGCCCGAGTTGGTAGCACCGCTCGGTAGTGTGGTTGCCGTCCGGATGCCACGGGAACTTCTCCTTCGACAAGTCTTTGAAGCCGCCGAGTTCTTCTTCGAGTTCTCCTTCGCGAGGCGCCGGATAGCCGCGACGGTGTTGTCCGGCTTGCGCTTGCGGTTGGGACCGAGTAGTTGTTATTGTTGCGACCGCCTTGGTTCCCGTTGTTGCCGCCGCCGCCGCCCATGTTCTCGCTTGCTCTTGCCACGGATGGCGTCGTACTTGGTGTTGGCCTTGTCTTCTTCATTCGCCCAGGACGTGATCATGTCCTTGAGGTGGGGGATGGACTTGGGGCGGTGGCGACCGAAGTCTTCAAAGGTGCGGTGGTGGTAGAGTCCATCTTGGAAGAGGTCGATGACCTCCTTGTCGGTGACGTCGACTACGGTGGCGCGCTTGTCGAAGAAGCGGCGCATGTACTTGCGGAGGGTCTCGCCTTGTTCTGCTTTACCATGGCCGGGTCCATGCGAGTACCCGAGTGGCCCATGGCGCCCGCGAAGTTGCCGGTGAACTCGCTCCTTCGGCCTGGTCCCACTTGTCGATCGAGTGCTTGTCCAGCGACTCGAGCCATGTGAGCGGGGCTTGGTCTAGGCAGAAGGGGAAGTAAAGGCACTTGGTGTCGTTGTTGCCGCCAGTGTTCTCGATGGAGAGGGCGTAGCACCTGAGCCACTGGATGGGATCCTGCTTCGCGTCATACTTGGTGATCCCCAAAGGTTTGAACTTGTCGGGGAGGAGCAAGTTGCGAAGCCGAGGAGAGAAGGCGGCGAAGCTGTCGTTGTCGCCTGCGGTAGCGGACTTCTTCCGCAGCAACTCTTCGATCTTCTGGCGGGCGTCGTAGCCGCCCTGCGAGGCTCTGGAGGCGTGGCTGTTCGCGTGGTCACGACCGCCGCGAGCGCCCCCGCCGCCGGCCCTCATGTTAGCCCCATGGTTAGAGCTTCCGCCGTCGGCCGCCGCCGCCGCCGGGGTCGCGGCCGCCGCCGCCGGGGGGTGCGGTGAGGGACGACCTCACGATTGTTGTTGCCACCCCGTGAGGGTCCACCGGCGTTTGCACGAGTACGATTGGGCCGAGCCGACGGCTCGGCTCGAGTACGGTTGCGGCCGAGGTCCGCGCTATGACTAGTAGCTTCGTTGTCGCGGTTCTCGACGGGGGCGGGCGGGTGACCCCGTTGTCGACCCGCATGAAGTAGGCGTCTTCGCGAGCTTGGCGATGACTTCTCTAGCGCATATCCCCCGAGCTTGGCGTGCGATCGCGCGTGATCGACATGAGGCATTGCTCCGGGGTAGTGTGTACTCTGCTCTTGGACGGCCTCGAGAGCTTCGCAAGATTGCGGATGGGGAGGTTGTCTCGGAGACGACGGCGCCGTTCGTTGCGCTTTCGTTACGCTCACGTCGAGCGTCCCCGTTGGCGTCGGTCTCATCCGCGGGTGCATCGGCGGATAGCTCGTCCGCGGAGATGTCTTCAAGGTACCGTCTTGAGCCATCCCCGAAGGTCCCGGCGTGTCGCCGGCGGCCATGAAGACTTGGCGATCGGGGTTGCCAAGAGCGGATTCGCAGCTCGCCACCTCGGTTGGAGTGTACGAGTCGGCTCGGGCAAGTGGTGTTCCCTCCGGAATGGGAGCGAGTCGAGGTAGGCGACGTAGCGTGAGTCCTCGCTTATCGGGTCGGCGGGCATGCAATCCGGCCGGAGACGAATCTCCCCGGCAGTGTGGACGTTATAACCGGCCCGAAGCCGGCCCTGATAAGGGCTGCTCGGTAGTGTTGTCCTCGGACTCGGGATCCTCGGGGTCCGACCCGAAGTCGAACTCGTACGCGGAGTCCGAGTAGAAGCCGGGAGAGGGGGTTGGAGTTCGAAGCGTGGGCGGGGGCGGTGTCGGAGTCCGAGTTGTACTCGGGCACGGGCTCCTTGCCGGCCCGACGCAAAGAGGGAGCCTCCGTGCGGGCCCCGCCGAGGATGCGGGGGCCACACATGGAGCGCTCACGGGGTGAAGGAACCACATGCGATGGCCGGGTAGCCGGCTCGCATGCGATAGCCCACGGAGACGTCAAGTTCGAGTTGGAAGCGGACCCGAGCTCGAAGTCAGCGTGATGGTCGAAAAGCGAAATTTCGCCGAACTTGCCGGTGAGTTCGCCCGTGACAGCTTCAGGAAGCATCACGAAGCCAGTCTCCAGGTTGGGCGGCATAGTGAGGCGGCATTGGAAGGATCCCGCGCCGTCAGCAGTGCAGACCCAAGCGCCGAAAACGAAGGTGTCGTTGCGGTTGAAGGCGACGGTTGGCTTGATGTAGACAGGAGCCGTCGAGTTCGCCATGTGATCTCGGGCGAGATCCCCTACCGGCGCGCTAGCGTCGGTGTTTTAGACCGGCAACCTACTAAGGGGAGTACCGGAGTAGATGAATGTGGCCTCGCCGAGATCGGTAACTCGAAGGAAGAGACACGTGGCACACAATTTAGACGAGTTCGGGCCGCGAGGTGCGTAATACCCTACGTCCCGTATGTTGCGTAGCTCGGATTGATTGGGTACGATTACAAGATGATGTAATTGTACGCCGTGAGATGAGATGTCCAAGAGAGGTCCCCGCCCCGCCTTATATAGTCGGGAGGCGGGGGTTACAAGTCGGAATAAGGAGAGAGTACTAGTCGAGTACGTCTAGGAGTCTTCCATACAATGCGGAACATGTACAGCTTCCTAACCGAGTACTTCTCCTTTGTAGTCCTTGTGCTTCACGCCATCAGATACCGTGCAGCGCAAGTCGGGTAGTCCCAGGGGCCCACCGAGTAGTCGGTCCTGGTACCCACCGAGGTAGTGGGCCTAGGGAGGTCCATACGACAAGATATGATCTAGAGAGAGGCCCCTGCCTCGCCTTATATATCCCCCGGGAGGCGCGCTCGACCTCGTCCCCGGTGGGAGCTTGCGGCGGCGTGCCCTGTCGGTGTTTTAGACCGGCAAACCTACCAAGGGGGTACCCGAGGTAGTAGATTGTGCGGTGGGGATCGTGATCGGGAGACCGAGAACTCGAAGGTATGCGCAAGGACACGGGACACAAGATTTATACAAGTTCGGGTCGCCAAGGTGGCGAACCCTACGTCCTGTTTGGGGGATCAGGTATGGCGCCCGCGCTTGGTGTTGGTTGAGATCGGGTGCCGGCTAGGTACCCGGTCCTCCTTTATATAGTCTAGGGGGTGGGTTCCTAGTCGGTTACAAGGAAAGAGTCCTAGTAGGATTACACGGAATGAGTCCTAGTAGGATTACGGGGGTAATTCTAGTAGGAGTCCGTCTTCTTCCTTCCTTGCATGAGTACCCGCGGAGTATGCCCGACAAGCCCCCGAGCACGTTGTAGTCGAGAGTAGTAGTTCGAGTAGTCTTGAAGCCTCTTCGAGTAGTTCTTGAGCGTCCTCGAGTACCGTTTAGAGAAGTCTTCAATAGTACTTGAACCGCCGCGAGGCCGGAAGGTGGTCCGACTCATCGGTCTTGAAGTCGAGATTATATGGAAGTGCGATTGCAAAATCGCACTCCATATGGAGTAGCCCCCGAGCCTTAGGTTGAGTTGCAAACTCTAGGCGAGGGTCAATCTTGATTCCAAATCTTCCGTCTTGAAAAATTTGAATGATGGGTGTAGCAAAGCGACCCTCGAGCCTTGAAATGATTAGGTAATCAATCCAAGGGTCTTCGGTGTTCGCTAAAGCCATCCTCCGAGTACTCTTGCGGCGTGTAGCCCTCGAGATAAGAGAGCCATATGAGCCACGTCGAGTAGTTGTTGGTACGGAGCCCCCGAGCTTGAGAGCAAGCGAAGTCTCGCCGGAGTTATCCTCGAGTAGTAATTTGAGTGCGGCCCCGAGCTGGAGAGATTCCGAGTAGTAGTTTGGCATCGAGCCGTGGAGCTTGAGAAGTAGCCATGCCGTCGAGCGAACTTTAGATGTGACCGAAGTCGACTTTATATGCGGCGGTGCGGACTTTAGAATGCGACTTAAAAACCGAAGTCGACTTTGTGCTGCGCGGAGCGGACTTTGAGTTGCGACTGAAGAAGTCGACTTTAGATTGCCGCGTAAAGCGGACTTTAGATGCGACTGCAGTAGTCGACTTTGTGCCACGCGGGGTGGACTTAAGATGCAAAAAACGAAAAGCACTTTCCGGAAAGCAAAAGCAAAAAAATCAGAGAAAACGAGTAGTTTTGCCGCCGGAGCGGGCTTAAGATTGCGACCAAAGTCGGCTTGTGCCACCGGAGTGGGCTTGGATGTGACCATTAGCGTCGACTTGTGCCACCGGAGTGGGCTTGGGTGCGACCGTTAGCGTCGACTTGTGCCACCGGAGTGGGCTTGGGTGGGACCGTTAGCGTCGACTTGTGCCAACGGAGTGGGCTTGGGTGCGACCGTTAGCGTCGACTTGTGCCACCGGAGTGGACTTAAGTACCTGAACCATGGATTTCAGACCCAAGGTACGATTGCCGCCGGAGCGGGCTTGAAGGTGCGACCGGAGTCGACTTGTGTACCTGGGCCATGGATTTCAGACCCAAGGTACGAGTGCCACCGTAGTGGACTTGAAGGTGCGACCGGAGTCGACTTGTGTACCTGGGCCATGGATTTCAGACCCAAGGTACGAAGCGCGAGTACTTAGGGTACTTGGACCCATAGTACAGAGCGTGAAGACCACGTGCAGCTAGGTTCCATCGTTGCCAGGACCCAAGGGCCACTTACGCCTAGGTTCCATTGAAGCTTACACACGTAGTATGCCACCGAAGCGAGGCGAAGATGTGACCGGAGTCGACTTTAAGTTGCCGCGCGAGCGGACTTTAGAATGCGACTTTAGAAGTCGACTTTAAGTTGCCGCGTGTAGCGAACTTTAGAAGCTGCCTCCTTGGGGTAGCCCCCGAGTTGATGAAGTAGGCTGGTGGTGACTTGATCGATATACCCCAAGAGTAGTCAACAGAGTGTAGCTCCCGTGAAAACCCACCGAGAAGCGTACACAAATGAGTAGTCGGCAAGTAGTCCTACATGATGAGGAGAACAAGCCCAGAAAAGAAAACAGTAATCATTTAAATAAATGACTTAGTTTGTTCTTTGCATGGGCGGATCGTTGATGAAGCCGTGGCGGTCGGTGATGGAGCCACAACGGTTGTTGCGTCGAAGTTGACTAGTCAGAGTTGATTCCGACTAGTTGTTGGCGGCGTGACTGTCGTTCTCGACTAGTTTGGAAGACTAGTAGAGATGAATGGTCGATGCAATGCGACCGGAAGACGACGTCGTGGCGGCGCGCAGCGTACTCGAAGTAGGGCCAGTGTTGCCGCGAGACAAGCAGTCACGACGCACGGCGTGGCCGGAGTAGAGCCGGCGTGGCCGCAAGACGAAGTCGCGGCGCACGGAGTTGTCGACGATGAGCCGCGTGACGGGCCGCGCGACGTGCCGAGGCACCCGGACGCACGGGGTAGGCGAAGTAGTCGACGACGAGCGGGCAACGAGCCGCGCGACGTGCCGAGGCACCCGGTCGCGTGGCGTAGGCGAAGTAGCCGACGACAAGCGATGAGCCGCGCGACGTGCCGAGGCACCCGTGGGTGCGCGGCATAGGCGAAGTAGTCGACGACGAGCCGCGCGACGTGCTGAGGCACCCGGACGCACGGCGGAGGCGAAGTAGTCGATGACGAGCCTGCGCGAGGTGGAGTTGTCGACGATGAGCCTACGCGAGGCGGAGTAGTCGACGACGAGCCTGCGCGACGTGGAGTAGTCGACGACGAGCGGCGCGACGAGCCGCGTGACGAGCCGCGCGATGTGCCGAGGCACCCGGACGCACGGGGCCGGAGGCGAAGTAGTCGACGACGAGATCGCGCGAGGCGTAGTAGTCGATGACGAGCTCGCGCGAGGCGTAGTAGTCGACGACGAGCGACACAACGAGCCACGCGACGAGCCGCGCGACGTGCCGAGGCACCCCCGGTCGCGCGGCGTAGGCGAAGTAGTCGACGACAAGCGATGAGCCGCGCGACGTGTCGAGGCACCCGCACGCGCGGCGTAGGCGAAGTAGTCGACGACGAGCCACGCGACGATCCGCGTGACGAGCCGTGCGACGTGCCGAGGCACCCGCACGCGCGGCGGAGGCGAAGTAGTCGATGACGAGCTCGCGCGAGGCGGAGTTGTCGACGACGAGCTCGCGCGAGGTGGAGTAGTCGACGACGAGCCGCGCGACGTGCCGAGGCACCCGGACGCGCGGCGGAGGAAAAGTAGTCGACGAGGGAGCGACGCGACGAGCCGCGTGACGAGCCGCGCGACGTGCCGAGGCACCCGTACGCGCGGAGGTGGCGAAGTAGTCGACGACGAGCTCGCGCGAGGCGGAGTTATCGACGACGAGCCCGAGCGAGGCGGAGTAGTCGACGACGAGCCGCGCGCGACGCGGAGTAGTCGACGACGAGCGCGCGCGACGGGCCGCGTGACGAGCCGCGTGACGTGCCGAGGCACCCGAACGCGCGGCGAGGGAGAAGTAGTCGACGACGAGCTCGCGCGAGGCGGAGTAGTCGACGATGAGCGGCGCGACGAGCCGCGTGACGTGCCGAGGCACCGGACGCGCGACGGAGGCGAAGTAGTCGACGACGCGCCGCGCGAGGCGGCGTAGTGGACGACGAGCGGCACGACGAGCCGCGGGACGAGCCGCGCGACGCGGAGTAGTCGACGACGAGCGGCGCAACGAGCCGCGTGACGTGCCGAAGCAACCGGAAGCACGACGTAGGAAAATTGATTCCGCTTTGACAAGAGCAAGGCGACTTGCTTCAATGGATCTCGGCGAGTCGATGAGTAGATTGATCTTGTTGACGAGGGTCCTTCAAAATCGCTCGGTGGTGATGATCACCCCTACCGGCGCGCCGGTGTCGGTGTTTTAGACCGGCAAACCTACCAAGGGGGTACTCGAGGTAGTAGATTGTGCGGTGGGGATCGTGATCGGGAGACCGAGAACTCGAAGGTATGCGCAAGGACACGAGACACAAGATTTATACGAGTTCGGGTCGCCAAGGTGGCGAACCCTACGTCCTGTTTGGGGATCAAGTATGGCACCTCGCGCTTGGCGTTGGTTGAGATCGGGTGCCGGCTAGGTACCCGGTCCTCCTTTATATAGTCTAGGGGCGGGTTCCTAGTCGGTTACAAGGCAGAGTCCTAGTAGGATTACACGGAACGAGTCCTAGTAGGATTACGGGGGGAATTCTAGTAGGAGTCCGTCTTCTTCCTTCCTTGCATGAGTACCGGGGGAGTATGCCCGACATGCCCCCGCGAGCATGACGACCCCCATCGCGGAGGCTTGCGCGGTCGCGCGCCCCCGGTGGCGTCCGGTTGGCGAGCTCGCGCGGCGAAGGTGCCCCTCCCGCATCCATTGCAATCGGCCCCCGGTGGAGAGTGCAAGGCTACCCAAACATGAAAGTGAGGTTTAGTCCGTTGAATCCCATTCGTTTCATCCGATTTTTGGGACTTTGATTTCGTCGATTTTTTCGATTGCTAATTGTTGTCATACCGTTAGGGGTGGAAGAAGATTCCGCATTGTTGGGGTACGGTGGAAAAAGATTCGGGGAGGGGGTGTCCAAGGTTCATGAAACAAGGTGTGCATCCACTTTTTTGTCCCCATACTACCTTCAATAGCTCACCGGTAATTAGTATTTTCATGCGTATCTACATGGCGTGTGCTGCATCTTTACTAATCTCACATGCATTTAACGGATGCTACGATGTAGCATTTTTTCTAGGCCCCACGATGAGGTTTGTATGCAATGCTATATAAAAATTGATAAGCATTTTGGTGGTAGTATGATCTATAAATTAAGAATGTTATAGTTCATCGCTTTTTTCTTCCGTCTAACCGGAGCAACATTTTATTTTTTCTATAGGGGTAGTATGATCTATAATTTGAGCATGTATCTCTATAGGTTAGGGTATTATATAGCATGTTTGGCAATCTTTTGTGTGTGTCATTTTTGCAGTAGCTCATTATCATAGGCTATTATGGAAGAAAGTTAGGTACTATGACTAAGCATATATGTCACAAAATATAGAAATTTAGCATATCAATTAAGCAAGTTTTAACTGTGTTTTATAAATTTAGTAATCTCACAACTTATCACTTTTTATTTACATTATTCGTAGCATCCATGGTTAATCTTTTGTTTATCATTCATTATTTATGCTGGAAATTTTTATTATGCATAATCCATTTGCATGCAGCACTGCAATATAACGAAAAAATTTCTACTGCTCGTGTCTGATTGGCGATGTATATGGTGTGCTAGAGTTTTTTTAATGAAGCATATGAGTTTGTCAACATTGATCACATGTTATTTTTCTCTGATGTGTTATTCTTAGCATAGGACATCGGGAACACATGTTACTTATCGGCAATTGTAGATAGGAAACAACATAGGATATGATGAAGCAATTTAGGATCACAGGGTGAAGCATTTGTATGCCATTTAGTATGGAAAATTAGCATTCCAGTAGTATGATTTAACAACTTTATAAAATCTTTTCTATTTTCTATTTTTTAATAATTTCTAGCATCCCTCTTGGTAGTCATCATAGCATATGGTGTACTATAATTCATTTTTTCATGTTTCAGTAGCAACATGTTTTTGGTTAAATTTTTTGTGCAACCCTTGCTTTTCTTTTTCCTATAATGTGCAACAAAAAACAACTAGAGAGGGGGTCTAAATCCTCTGTATGTTGCCATTTTTTCATTGTCTAACTTTTTTCTAAATGTTATGATCATTTTTGTTCAACTAAAATATTAATTTGGTTTTCTTGGTTTCCCAATCGGTGGCCTTTTTTGAGTTTTAACTTTTGTGCTCATTTTAATTAGTTTATCTTTTTTCTTTTCTTTTGCATGTTACTGATTTGATCCATTATATGTTTGAAGGACACTACTGTGTCAATTTGACAGCAATAGTGAGGCAGCCATGTGCATGATGATTATGTTTAAAAACATTATATTGATTAGACTAATGCAATTTAGGACCTACGATGAAGCATTGTAGGCAACAAAATATAGGAATTTAGCTCCTTAAATTAAGCAAGTTTGTAGTATTTTATATTAAATAAAAAGTTCATAGCTTTTTATCATTTCTGCTTAAAGGACATTTTACCATGTGTATCATTTACTGATTGTTCCAGATTTCATGTTCACAGATACCCTTAGATTTCACAAAGTAGATCGTGGATGAATGTTTTGATCCTGAAAATGTTTTCAACTTGTGTTGCTCAGGAGGGGACGGATCTCACCGACGGCGAGTCCGCAGCGAAATATTGGATTTGCCAAACGGGAGTCATCCGGTGAAGTATGAGCTTGACGTTGATGTTATCGACTTAGAGCATCTCCAAGAGTTTGCCAAAATTTACCTGTGTTTTGTCAACTTCTAAAAAGCTATGCAAAGCAAAAAAAATTCATCTCCAACAGATTGGCATAATTCACTTGCCAAATCCAGATCTAACTTACATTAGGAATCCTAAAAGAAACAAAATTATGCATGTGCCCTTCCACCTATTGAAAAACTTACATCAGGAATTCTTTTCTATTCTTTATTTCTTTTTCACCCTCCCACCTAGAGGGAAACAACGATGGCAACCACGATCCGCGCGCGCATATATGCGCGTGGGGAGGTGAGTTTTGCCAAGTTTCTATTTTTGCCAAGTTGATTTGCCAAACAGTTGGAGGTCAGTTTTTCTTGTTTTGCCAAAATTATATGGATGCCAAGTTGGTTTGCCAAACTGTTAGAGTTGCTCTTAGAGCATCTCCAAGAGTTCGCCAAAATTTCTTTGGAAAATCCCGTGTTTTGCCAACTTCTAAAAAGCTATGCAAAGTAAAAAAAAGAATTCATCTCCAACAGTTTGGCATAATTCACTTGCCAAATCCAGATCTAACTTACATCATGAATCCCGAGAGAAACAAAATTATGTCAAAATTATGTATGTGCCCTTCCACCTCTTGAAAAAAACTTACATCGGAATCCTTCTCTATTCTTTATTTCCTTTTCACCCTCCCACCTAGAGGGAAACAACGATGACAACCACGATCCGCGCGCGCATATATGCGCGTGGGGAGGTGAGTTTTGCCAAGTTTCTATTTTTGCCAAGTTGGTTTGCCAAACCGTTGGAGGTCAATTTTTCTTGTTTTGCCAAAATCATATGGATGCCAAGTTAGTTTGCCAAACTGTTGGAGTTGCTCTTAGTTCATGATAAATTTGCAATTGGCAGGGAACAACACCCAAGATTCATCAGCATCTTGGGTAGCTAATTTCGATGAAACATGCATAGGATGTGGTGAAGCAATTTAGGGTCATAGGATGAAGCATTTGTGGACCATTTAGTATAGAAAAATTAGCATTCCAGTAGTATGATTTAGCAACTTTATAAAATATTTTCATTATTATATTTTGTAGTGCATAAGAAAATGCAATCATTTAGTGTCCAACGCCCGCGATAAAGACGAGCACTTCGCTAGTTATAATTATATATATCAGATGACGCGATCACATGCCTTTTCATTGTCAGCCATGGAGATTTTTCTTCCCTGGTACAGTACGTACTATCTCAGCCTTTCGCCGATTCGTGAAGATGAAGGGCGCCGGCCGCCGCGTCAGCGAAATGCCACGAACCACACGGCGCCACGCCGCAGCCGCGTCCGCATCCTCCCGTTTTGACCTGTCGCGGCGGGCGGCGGCATCCTTCTGGCTCGATCGACGGAGCCGCCGGTGTGGTCGTGTGGAGGCAAGGCCGCCAGTGGCCGCCGCGCCGTCGCTTTCAGCGTGCGGAGGGAGATGGAAGGGAAGAATCCGCGGCCCCTTGGCTTTGCATTGGCCGGCCCGGCCGCTCGGGAGCAAAGTGACCCTGACCCCACGAAACGGATCCATTTGGCGGTTTGGCCCCTGGCCCTGCATGCCTGACCCGTCTACTACGGTTCGCGATCCCGACCTTGCAAAATAAACGTCGTGCAGCGCGATTCACATGCGACCTTGCAATGCGCGCGGTTCCTGCCTGAATCGGGTTGCGTCAGCATCGGAATTTCGCGCCGCTGGAGCGAGACGCTGGAGGCCGGAGGACAGGCCCGAAAACGAGCACGAGCGCCCGCCAGCAGGATCCCAGTTTCCCCGCGATCATTCGAACTAAGTCTGCCACTGGGGAGGGTATGGACAAATCCGCTTCTTGTTCATACCCAAATCCAAATAATTATTATCCACTTCTTACCCTCCCCATTCCCACGCATACCCAAATGGATAACTAGTTTTGTCTTAGCATTCTATACATACCCAATCGATTATTCGCGACCCTCCCCACACCCTACCCTCCCCATTTCTTGATGGATAATTATTTTCTACCCATACCCTCCCCATTTGAGGTGGGTGTGGATTTGAATATGGACAATGGATAAAAACAACAGGCATTTCGAACTGCCGTTTGAACAGAGCCAGATCCGCGGCGGAAAACGAAAATCGACGGAGGACGACGGCGCTCTCTCTCTCGGCGAAATGAATGGATTGGACGCACCCGACGCCTGACCCCCAACGGCTTTCAACGGCTCGCCCGATCGCGCGACGATATTCATCTCTTTCACGATCACGCAACTCGTTTCGTCAACCGTCCCTACTACCTACACTGCGTCATCCCCGCTTTGCTTTGCTTTGTTAATAAATCCCTCTGGAATAAACTTTATTCAGTTTTTCTCACGTCGTTCTCATTCTGAGTTCTGGCCTGCACCTGCCGCCTTTGCTCTTCTCACACTCTGTTTTCCCCTTCCCTGTGGATGGAGCTCTCATTCTGCTTTTTCCATGGAGGAGGCGAGGAGCAGAGCACGCTCTCTGACTTGCGCGCCCCTGTCCTCTCGTGTCCTTGAAAAACTCCGGTAGTGCGGTGCCGCCATAAATACAGCCACCACCGGTACAGACTGGCCTGCCTGCCTGCTTGCACCCGTCTTCGCCTTCCATTCTTCCTCCCTGCCTCTCTCCACCTCTCCTCCACGTCCCGCGCAGGTACATCCATCCGTCCATGGCTCCGTTACTCAGCTTCCACCGCCGTCGTTGTCTGCTCATCGATCAGGGGGGCAGGGCTATAAACATGTAGCTCATGAAGCTGTATATCTGTGCGGTGTGTTCGATCTGCAGGACACGGAAAGAGCGGCGACGACGATGGTGATGATGGGGCAGCTGGGGCGGCTGGTCGACGGCATCAAGTCGAG